>CM065590.1:279718088-280069059 GCA_033119425.1 Bufotes viridis
AGAAAATGCTCAATTTTTTTGCAGGACGGACATATGCACATAGGGACATGTAATACACACAGAGTTATTTCCTTTTTTTGCGAACTGACATGGAAAAAAAATAAGTTTGTGTACATGAACCCTAAGGCTACTTTCACACTAGTGTTTTTTGTGGATCCATCATGGATCTTCAAAAACGCTTCCGTTACAATAATACAACTGCATGCATCCCTCAGGAACGAATCCGGTTGTATTATGTCTTCTATAGCCGTGACAGATCTATCATGAACGCCATTGAAAGTCAATGGGGGAGGGATCCGTTTTCTATTCTTGCTCCGTACCACATCGTGGACAAAAAAACGCTGCTTGCAACTAGAGATGAGCGAACATTAAAAAAAGTCCGGTGTTCGGCGTTCGGGTGGTGGTAAGTCGCACATCCTGTTATGGATTGCACTATAGCGGCATATGGAATCCATAAGGGGCGGCTGCCACCAACCCGAACTGTTGAACAGCCGAAGGACCTGGGGTGACGTCACTGTCATGTGATCAGTGCAGAGGGCGTGGCCGTGTTGAGCCACGCCCCTGCACTGATCACATGACAGTGACGTCACCCCAGGTCCTTCGGCTGTTCAACAGTTCGGGTTGGTGGCAGCCGCCCCTTATGGATTCCATATGCCGCTATAGTGGAATCCATAACGGGATGCTCGACTTACCACCACCCGAACACCGGACTTTTTTTTAATGTTCGCTCATCTCTACTTGCAACCAAACCAACCATTTTGGTGCATTCCGTTTCGTTCAGTTCAGTTGAATGGGGACAAAACTGAAGCGTTTTCATCCGCTATTGAGATCCTTTGACGGATCTCAATAGCTGAATTGAAAACGCTAACGTGAAAGTAGCCTAACTCTTAGCAGTATAGTTCCATTACTTAATGTTGTTTTGTATCACCATCTTCTGGTGACAACAAGAGGGTCATTGGGGGTCATTTCCAAAGACCCCTTGCGCTGCTGGAGGATTTGCCTAATGTCCAGGCCCCTGCGACGCCCCCACCACTCCAAAGTGGTGAGCATGGGTGTTAAAAAAGTGGCAAAAAAGGATCTTGTGACTGATTTTGAGTCAAAAACAGTTGCAAAAATGTTGTCCTCATTTATTTCTACAACCAAATAACACAAACAGGAATAGCTTGGGGCTCAGATTTACTAATGTGCCTGTGCCTAGAATCTGTCTAAAAAAAACTGGTGCAAATCGGAGCAATTTCAATGCAATCTGGTGCAACTATGGTTTCCAAACTTTTTTCTGACTTGCTGAACAAGGGGGTGGGAATTTGTGGGAGGGAAGATACTTCATATGAAAGGGGACAGGACTTAAGGAGTCCTGTACATTCACACAATCTCATTTAATAGATAATGGTGTAAGTTAGGGCTCGTTCACATTACCGTTTCTCCTTTCTGTTCTACGGTTCCATTAAGGAGCCGGAGAACGGAAAGGACAGATTCTGCAGATAACTGAGACCTAGCTGAGTGTAACAGAGCCTAAAGAGCCCTAGTCTATAATGGGGCCCGTTAGGTGTCTTCTCGGAACATGATTTTTGAGCGGAGACAAAAGTACTGCATGCAGGACTTTCGTCTCCGCTCAAAAATCATGTTCAGAGCGGACACGGAACGGACCCCATTATAGTCTAGGGGTCTTTAGGCTCCGTTACACTCAGTTAGGTGTCAGTATCTGCAGAATCCGTCCTTCCCGTTCTCCGGCTCCTTAATGGAACCGTAGAACGGAAAGGAGAAACGGTGATGTGAACGAGCCCTTACACATTTCTAAATCACTTTGTTTTCAAAATCTGCCTGCATCCACCTGAAAAAAGCTGTGAAGTCCTGGCCACTAGGGGTCTTACTTCCACCTAAGTTGCAGTCCACTGCCTGTTGTCAGGCAAGATCTTCCCCTGGTAACAGAGACCCCGGAGACAAAGAGACATTAGGGAAGCCCAAAAAAGACCTGTTTCTTCACAGCCATGACTGTACAAAGAAGCACAGCCATTATGCAAACTTTTTTGAAAACTCAGGCTTTATGGAGGTGCCATTTTGTATACAAAATTGTACCACAATTCTGGCATAAAATTCTATCTCAAAGTCAACTTAATAGAGTCTATCCCTGCACCGCAATTATCATTAAGCCCCTATGATAAATCTGGAGGAGGTCTAGATAGCCTGTCTAAGTTTACTCCATCTGCAGCTTAGTTGCCAACTGTCCCTGATTTTGAGAGACATTCCCGGCAAATTTGGGCTGTCCCAAGCCAGAAATGTGCGGGGCTAACAATAACTCCACCTATAAATGGGCGTCTTTGGATGGAGTCAGGGCATTTCCAGGGGCGGGGTTTTGGATGCCCGATTTTACCAACCTAAACATTGGTAAGTATGCTGCAGTCTTAGTAAATCTGAGCCTGGGAGTTTAGTGTGTTGGCTCCATTGATGTTTGACCAGTTGTAGCCACCACTCACATGTCACACAGATGAGTGAAAACTGGAATATAGAGTTGCTAGATGACCATACATTTTCATCTTATTATGGATCTTTTTGTGACTTATTCACAGAAATGCAAACGGTCATGTTATTTTTAACATGGGTTGTCTTGATAAACTGGCGATGATTGTTACAGTTTATAGTAGTCGTCAGTATACTAAAAGAAAATACTGTGATTAATAAATCAGTGCCTAAGTGAGCCCTATAGTTATTTGTTTTATCCAGGCTTTGAGGTTCAGAGGTACATTCTCCCTTCTTCCTAACATGAAAATCCTTCTCACAACGTTAGGCATTGACTAAAAACGGAACAAAATTGTAAATGATTCCATGCTTTCAATACAAAGAAATACTTCCCCCTCATCCCGCAAGGTTGTAAGGGTTCAGACCTCACAGACAGGCCCTGAGTGGTATGAATGACTCCCCATTCTAGACCGGTGGAAGGAAGCAGACAGACACAGATCTAAGTCTACATTCACACAAACATATTTTGTTTCCGTGTCCGTTTTAGTTTTTTTTTAGCGGATTGGATGAGGACCCATTCATTTCAATGGGTCCGCAAAATAAGGGGACAGCACCCCGTGTCAATTCTGTAGCCCCACAAAAAATATATTCTTGTCCGTTTTGCGGACAAAATAGGCATTGTTACAATGGATCTGCAAAAAAAAAACTGATGCAGCACAGATGTCAAATGAACGTCATCCGTATTTTTTGCAGGTCGCAAAATACATATGCTTGTGTAAATGTAGCCTTAACCCCTTAAGGACGCATGACGTACCGGTACATCATGATTCCCGAGTCCTTAAGGACCCAATGATCATTGGCGGTATAGTGGTTGGTGGTATAGTGTCAGCACATTGCTGACGGTCTACTAAAAACTGCTGACATCTGTGCTGCAGATGTCAGTAGTTTAACCCCTTCCATGCCGTGGTCCGTACGGACCGCTGTATGGAAGGGGTTACCAGGGAGTAAGCTCCCTCCCTCTCCCATTGGGGGCTGCTGTGCCCTTGCAGCCCCCGATTCTTGATGGGATCGCAGAGGCAGGGAGCTCCCCTCCCTCCCCATCACCCGCTGCTCTGTTCTGTCAGTGGGTGATGATTACCATGGCAGCAGGACGCTTTCAGAGGCGTCATGCTTGCCATGGTAATGTAAGTCTGATCTGACTTCTGCTAAAGGCAGAAGTCTGATCAGACTATGTAAAGAAAAAAAAATACTGTACAGTACACAATATAGTGTACTGTACTGTATTATACTGACATCAGACCCACTGGATCTTCAAGAACCAAGTGGGTCTGGGTCAAAAAAAATATGACTGAATATCACTGAATAAAAATTAAAAAAATCAAATACACTACACATATTAGTTATCTCCGCATCCGTAAAAACCTTCTCTATAAAAATATCACATGACCTAACCCCTCAAGTAAATACCGTAAAAAAAAAAAACATAAAAAACCTGTCCCAAAACAGCTATTTTTTTTGCATATTTTCCATTTTAATCCATTTTTCCAGTAACAAAGCAAGGGTTAACAGCCAAACAACTCAATATTTATTACCCTGATTCTGTAGTTTGCATAAACACCACATATATGGTCGTAAACTGCTGTATGGCCAAATGGCAGGGCATAGAATGAAGGGAACGCCATATGGTTTTTGGAAGGCAGATTTTGCTGAACTGGTTTTTTGACACTATGTCCCATTTGAAGCCCCCCTTGATCGGTCCACACTGCAAAACAATAGAGCTTTTTTTTTTTTTAACGGTGCGGAGTCACAGACCAAAATGCTAAAGAAGCGCTCTGTATCTTCCGGATTGCGGATTCATTCAAGTGATATAGAGCGCACACAGTCGGTGCCCGTATATCGCGGACCCGCTGTTTGCAGGCCGCAATGTGGGCAACAGCTTATTTTCCCCATGAGGCATCACACCCAAATTCTGGGTGATGACCATCTATGGGTCATATACTAACACCAGTGTTTTACATGCCAGTGCATCTTCTGCTGTCCATGCGCCCAAACTGAAATCTACTCCAACCATCTGCTGGAGCAGTTTTCAGCTATAATGTGAATTGGTACGGGGCAAATCAGTGGTGTGCATAGAACAGAGAGGGCCCCATAGCAGAGATCAAAACTAAACCGCCATTATGGTGTTGGTTTCTTTGACACCTAGGACAGAGGGGTTTATATTCGTTTCCATTAAATGCCCTTTCCATGACCCTTGAGCTAACTCTCTGACTCTGTTAACAGTCCTGCATGGGTCCTGGCCACCAAGTAGCAAAGTTGATGTTATCAATCAAGTATGGACCATAGGGCACCGTAGGAGCTGGCTCTTTGCTATTGGATCAAACGGTATGCTTTATGGAAAACAATTATGCATAACTGTTGTAGCTAATCTGTTGTTGCTGTATCTGCCAAATGTCTGATGAGCAAAGGGTTTGAAGAGTGAAAAGCAGCCATTTAACACAAGAATTCTTAGAACAATAGCCCCTTTGTCTCTTGGGACATTTACAATGTCTCAATATTCCACTCTGAGAGATAGCATGAAAGGGTGTTATTGTGATTTCCGTGTTCCAATGCACTGACCTTGATGGAGAAGTTACTTGTAAATTCTTGCAATTTTTGTTAATCTAAAATGGAACATTGAAAACTCACAAGGTAAAATATCTGCTACACTTAGGTGTGCAAATAGGCGCTCCTCCAGACGAAAGAAAACTGTCTCTTCAGTTTTGTCTGGAATATCGTTCAGTTGTTCCGTTTTTCCCGTGCGGGTGCAATGCGCTTTGATGTGTTTTTCACGCACGTGATAAAAAAATTGAAGGTTTACAAACAACATCTCTTGGCAACCATCAGTGAAAAACGCATCGCATCCGCACTTGCTTCCGGATGCAATGTGTTTTTCTCTGAAGCCCTATTCATTTATATGGGGCCAGGGCTGCGTTAAGAACAGAGAATATAGAACATGCTGCATTTTTTACGCAACGTGGAACTGATGCGTGAAAAAAAAACGCTCTTGTACACAGATCCATTGAAATGAATGGGTCAGAATTTAGTGCGGGTGCTATGCGTTTATGTCACGCATTGCACCCGTGCGGAAAACTCGCTCGTGTGAAAGGTGTCTAAGATTCTCTATGCCACTCTGTGCCACAGAAAAAAACAGTACTCACTAAGAGCTCCATCAAAAGCCTTACCCAGCCAAGCAGCCCCCTTCTATGGATTGATCAAGGATGAATTCCCAAATGGGTCAGATATTGACTTACAGGATAGCTACCTGTAGATGGTATTATGGGAAATTTGATTCCTTTTGTAGGAGAACTAATTAGCATACCTTTTCCCAGGAAGCATTACCTGTAAGAAGAAGACGGCACACAGGTCATTTTGAAGAGAAAGCAGAGCTTGCACGAGTGCCGCTACCTCTTCATACAGCTGATCAGCGAGGGTTCTGGGAGTTGGACTCATGCATGGGATTCAGCCGATTCCCTCCAGTTCTCCAGATCTGGTTGTTAAAATTACAGCCGGATCGGAGAACCGTGTTACCGCCCCTATCCGGTGCTCTGGCAGCAGCGGCAGAGCAGCGAGAGATGAGCGTTTCCATTGTGGAAACGCTCATCTCCCTAAATTCATTAGTATCGCCGTCCTCGGGACAGCAATACAAATTTAGGGCTCATGCACAGGGCCGTGTGCCGGCCGGGCCCGTACTGTGGACCGCAAATGTCGGTCCGCAATGCACGGGCATGGCTGTGGGGCAGCCGCATACGGATCGCTGACCCATTTACTTGAATCGGGTCTGCAATCTGCATACGACGGTCCGCATCTCTAAAAAATAGTGCATGCACTACTTTTTTGCGGTGCGGAGGCACGACCAGAAACACCACGGGAGCACTCTGTAGTGCTTCTGTGGGGTTCCGATCTGTGCCTCCATTCCGTATCTCTGTGATTGCGGACCCATTCAAGTAAATGGGTGCGCGATCGGTGTTGCGGGGTGCACACGGCCGATGCCGATGTATTGCGGGCTGGGCAACGGCCGTGTGCCTGAGCCCTTGGGGTACATTCACATGACTGTATAATTTTATCCGCGTCCAATCCGCATCTGTTCCGCATTTTGCAGAATAGATGCGGATCCATTCATTTCTATGGGTGAATAAAATGTGCGGACAACATTTAGTATGTTGTCCGCATCCGTGTTTCCGCATTTCCGCATTTCTCGTCCGCAAAAATACGAAGCTTGTACTACTATTGTCCACACAGATCGGCCTGCAGCCCCATTCAGGTCAATGGATCCGTAAATTGCGGAAGACATAAAGAAACCATTCCGTATGACATCTGTTTTTTGCGGATTGGTGCAAAATATTCTGATATTACTATTGCAAAATGCGGACACACGGAACGGATGTGGAAACACAACGGAAACAAATTACGGACACACGGTTCCGTTATTTGCGGACCGCAAAACGTAAAAGGATTACACACGGTCGTGTGAATGTACCCGACCTCTTGCACACGACCGTATGGCTTTTTCAGTATTTTGCGGTCTGTTTTTAACTGATCCGTTGTTCCTTTTTTTGTTTCCATTGTGTTTCCATTTCCTTTCCTCAGATCCGCAAAAATCTCTGTATGGTTTCCCTATGCAATCCTGAATTTTTATTCATTGATGTAATATACAGTAATGTGTTTTAACAGTAAACACATGGGCAAAGTGGGCATGGATCCACCAAAAAAAGAAGACATACGGATGTGTTCCATATGCATTCCGTATTATTTGCGGACCCATTGACTTGAATGGAGCCACGGATCGTTATTTGCGGGCAATAATAGGACAAGTTCTATCTTTCAACGGAACGGATATACGGAAATAAAGAAACGGAATGCATAAGGGGTGCATTCCGTTTTTTTTTGCGGAACCATTGAAATAAGGGGTTCCGCATACGGACTGCAAATGGAATATGCAAAAACGGAACGGAAACAGAAAAAAAAAACCATTAGTGTGCAAGAGGCCTTAGGGTCCATTCACACGTTTGTGTGTGTTTTGCGGATCCGCAAAACACGGATACCGACAATGTGCGCTCCGCATTTTGCGGTCCGCACATCGCCGGCACTATAATAGAAAATGCCTTTTCTTGTCCACAATTATGGACAAGAATAGGACATGTTCTATTTTTTTTCAGGAACGCAATTGCAGACCCGGAAGTGCGGATCCACAATTGTGGGCAGGACATAGTGTGTCCCCAAAGAAATTAATGGGTCCACAATTCCATTCCGCAAAATGCGGAACAGAATTGCGGACGTGTGAATGGACCCTTATACTGCAGAAAAGGGCAAGGGGGAGGCGTCTCCCTTCCCTGTTCCCTAGGGCCTGCAACCTATCAGAGGCCGGCACAGGAGGCGAGATGACGTCATCATGGCACCTGAGCTGGGCAGTGTACCGCGGGACACAGGCCGGAAGAGGCCTGCATTGCATCGCTGCCAGCCTGGAGGTAAGTATTATTATTTTTGTTTTTTTTTCTGTGGCACAGTGGTGCACTATAGGGGGAAAGGAGCACTGTGGGGGCACTGTCTAGGGGAATTTTATACTGGCACATAATGGGGGACCCTATGGGGGTATCTTAATCTTATATTGGCACATTATGGGGAGCACTACAGGGGAGGGCAGAACTTAGAAGCACTATGAAGCATCTACTGGGGGCACTAAATAGGGGCATGTATATTGGCACATTATGGGGGACACTATGGGGGCATCTACTGAGGGCACTGCATTTATACTGGTGCATTGTGGGGGCATCTACTGGGGGCACTAAGAAGAGACATTTATACTGGTGCATTATGGGGGACACTATGGGGGAATCTAATACTGGCACATTATGGGGGCACTATGGAGTTGGGGGAAGAACACTGTGGGGGAATATTATACAGGCACATTATGGGAGCACTATGGAAAAGGGGAGAAGAGCACTATGTGGGTATTTACTGGGGGCATTATATTGTGGTATTTAATACTTGCACACATTATTGGGGCACTATGGGGACATTAGTTCAACTGGGGCACTAAGAGGGGGAATTTGTTCATACTAGCACACAGAACGGTGGCATTTTTGTACTAGTGCACATTATTAGGGGGCATTTTTTGTACCGGCGCACATGATAAGGGACATTTTTTGTACATGTGCTCATTTTAAGTGTGCCAGTGTGCCCCCCCCCCCCCACAGTAATAGTGCTCCCCAAACTCCCACCAATAGTAAAAATTATCTGACAGACTGCACTTAGTAGTAATAATGTCCCCACTGTGCCCCAGAAGTAATAATGTTCCCATAGTACCCATAATAGCAATTATGTTCCCCATGGTCCCCCAGTAGTAATTGGGGGACATAATGTTTATACTATTAGTGTCAGGGACACTATTTGCTGGGTACAGTTATTTTAGAGCAGTGTATGCCAATAATTATTGAAGGGCACTATCTGTGTGGTACTAGTATTTTCAGGTCTACAGTTTCTGTGGTATAACACTGGGGAGCACAGCGGGCACAGTATTGGAAAAGTAGGAACCTAAGGCCTCTCTCACACTTGCGTTGTCCGGATCCGTCGTGTACTCCATTTGCCGGAAGTGCCCGCCGGATCCGTAACAACGCAAGTGACCTGAAAGCAGTAGAAGACTGATCAGGATCCTGATCAGTCTTCAGTATGCTTTCAGCGTTACTATGGCAGCCAGGACGCTATTAAAGTCCTGGTTGCCATAGTAGTAGTGGGGAGCGGGGGAGCAGTATACTTACAGTCCGTGTGGCTCCCGGGGCGCTCCAGAATGACGTCAGAGCGCCCCATGCGCATGGATCACGTGATCCATGTGATCACGTGATCCATGCGTGTAGGGCGCCCTGACGTCACTCTGGAGTGCCTCGGGAGCCGCACGGATGGTAAGTATACTGCTCCCCCGCTCCCCACTACACTTTACCATGGCAACCAGGACTTTAGCGTCCTGGCTGCCATGGTAACCATTGAGAAAAAGCTAAACGTCGGATCCGGCGATGCGCCGAAACGACGTTTAGCTTAACGCCGGATCCGGATTAATGCCTTTCAATGGGCATTAATTCCGGATCCGGCCCTGCGGCAAGTGTTCAGGATTTTTGGCCGGAGCAAAAAGCGCAGCATGCTGCGGTATTTTCTCCGGCCAAACAACGTTCCGGTCCTGAACTGAAGACATCCTGATGCATCCTGAACGGATTTCTCTCCATTCAGAATGCATGGGGATGATCCTGATCAGGATTTTTCTGGCATAGAGACCCAACTACGGATCTCTATGCCGGAAAACAAAAACGCTAGTGTGAAAGAGCCCTAAGATGTTTTTTTTTCAAACTGCAGAGATGAGAGATGGGTGCAAAATCATCATGGCAGTCTGGTCTGAACAGAGAAGATGAGGAAAGAGAAGGTCTATATTAGAGGAAAAGTCACTGGATATTAGAGGTATGGGGCGCTGAATTCTGCTGTATGTATAATAACAACGAATATAATGTGTATGCAAATATTTCTTTAGTGCTAGGTAAAAAATGTGTATAAAATGTATATGGAGTAGGTATATATACTGTAGCCTATGTGTAATTTATATACTGTATGGTGTACCGTATATTGGTGTATATTGTATATGTGATGTATTTATGTGAGTATAGTGTATACATGATATATGATGTGAGTGTAGTGGCTATATAGTCTATGTATGCATACCTCCAGACTGTCCCGGATATGGCATAACCGCTGTGTGTGGGGCACAATGGAGACTAGGCAGGATTTGGAAAATGTACAGATAGATATCGGGTGGAGTTAAAGATGTGGCCTAGCATTTAAAATTTTTTGTCGCAGCGCGCTTTGCGCACCGCTGATAGTTTAGCTCCTTAGGCTTTTTAAAAGGTGGGCAGTATGTGTATGTAGTGTATATGGTGTATTTATGCGTGTGTGCCATGTATATGGTATATTTGTGTGTATGTCTGTTGCATATATACGGTGTATGTATATGTAAATATGTTGTGACGCCGCATGTCCACCGTTGAGTAGGGAACCTGTTAAAAATTTGAACCCCACCCCTGATTGGACTCCTGCCGAACTGATAATGATGACCTATCCTGAGGGCAGGTCATCCATATTGTACCTCTGCACAATCCCTTTAATTGCTGTATTGTAGCCCTTTATGTAACTGGCACCATGTTCACCGATAGTCTGTAGCTGTTCTCCAAGCATATTACAAATGTAGAAGAGATATCAGGTTAATTTGAAGTTGACCAAATGGCTACCATTTTCAGGATCCACATGTAGTTGTTAAACCACGTGTGTATTGAAAAGCATTCGATTCCGCAGAGGGAAGCGTAAGTAACACATTTTAAAGTTCTCTAGAAGCAATGAAGATGGTCTGGAGATGACCGGTGGTGGAGACTTCCATGTAGGAAGTGATCTTGTAGATATCATAAAACAATACAGTTTGATAAGATCTTTTTAACAATATCAAATATTGCATCCAATATTGCCTTGTGCCCGAGATCACGCTCTATTCAAAGTTCATGGTCTTTGTTCACTTACATTATTTTGAAATAATTGAGGTTAGGAGTACAAAGGCCACTTTGCTGGAAACTTCAAAAAACACAAATTTTGTTAGAATTTCAGCTCTCCATGTAAGGAAGTACGTCTGGACAAAGTGCACAGTCTGAGTTCTGTGCATGTTTTACCTTGACTGATGATTTATGGTTATACTGAAATGAATAATGATACTATCTATAGGAAATTGTTAGATCTGCAGTCCGTGCCCGCTGCCTTGCTACTGTCCCCTGTGAGCACAGACGCTGTGCCACTTACTATGCCATCCAGCATCATGGGCGCCAGCGTCCTCTCCATGTTGCTGCCTCCATGCTCCTGCCTGTTGCCCCCTTAGGGCGCACACTCTCACCTCCAGCCTCTTAAAGGGAGTCTGTCAGCACATTTTCACTAATAGAAGTACCACAATGCCCAACAATACATGTTAACAGCATTGCAAACATACCTGTATGTCACTTGTGATATTTGTATAAGTGCAGAAAACAAACTGTGATTTTCCTGCATTTCTGGTACATTTTCTATATCCTGAGCTCCCGTTGTGCTTGCACCGCAGTTACCGCCCCTAGTGGGTAAGTTGTCAACTACACCAGGAGTATCCCAGGAGTTAGCGGTATAGAGGTTAAAGTATGAATACCACGGTTAGCAATTCCTGGTTAGGTGGTACAGGGGGCCCACTCTTACTGATCCCTAACAGAAATAATTAGAAATTGTTATTCAGTAATCCACCACGCTTTTGTCAGAGACAATATTAGAACACAATCGCTAGAAAAAGTAAATGGACCCTTTTGAATCACATGGATTTCTGGATTGATTAGTAAGAATATGTGTTCTGAATGTTATAGGCAATTATAGTCAAACACAAAAAGTTGTACCTTTTATGTCTTGTATTGAACAACACGAGTAAGCATCCTCAGTACACGTATAAAAAAAAAAGTAAGTGAACCTTTGGGTTAATCTCCAAGAGCTATTTGGAAAAATATTTTTCTATTAAAGGAGTTCTCCGGGAATTAAGAAAATGAAAATACATATATATTACTTTAATCTATCCCCAAATACCTTTCATTAGTTATAAAGGCTCGTTTTGTCAGGGGAGCAATCAGGATAAATAATATGGGCGCCATCCTATTAGTGCACACAAAACCTGTCCTAATCACACAGGAGGACAAGTTACTTCACAACACTGAGGTAAAGAGCTGCCCTATTCTCCTCTCTGCTCTGCTTGTCAGGGATTATGATCCTAAATAAAGCTGATAAGATCTTCAGCTGAATCTCTGTAGGAATGGAGTTCATGAGGAGACATAAAATACAGAGAGGACAGACTGTGGTAATGGAGACTGCATACAAGAGCTTACCCACATCCCCACCTCCTTCCTGTACTTCATATCTCCTCATAAACTCCATTTCTTAAAGAGATTCAGCTGACGATTTTATCAGCTGTATTCAGGATCATAATTCCTGACAAGTAGGAGAGGAGGATGAGGCAGCTCTTTGGCTCAGTGTTGTGAAGTACTTTGTATTCCTGTGTGATTAGGACAGGTTCTGTGGGCAGCAGCCATTTTATTTTTCCTAATGATTGCTCCCCAGACAAAACAAGCCAGTATAACTAACGAAAGATATTTGGAAATATATGTATATTAAAGTAATATTTAAGTATTTTCATTTTCTTAATTCCCGAAGAACCCCTTTAAGGAAGTGACATTAGAAGTGTGGGTTTTACATGTGCTTTCCCCATTAAATAAAGGCATACAAAGCCTGGTTACTGGCAAATCTGTTGTCAAGAGTAACTGGTTGGCATGAACCATGCCTCAATGCAAACAACTTTCAGATGACTTAAATAGAGATTCATAAGGCTGGAAAAGGCTACAAAAGCATTGCTAAAGACTTTGGTGTATATTAATCTATAGTTCAACATCTATAGTTATCTACGAACTGAGAAAATTCATCACTGTTGCTACTCTTCCTAAGAGTGGGCATCCTGTTCAGATTACCCCAAGTGCACAACTGCCAACTGTGAAGTTTGTGAGAAATAAACAGTGTGGGGAGTCGCTCTGGTAGACAGCGGTGCGGGTGCAGTTTAGAGGCAAAACAAGGAGTCCAGATTGTGCAACAAACAGTGTTTTATTCACACTTGCACACCATAAATGAAAAACAGTCTCTTTGGTGACAGTTCACACACAACGGAAATAACGTGGCAAAACAAAAACAGGCCAACACAGGGTCCAGTCACCTGGGTGGTTTAGGTACGGGTTCACACCTAGCAGTCGGCCCAGCCGCAGGCGATTCCACCTTCAGGTTGCAGGGAAACACCACCTTGCTGAGCTCCGTCCTCCAGCACAGAGAACCCCACAGCCCTGTTAGCAGGCTCCAGGATAATCACCACCCAGACACAGCTGCTGGCTGTGTTTTATAGCCAGCCCAAAACCAGGACTGGACCGTGGGAGTAGGCACCCACCCTACACTTTACCTACTCCCAGTAAGAGCCGGCCCGGATTAGCTTTGCAGCCAAACTAAGTAACAAAGTCTAGCAGCATAAGCTGCTGCAGACAAAAACCCGGCTCTCACCTCACCGAGGCCAGCAACCTCGGTGACACGTACCTGCCATCGCATATGATACCTTGCACCCTCTTACACCCCTTTGTTCAGCCCTGAGGGGGTGAACACACGTGAGGCAGTGGACGCGGGACAGGGCATCTGCGTTGCCCTGCAAGCGGCCTGCCCTGTGTTCCACGGAGAATTTGAAATTTTGAGCGATAGGAACCACCTGGTGACCCGAGCATTCCTCTCCTTGGCCTGACTCATCCATTTGAGGGGAATGGTCGGTCACCAGACGGAACCTCCTCCCTAACAGGTAGTAGCGGAGACTTTCGAGTGCCCACTTGATAGCCAGGCACTCCCTCTCCACTATACTATATCTGGACTCGGGCGGGGCTGAGCTTACGGCTCAGGAAGACAACGGGATGTTCTTCCCCGTTGACCTCCTGCGACAGTACCGCACCGAGGCCTACCTCCGAGGCGTCGGTCTGTACGACAAACTCCTTGTTGAAGTCGGGTGTCACCAAAACCGGGGACCCACACAGGGCCGACTTCAACGCGGAGAAAGCCTCCTCCGCCTTCTCACTCCAGCTAACCCTCCCAGACTTTCGCCCCTTCAACAGGTCTGTCAATGGCGCTGCTATTGTGGCAAAGTGGGGCACAAACCTCATGTAGTATCCTACAATCCCCAGGAACGACTTTACCTGCCTGGTGGTGACCGGTCGGGGCCAGTTACGAATGGCCTCTACCTTAGTTACCTGAGGTTTGATGACTCCCGCCCAATAACATATCCCAGATATTTTGTCTCCTCTAACCCTATGGAGCACTTCTTTGGGTTAGCGGTCAGTCCGGCTTTCCTCAGGGCATCCACTACCGCCTGCACCTTGGGTAAATGGCTTTCCCAGTCGGTGCTGTGGATGACTACATCATCTAAGTAGGCCGAGGCGTACCGACGATGTGGTCGCAGCACTATGTCCATTAACCTTTGGAAAGTGGCGGGGCGCCATGCAGGCCAAAGGGTAACACCTTGTAGTGATACAGGCCCTGCGGTGTAACAAATGCGGTTTTTCCTTAGCCGACTCCGTTAAGGGTACCTGCCAGTACCCTTTAGTGAGGTCCAGCACAGAAAAATAACGGGCTTGTCCTAAACTTTCAACAAGCTCGTCTACTCGGGGCATGGGATACGCGTCAAACTTGGATACTTCATTTAACTTGCGAAAGTCGTTGCAGAACCGCAACGTCCCATCCGGCTTAGGTATTAGGACTATGGGACTGGCCCACTCACTTTTCGACTCCTCAATGACATCGAGCTTCAACATTAACTGCACTTCCTCCGCGATGGCCCGCCGCCGAGCCTCGGGTACCCGGTATGGTTTTAACCGGACCTTGGCCTGAGGCTCAGTGGCGATGTCATGTCGGATGAGAGACGTGCGGCCAGGAGGTCCGAGAACACATCCGTGTTCCGACTGAGGAACTCCTGACTTCCTGAACTTGTTTGGAAGACAGGCTGTCTGCAATTTTACCGTGGTTACGGCTTCACAGGCCTCGAACTGTGGGGCTGGACCCTTTTCACCTAGAAGCCCTGGCCGGGGCTGTGGTCGTCGGCCGCGTCCCTATCTTTCCACGGCTTAAGTAAATTCACGTGGTACACCTGCTCCGGCTTGCGCCGCCTGGCTGGTGTACCTTGTAATTCACTTCCCCTACCTTCTCGATCACCTCATAGGGGCCCTGCCACCTAGCTAGGAATTTGCTGTCAAGGGTGGGTACCAGAACCAAAACCCGATCTCCCGGATTGAAGTCCCGTACCCGAGCCTGACGGTTGTACACCCTACTCTGGGCTTGTTGCGCTGCCTCCATATGCTCCCGGACCAAGGGCAACACCCTTTCCATCCGTTCCTGCATCTGGGCGACATACTCAATGACACTTTTGTGGGGGACAGGCTGTTGTTCCCATGCTTCCTTAGCGATATCCAACAGGCCCCGAGGGTGTCTGCCATAAAGCAGTTCGAAGGGCGAGAACCCAGTAGAGGCCTGGGGCACCTCTCGCACTGCGAACATGAGATAGGGCAGAAGCAGATCCCAGTCCTTCCCATCTCTAGACACCACCCTCTTTAACATATTTTTAGAGTTTGGTTAAACCTCTCCACAAGACCGTCTGTTTGCGGATGGTAAACGGACGTCCGTAACTGCTTTATACGCAACAATTTACACAGTTCCCTCATTACTTTGGACATAAAGGGGTCCCTTGGTCTGTCAGAACCTCTTTTGGCAGGCCCACACGGAAAACATCTCCATTAACTCTTTGGCAATGAGCTTAGCTGAGGTATGTCGCAGAGGCACCGCCTCCGGATACCGAGTGGCATAGTCGAGAACTACCAGAATGTGTTGGTGGCCCCTGGCAGAACTTTGGTACAGGCCCAATTAAATCCATAGCGATTCGCTCAAGCGGTACTTCAATAATTGGCAGAGGTACCAGAGGACTACGGAAATGTGGCTGGGGGCTAGTTATCTGACAGGTCGGACAGGACTTACAATAATTCTCTACCTCCTTGAACACACTGGGCCAATAAAATCGCTGCAGTATGCGGTCCTGGGTTTTCTGCCACCCCAGGTGTCCCCCAAGAACATGTTGGTGGGCAAGCTCCATGACAAGCTTGCGATGCGCTGTGGGCACCACCAACTGTTCAACAGGTTCGCCTCGGATTTGGTTCACCCGATACAACATATCCTGCAGAACAATAAATCGTGGGAACATTAATTCAGCCCCTGGTTTCTGGGGTTTCCCATCAATTTCCAGCACATTCTCCCAGGCCCTGGTTAGGGTTTGGTCCCGTGTTGTGCGGTCCCAAAATTTTCCCCGGAGACATTGAGGTCTGCCAACTCAGGTCCCGGTGGCAAGTCCTCCGTGTCTCCCACCATTACACTCAGTGGGGTTGTCTCCCCTCTACCGCTGGAGCAGTGGTCACCCCTACCGCCGGCCCTTCAGACTCGGGCTCCCAGGGTTCTGGCCTTCCAGTGGTATCAGGCCACTCCACTAGGGTCACCCCTGTCTCGGGTCCCTCAGATACCTTTATTACCGGCCACAGCGCCGGAAAACCGGGAAGTCCCTCCCAAGTATCAGTTCGTGTGGGAGTTTAGTAGCGACAGCCACCTCGTGGGTCCACCTACCAGCCGCGGTGGACAAAGTCACTAGTGCAGTGGGGTAGTCTTTCAGGTCTCCGTGGATGCACAGGACCCCGACTTTACGGCCAGTATACTCCGCAGGCCGTACAAGGGCAGCCCTTACCAGGGAGACTAAACTCCCGGAGTCCAGCAGAGCCACCGCCAGAGAGTCTCCCACCTCTACCTGACACAGGTGGTTATGGTCCTGCACCTCACGGGTGCCAGTTGCGCACAGCTTCCGTGCATACAGGGAGTGGCGACCCCGTAGTTCATATCCATCGGCTCATCCCGATGCGGACAGTCGGCCCTGATGTGGCCTGGCTCCTGACACCTCCAGCATACCACGGGAGGCGGACTCGCAGGGGTATATTCCGTGCAGGCCGCTCTGTCGCCGGACGTCGGAACTGGGGCAGAGGCCTCCGGGGTTTGACTGACCCCTTCCCGCAAGAGTCCCCTGCAGGTTTCTGGTGGCCTCGTAGCGCTCCACCAGGTCGACCATCTCCAGGGCATTGGTGGGCGATACCTGGCCGATCCAGTGCTGGAGGGGATAAGGCAGGGCCCTCCAAAAGATGTCCGCCAACAGTCGATCCAGCATGGCAGTGGGACTTAGTAGATCAGGCTGCAGCCACTTTGCAGCCTGTGCAGCAGATCGTAGTACTGCGGCCTAGCGGGTTCAGTCGTTTTAAAGTCCCACTGGTGGACTCTTTGGGCGTGGACCAGCACGTTCACGCCCAGTCTGGCTAGGATCTCTCCTTTCACGGTGTCATAGTCTGCCGCTAGTCGTCCGACAAGTCGAAAAACACCTGCTGGGGTCCGGAAGCCAGGAACGGAGCGACCACCTCAGCCCACTGGTCACGGGGTAACTTTTCCCTCACGGCGACCTTCTCAAAAACCGCCAGGTACGTCTCAACGTCGTCTGCGGGGGTCATTTTTGGGATCGCCGCACGGACCGCTTCCGGGCATCATGGACGTGGTGGGACGCTCCTGCCGCCTGTAACGCCATCACATGTTGTAGCAGTAGTTGGTTGGTCTCCGCTGCTGCACGTTAGCCTCTATGAGAGCCTTCACAGCAGCCTCCATGTTGCCAGAAACTCCTGCTTGCAGCTTTGCTGGCTTAATATATTCCATGCACTTTAGAAAAACAAAACTTCGGCGTTCACGCCAGCCTCACTACGCATGCCCGCATCCGACACCAAATGTGGGGAGTCGCTCTGGTAGACAGCGGTGCGGGTGCAGTTTAGAGGCAAAACAAGGAGTCCAGATTGTGCAACAAACAGTGTTTTATTCACACTTGCACACCATAAATGAAAAACAGTCTCTTTGGTGACAGTTCACACACAGCGGAAATAACGTGGCAAAGCAAAAACAGGCCAACACAGGGTCCAGTCACCTGGGTGGTTTAGGTGCGGGTTCACACCTAGCAGTCGGCCCAGCCGCAGGCGATTCCACCTTCAGGTTGCAGGGAAACACCACCTTGCTGAGCTCCGTCCTCCAGCACAGAGAACCCCACAGCCCTGTTAGCAGGCTCCAGGATAATCACCACCCAGACACAGCTGCTGGCTGTGTTTTATAGCCAGCCCAAAACCAGGACTGGACCGTGGGGAGTAGGCACCCACCCTACACTTTACCTACTCCCAGTAAGAGCCGGCCCGGATTAGCTTTGCAGCCAAACTAAGTAACAAAGTCTAGCAGCATAAGCTGCTGCAGACAAAAAACCCGGCTCTCACCTCACCGAGGCCAGCAACCTCGGTGACACATACCTGCCATCGCATATGATACCTTGCACCCTCTTACAACAGCAAAAGACCTACAAAAGACTCTACAACTGCAAATGTGTCCAGTATCAGAAGAACAATGGACAAGAATGGTGTTCATGTCTTCCTTTTAAAATTTGTCTGATGTCTTCCTTTAAGTTTGCCTAAGACCACTTGGATATGCCACAGTGCTTCTGCTAAAATGTTCTATGGACAGTAAAACAAAAGCAAAATTATTTAGCACAATTCCAACTATGTTTGGAGGAAAACAACACTGCACACCAACACCTCAACCTAATTGTGAAGCATGGTGGAGGGGGCATCTTGTTTTAGGGCTGCTTTGCTGCCTCAGGGTGGGACCCCATGTGATCATTGGGAAATTATTAATTCTAAGGTGTATCAAAACATTACACAGGAGAATGTAACAGCATTAGTCTATGACTTCAAGCTGATAAGAAGTTGGGTTATGCAACAAAACAAAACAAAAAAGTTCCAGCGGACACAAGTAAGTATACCAAATAATGGCTGAAAAGGAAAGAGATTTTTGTTTTGGAATGGACAAGTCAGACTCCTAACCTTAAAAGGTTTCTCCAGGAATTAAAAAACATGAATATACTTAAATATTATTTTATAACAAATACCTTTCATTAGCTATAATGGCTTGTTTTGTCTAGGGAGCAATCATTAGGAGAAATAAAATAGCCACCATCCTATCAGAACACACAAAACTTGTCCTAATCACACAGCAGGACAAGTTACTTCACCACAATGAGCCAGTGCTGCCTCATTCCCCAGAGATTCAGCTAAAGTTCTTATCACTGTATTCAGGATCATAATCCCTGACAAGTAGAGAGGAGGAGGAGAAGGAGGCAGCTCTTTACCTCAGTGTTGTAAAGTAACTTTTGTTGTGTGTAGTAATAGGACAGCGCCATTTTATTTCCCTGTTGATTGCTCTCTAGACAAAACAAGTAGAGATGAACGTAATCTCTATTTTTAGTTCAGCGTCCAAAGTTCGGGTTCAGGTTATCGTAGCATCCTAGTTATGGATTCGCTACCGCTGACCATATCGCATTTGGAATCCATAGGGAAGCTTCATTGAATCCTCAACTGTGGACAACCCTAAGGGACCTGGGGTGACGTCACCGTCATGTGATCAGTGCAAAGGGCGTGGCTTCAGCACTGGATCACCTCTATCCAATCCAGTGCTGAGCCACGCCCCTGCACTGATCACATGATGGTGACGTCACCCCAGGTCCTTAGGGTTGTCCACGGTTCCAGTTTAATGAACCATCCCCTTATGGATTCCAAATGCCGTTATGATCCGTGGTAGCAGAATCCATAACGGGATGCTACGATAACCCGAACCCGAACTTTGGATGCCGAACTAAAAATAGAAGTTTGCTCATCTCTAAAAACAAGCCATTATAAATAATGAAAGGTATTTGAGAATATATTTATAAGTACTATTTAAGTATTTTCATTTTCTTAATTTCCAGAGGACCCCTTTAACTGTATTTAGATGCTATAGGATGACCTGAAGAAAGCTGTGCACACAAGGCATCCCAGAAACATTGATGAACTGAAACACATTTGTAGCAAGGAATGGCCCAAAATTTCTCCTAAATGTTCAAATCTTTCTTGCAGCTACAGGAAACATTCTGTGAAGGTGTTTGTTGCTAAAGATGGATCTACAGGTTATTACATTCAAAGGTTTACTACTTTTTCTCCCTGCACTGTAAATGTTTACTCAATATGCGTATTAAAAGATATTAACGGTATTTGTGTGTTGTTCATATAGTTAGATTGTGAATCAGATAACAATTCTGTTCAATCATGTGTAAGGGATCGCTCTCTCACAGGGGGTTGCAATCACGGACTTCTCCTCTGACAACGTGGTTCAAGTCCCAATGGTGCTTTATTTTGGCACTTTAGCACCAGCAAAGACATAAATCCAAACCAAAATAAATACCTGCCCGTCTAGGCACTAGCTAATACAGAGGTCTTCTCCCTGACTAACCTCTAAAGCGCAGTTTACCCACAGGGTCTCAGGCTCCAACCCTTAGCATTTCAGCTCACCAAATATAAGTCCAGGGGAGAGATCCAGCTTCACTAAGCAGCACGGGCTACCTGCCCTCCTGGCTGTGACCACACAAGGCTCTCAGGCTTCCCTCTCTGTAAGGTCACTTCCTCTCCCCCAGACTTATACACAGAGGGTTGATTTATCCCAGCTTGATTAACCCAGCTGGCCTCACCTGGGGCCAGGGAAACTGTAATGGTCTGGGGTGTAGACTGGAAGACTCCCACTACCAACCTGTCTCCCAGTCCAAATAAATCCAGCCCATACAACTTTAAAGAGAACCTGTCATCAACTTTATGCTGACCATACGGAGGGCAGTATAAAGTAGTGACAGAAATGATGATTTCAGCGGTGTGTCACTCATGAGCTAAAAGTAAGTGGTTACCGAGAACCAGCATCATTATCATTGCAGCCCAGGCCTTGAAAAGAGTCAAATCTACCTGAGAAGAGTAATGATTATTCATAATCTCTTGTTCTCCCGCCCATCTGCTGATGATTGGCAGTTCTCTCCTAGACAGAAAGGGAGAAAACTAGGTGGAAGACAGGAATTTATGAATAACCATGACTCTTCTCAGGTGGCCGTGACTCTTTTCAAGGCCTGTGCTGCAATGATTGTGATGCTGGTTCTCGGCGACGACTTACTTTTAGCTGATGAGTGACAACTCACCTGTCTCTATTTTTTGCTGCCATTAGTATGGACAGCATAAAGTTGATGACAGGTTCCTTATGTTCAACTATGCCTTGCCGAAGCCATACCATTTCTGGATTTCAGTTCTCACTGAGCTAAACTGAAAAACCAGGTGAGATATACACCCCTACCATACCACTACCGTGCACTTTACTGTACACATTACCACACGTCACAAAAAGCAGTAAGGGCTAATTCACACAAACGTATGGGTTCCGTTTCCGTATTGCGGACCGTATATGCGGATCCACGATAAACGGACACTGGGTCTGCAAATCAGGAGATGCAGAGCAGTGTGAACGGAACTCCTACGGAAGCACTACAGAGTGCTTCTTTGGGGTTCCGTTCCATACCTCCGCATCGCAAAAAGATACAAAATGTCCTATCTTTTGCGAACGGCGTGGATGCAGACCCATTTAAGTTGAATGGGTCTGGATCCGCTCCCGGAGGCCTAACGAACGTTCTCCGTGCATTGGGGACCGCAAATTGCGACCCCAATGCACGGAACGAAACAAATACGTTTGTGTGAATAAGCCTTGAATTCTTGATAAATTAGCTATTGAAGTTTTTGTCCAACTGACATGGAACATTAATTACAGACAGGGAGGTGTGTAAACAAGTAAAAAAAAATTTAAATTCAAGTCCAAATTCATCTCCATGGTTCCTGCCTTCTCTGATTCCCTCTGATTGGAAGTGATGATGTTCTGTTCCCATCTATACTAACATTGCTGCCAGTAAAATGCCTCAGCACTGATATGTGCAAGAAAAGCATGTGACCACTGTGCTATGCTGGAACGGTTGAACTTTCAAAAGGGGAGTGATTTTTTTTTTTCTCTTAAATTGTGTGTATACCCTCCTGTCTGTAATTCATTTTTCATCTTGGTAGGACAATCCCATTAAACAGCAAGGAGCCCACATACTGTTCTTACACAGAAGCCTACTACTGTCTTCTCCATCCCTGCTATGGCGCCCCCTGGTGTTCTTTTGATTCCGTTATATAACCTCTGACTCAGGAGTTGAATGCTGTTGAGAACATTTTTCTAGGGCGCTGATTCTTATCAGCTGGGCTGTACAATAGAAGTAATCAGAGAACAGAGTTTTTACAGCTTACCTGCTCTGTGGTCCCAGATGCACAGAAGATGTGTGAAAAACATAACTGATAAACTTGGAAGGCAATTAAAAAACTCCAGCATCCCACAAAAGGTCCTAGAGACTTTATTGTGCGTCTTTAGGTAAGGCTACATGCACGTGAACGTTAAAAATGGCTGTGTGACTGCCGTCTAAGTAACAGCCATTACACAGCCATTTTTAGCACCAATTAAAGTCTATGGGGCTATTAAAATGGCCGTCTTTTTAATGGCCAGTGAATAGTGGCTGTCAAAAAATAGTACATGTCCTATTTTTGGTAATTTTCACATCTTTAACGGCCACTTAGACAGGAGTGCACTCATACTATGGCTGTTAAAAATGGGTACTCTAGTTCAATATAGCCTTTTATGGGTTAAAAAAAAAATCACTCACCTCATCCACAACGCCCATTAACCTCTGATGTCCGAATCCTTAAAGACGCTCAATTTCAGGATGGCCGAGCTTGGCAAGCAGAGTGTCAGCACATTGCTGACACCCTGCTTGTAACAGCTGACATCCGTGCAGGCACGGATGTCAGCCTTTTAACCCCTTCCATGCCGCGGTCCGTAGGGACCGCTGTGTGGAGGGGGTTAAGAGGGAGGGAGCTGCTGTGGGGGGCTGCTGTGCCTGGTGCAGCCCCCCTAGCTCCAGTCCCCAGCTTCCCTCCCTCCCCATCCTCCACTGCTCTGTTATAGCAGCGGAGGAGGGTAACCATGGCAACAGGACACCTTCAAAGGCGTCCTGCTTGCCATGGTAACAGAACTCTGATCAGACTTTTGCTAAAGGCAAAAGTCTGATCAGGCTAAGTGTCAAGTAAAAAATACAGTACAGTACATTATTTAAGAACCAAGTGGGTCTGGGTGAAAAAAAAATGTAAAAAAAAGTTAAAAAAGGTAAAAATAAAAAAAACATTTATCACTAATAAAAATTAAAAAAATAAAATACACTACACATGTTATATATCACCGCGTCCGTAACGACATGATCTATAAAATGGGTTTGTTACTTTCCCCGCACAGTGAACGTCATAAAAAAATTTAAAAAACTATGATAAAATTAAAATTTTGCCCACCTCACTTCCCCAAAAAGTTAATAAAAGTGATCAAAAAAGTTGTATCCACACCCAAATGGTACTAATCAAACGTCACCTCATCCCGCAAAAAAAGATACCTTACCTAAGAAAATCGCCTAAAAAAATAAAAAAATTATGGCTCTCAGGCTATGCAGACACTAAAACATGATATTTTTTTGTTTCAAAAATATAACTGTGTAAAACCTAAATAAATAAATAAAAAGAAGACATATTTTGTATCGCCGCATCCGTAAGAACCTGAACTATAAAAATAACACATGACCTTACCCCTCGGGTGAACACCTCAAAAAAAAAAATACTGTAAAAAGCATTTTTTTGTCGCCTAACATCACAAAAAGTGTAACAGCAAGCGATCAAAAAGTCATATGCACCCCAAGATAGTGCCATTAAAACCGTCATCTCATCCCACAAAAAATGGGCCCCTACCTAAGAAAATTTGTACAAAAACTAAAAAAAAACTGACTCTCAGACTATGGCGATACTAAAATGGTTTTTTGTTTGTTTAACAAAGGATATTATAGTGTAAAACCTAAATAAATTTAAAAGAGTAGACATATTAGGTATTGCCGCGTCCGTAAGAATCTGCTCTATAAAAATAACACATGACCTAACCCCTCAGATGAACACAGTCACAAAAATAAAATAAAAACGGTCCCAAAACAGCAATTTTTTCCAAATTTTCCATTTCAATCATTTTTTTCGGTAACAAAGCAAGGGTTAACAGTCAAACAAAACTCTATATTTATTGCCCTGATTCTGTAGTTAACAGAAACACCCCATATGTGGTCGTAAACTCCTGTATCGCCAAACGGCAGGGCGCAGAATGAAGGGAACGCCATATGGTTTTTGGAAGGCGGATTTTGCTGGACTGTTTTTTTGACACACTGTCCCATTTGAAGCCCCCCTGATGCTCCCCAGAGTAGAAAATTCATAAAAGTGACCCAATATAAAAAAAACTTCACCCCTCAAGGTATTTAAAACAGATTTTGCAAACTTTGTTAACTCTTTAGGTGTTCATCAAGAGTTTATGGCAAATGGAGATAAAATTTCAGAATTTCTATTTTTTATTACCCTGTCTCACAAAAATGTATTATAGAGCAACCAAAAATTATATGTACCTTAAAAATAATACCACCAATACTGCCACCTTATCCAGTAGTTTCTAAAATGGGGTCACTTTTTTGGAGTTTCTACTCTAGGGGCTCATTGGGGGCTTGAAATGGGCTATGGTGTAAATAAACCAGTCCATTAAAATTTGCTTTCCAAAAACCATATGGCGTTCCCTTCCTTCTATGCCCTGCCGTTTGACGATACAGCAGTTTACAACCACATATGGGGTGTTTCTGCAAACTACAGAATCAGGGCAATAAATATTGGGTCACTGATGAAGGGGCCAGATATACGGTTGCCCCGAAACCCGTTTGGGTTATAAAAGTGAGGAGACGCTATATTACATCTATACACTACTCCATTGGATGACAAACTACTTGAATATTCATTCGGAACGGCATGACATCAAGCCATCCGGTATAACAGCCTAAATGAAGATTGACCAACCAGACGCCGCTGCCACCGTCACGTGGGACGCCACTGTATGACGGAGGGACCATGTGGGACGCCGCGGCAGGTCCTGGAATATACAGACAGCGAGCGCACTGGAGAGAGAAGGACGCCGCAGATACTTATGCCGGTGGTAATGTAACTACTTCTCTCTATCAATTATGACACTATGCTAATGGGCAACACTGTAGCGTAGAGCTGAGTGGTTTGGGCTGTATTATATGCCTCACTATACGGAGCATTGAGTTCATTGCCCTGCGCAACCTAACATTTGCTGTACATTTGAATCGGAGATCGATTTGGAGATAATAAGGAACATTCCTGACAGTGGACTTTATTATCCCAAAAAGCCAAATTTGACCCTCTGGAGGTGAAATAATATAGCCACAAGGCCTGCAATTAACAATAACTTTGGGCCACTAGGCTTGCTTTTTATAACTATTCTATGGGACGTATCAACTTAGACAACTAGTCCACATTATTTGGACCTCTATGGAGGATACAATACTATGAGGATCTATATATAGATTTTTTATTGTCATATGATCTATTCGCCGATCTGATATCGGGTTTTTATGTTTTTATTTTTTATGCATAGGTATGCTCAATAAAGGGTGAATTAGTTTACCACTGTATTGCTTTGCGATCTCTATATATCCCAGGTGTTAGCAGAGTGCCTCCCACCTTTTTTCTATTTACTTATTCATTTTTGGTATAGGGGCAGACCAAGGGTTGTGCACCACAATCATTTTTTGGAAGGTACTGGGTGTAGCCACTGGTTATCTAACCCACTTTTTAATAAATATTTTATGTCCATTTGCCATGAACTCTTGTTGAACTCCTAAAATCAGTTTTGAACACCTTGAGGGGTGTAGTTTCTAGAATGGGGTCATTTTTGGGTGGTTTATTTTATGTAAGCCTCACAAAGTGACTTCAGACCGGAACTGATCCTTAAAAAGTGGGTTTTTGACATTTTCTGAAAATTTGCTTCTAAACTTCTAAGCCTTGTAATGTCTAATAACTATTTTGGAGGTATTACTATGTATTATAGAAGTGGAGAAATTGAAACTTGAAAATTAGCAAATTTTTCAAAATTTTTGGTAAATTTAGTATTTTTTTATACAAAAAAATGAACTTTTTTGACAAAATGTTACCAGTGTCATGAAGTACAATATGTGACGAAAAAACAATCTCATAATGGCCTGGATAAGTAAAAGCGTTTTTAAAGTTTAAAAATGGCCTGGTCCTTAAAGTGAAATAGGGCTGTGTCCTTAAGGGGTTAAAATGGAAAGACAGCCAGAAAATAAATGCATAGATGGTTGAAAAATGGCCAGGAAAAAGTGACAGTGTGTCCGTTTTTTTAACGTGTCTAAGGGTACATTTACACGACCGTAGTGCTTTGCGGATCCGTAAATTGTGGATTCACAAAACACAGATACCGGCCAGTGTTGCGTTCCACAATTTGCGAACAACACATGGCTGCCACTATCATAGAAAATGCCTATTCTTGTCCACAATTGCGGACAAGAATAGGACATGCTCTATGTTTTTTACGGGGCCACGGAACGGAACTACGGATGCGGACAGCATATGGTGTGCTGTCTACTTTTTTTGCACTCCTATTGAAATGAATGGGTCCGTATCCATTCCGCAGAATTGCAGAGCGGATGCAGAATCATTCATACAGGACAACCCCTTTAATTTGTTTTGTCACCATTATAGGACATTATGGTTGTAGGGAAGACACATTCAGTGCGGGCAAATAGGCGGGAAAACAAAAATGATGTACGGAATGAGTTACTGTATGTTTATAGCATAAGACTGGAGACTAGAACTGGATGGCAAGAGGTTTGCAGGAGATGGAGGTTCAGCTAACGTGTCCAACAAATCAATACAGAAAAGCCAGCTACGGTTTGGTGTATAACGAGGGCTACCCAGTGTGTCCAGGGGGCTGTCAGCTTATGTATGTGGGTACATAATGGCTTTCTTATGCAGGCATCAGGAGGGCTCTAGTAAGAGGCACTATTTCCAGAAGGGTCAGATAGGTATTACCAAGCAAGCTACCACTAGGAGCAGCCTAATGGCATGTCGGGTGCCACTACAATAACTCACTGGCTGTACCTCAGTCCAGCAAGAGGTCTCTGAAAAGTAGGTCCAGACATCTGCTGTCATGGATACAGTGCACTTCTAAAGGCACACAGCTCAGGAAGCTCATCTGTTGGGCTTGGGTACGACTCCATGATGCAGCCAAGCCTTGCCCACTCATAGCAGCCACATAATTGTGTGGTAAAAGCATATGGCCATTGGCTGCCGTGGGTCAACATGGCTTGGCCACATGCAGCTAGCCAAAAAATGATTAGTGCACAGCTGTGATCACATTTTAAAATGTCCATGCAGAGATGTGTGCTGACTACCTGGGCGTAAGTATAGTCAACAGGTAGTCTTCAAGCAGTTAATATGTTTGTATGAACGCTTGTAAGCGATGATCTGGCAGTGTGATACTGCCACTGATTACTCGGGTAATCGGCGGTACATTTAGGCCTCTTGCACACGGGCGTCATGTTTGACGCCCGGATAAGATGCGGGTGCGTTGCGGGAATCGCCGCGATTTTTCCGCGCGTGTGCTAACGTTTGTAGTGCGTTGAGCACGCGCGTGAAAAAATCCGCATGCTTGGTACCCAGACCCGAAGTCAGACTTCATCACTGAAGTCTGGTTTCGGGATGAGTATTCTGTATGTGTAATTATTTTCTTTATAACATAGTTATAAGGAAAATAACGCATTCTAATTACAGAATGCAATCAGCCTCGGGCTTGAAAGGGTTGTACATAAAGAGTTAACTCAGCCTTCTTCGCAGAGCGAGCGTCGCTCTCTTGAATTTGGCTGCTTGAGGTGACGTCACAGGTCACATGGTCCAATCATAGAGCATTTGAGTGGACCATGTGACCCATGTGATCCTGTGACATCACGGCAGGTCCTTCATCGAACATCTGTTGTTCGATGAAGGACCTGCCGTGATGTCACAGGATCACATGGGTCACATGGTCCACTCAAATGCTTCTATGATTGGACCATGTGACCCTGTGACGTCACCACAGGTCCTCAAGCAGCCAAACTATCAAGAGAGACGACGTTCTGGGGCTCTGCGCGTACAATGGGAGAAGGTAAGTTAACTCTTTATTATTTTTAACCCTTTCAAGCCCGGGAACATTGCATTCTGTAATTAGAATGCGATTATTTTCCTTATAACTATGTTATAAAGGAAAATAATAACGATCGGGTCCCCATCCCGATCGTATCCTAGCAACCATGCGGGAAAATCGCAACGCATCCGCACATGATTGCGGATGCTTGCGATTTTCCCGCATCCCCATTCACTTCTATGGGGCCTGCGTTGCGTGAAAATCGCAGAATATAGAACATGCTGCGATTTTCACGCAACGCAAAAGTGATGCGTGAA
The DNA here is from genome assembly GCA_033119425.1 of Bufotes viridis. Lineage (NCBI taxonomy): Eukaryota > Metazoa > Chordata > Amphibia > Anura > Bufonidae > Bufotes > Bufotes viridis. The sequence goes on from CM065590.1 coordinate 279,746,597, forward strand.
AATCACCGCTCATGTGCACAGCCCCATAGAACTGAATGGGTCAGGATTCAGTGCGGGTGCAATGCGTCCTCCTCACGCATTGCACCCGCGCGGAAAACTCGCCCGTGTGAAAGGGGCCTTACATGGCCAGATTATCGGGAACAAGAGTTCGCAGGAACGGTCATTCACGATAATCTGGCCAATTATTGGTAAGTGTGACTCCCCCTTTGGGTATAATGGGAAGATTTGTACTAGGGATAAGCAATTTGTTCATCTGAGTGAATTTACACTTTTGAGGGAGTGACCCCACAGCTATAGACTATCCCTCTGACAGCAGATTAGCATGGCAGCACATTTTCCGTGGCCTTGAGAATGTTGTGCATGCACCACTTCTGCGAGTACCAGCAGATACGTGAATGATATTCTTACAAATCTGCATCAATAAATTTGCATGCACCACTGAATGAATTTTATTGGCGTGCCCACAATAGCTGATTCGATTTTGTAGGTATATCCTCTAGGCACATACCTCCCAACTTTTGAAAAATGCAAAGAAGGACAATATGTGTGGCACACAACACAGCAGTTTTTTCCATACTAGGCCACGCCACTAACACTGCCCAAATCATAATTACTAACTCCGTCACAACTGCTGGGGATCGGTTAGGTGAGTGTAAGTTCCTTTCCTTTAGTTTTTATAGCCTGTGGAGCCCCTGGGACAAAAAGAGGGACATTTAAGGATCAAAGAAGGACAGAGGGACTTTGGTCAAAAAGAGGGACTGCCCCCCCCAAAAGAGGGACACTTGGGAGGTATGTGGGCATGCTTTAATACTTGCTATAACAGCGCATGCACAAGATTATCAAGGCCATGTGACATATTGTGGCCATGGTAATTTGCTGGCATAGATGGGCAGTCCCTTACGGATGAATGAATCGATTCGCTCATCCCTAATTTGTACCTGTTCTGTGTTTTTAAAATGCGCCTGGTTTTGGCTCACTATCACTGATGGAAATCACTGATCAGACACTGACCAAACACTGACTGTGAAAGCGGCCTAAATGCTGGTAATGAGTTCATATCAGTATATTAGGCTATAAACATATATTACTGATAAGGCCTTATACATACGACTGTGTGCTATTTTATTTGTCTTGACTTCAATGGGTCCATGGTTAGCATTTTGCAGAATGGAAATATCGATACGGAAAGCACATTGATGATCCATGTACTTTGTGCATCCTTATGTCATTGATGATCCATGTACTTTGTGCATCCTTATGTCATTGATGATCCATGTACTTTGTGCATCCTTATGTCATTGATGATCCATGTACTTTGTGCATCCTTATGTCATTGATGATCCATGTACTTTGTGCATCCTTATGTCATTGATGATCCATGTACTTTGTGCATCCTTATGTCATTGATGATCCATGTACTTTGTGCATCCTTATGTCATTGATGATCCATGTACTTTGTGCATCCTTATGTCATTGATGATCCATGTACTTTGTGCATCCTTATGTCATTGATGATCCATGTACTTTGTGCATCCTTATGTCATTGATGATCCATGTACTTTGTGCATCCTTATGTCATTGATGATCCATGTACTTTGTGCATCCTTATGTCATTGATGATCCATGTACTTTGTGCATCCTTATGTCATTGATGATCCATGTACTTTGTGCATCCTTATGTCATTGATGATCCATGTACTTTGTGCATCCTTATGTCATTGATGATCCATGTACTTTGTGCATCCTTATATCATTGATGATCCATGTACTTTGTGCATCCTTATGTCATTGATGATCCATGTACTTTGTGCATCCTTATGTCATTGATGATCCATGTACTTTGTGCATCCATATGTCATTGATGATCCATGTACTTTGTGAATCCATATGTCATTGATGATCCATGTACTTTGTGAATCCATATGTCATTGATGATCCATGTACTTTGTGCATCCATATGTCATTGATGATCCATGTACTTTGTGCATCCTTATGTCATTGATGATACATGTACTTTGTGCATCCTTATGTCATTGATGATCCATGTACTTTGTGCATCCATATGTCATTGATGATCCATGTACTTTGTGCATCCTTATGTCATTGATGATCCATGTACTTTGTGCATCCTTATGTCATTGATGATCCATGTACTTTGTGCATCCTTATGTCATTGATGATCCATGTACTTTGTGAATCCATATGTCATTGATGATCCATGTACTTTGTGCATCCATATGTCATTGATGATCCATGTACTTTGTGCATCCTTATGTCATTGATGATCCATGTACTTTGTGCATCCTTATGTCATTGATGATCCATGTACTTTGTGCATCCTTATGTCATTGATGATCCATGTACTTTGTGCATCCTTATGTCATTGATGATCCATGTACTTTGTGCATCCATATGTCATTGATGATCCATGTACTTTGTGCATCCTTATGTCATTGATGATCCATGTACCGTATTTTTCACTTTATAAGACGCACCTGATGATAAGACGCACCTAGGTTTTTGAGGAGGAAAATAAGAATAAAAATATTTTGAACCAAAAGGTGTGCTTTTGGTGGGTTTTGAACTAATGGTGGTCTGTGGATGACACTATTATGGAGGGGATCTGTGGATGACGCACTGTTATGGGGCATCTGTGGATGACACTGTTATGGGGGCATCTGTGGATGACACTATTATAGGGGATCTGTGGATGGCACTATTAGAGGGGATCTGTGGATGATACTGTTATGGGGGATCTGTGGATGACACTATTATAGGGGATCTGTGGATGGCACTATTAGAGGGGATGTGTGGATGACACTGTTATGGGGGATCTGTGGATGACACTATTATGGGGGATCTGTGGCTGACACTGTTATGGGGCATCTGTGGATGACACTGTTATGGGGATTTGTGGATGACACAGTTATGGGGATCTGTGGATGACACTGTTATGGGGATTTGTGGATGACACTGTTGTGCATCCTTATGTCATTGATGATCCATGTACTTTGTGCATCCATATGTCATTGATGATCCATGTACTTTGTGCATCCATATATCATTGATAATCCATGTATTTTGTGCATCCATATGTCATTGATAATCCATGTACTTTGTGCATCCATATATCATAGATAATCCATGTACTTTGTGCATCCATATATCATTGATGATCCATGTACTTTGTGCATCCATGTCATTGATGATCCATGTACTTTGTGCATCCATGTCATTGATGATCCATGTACTTTGTGCATCCTTATGTCATTGATGATCCATGTACTTTGTGCATCCATATATCATTGATAATCCATGTACTTTGTGCATCCATATGTCATTGATAATCCATGTACTTTGTGCATCCATATGTCCATTCCACAAAAGGATAGAACATGCCCTATACTTGTCTGCAACATGCAGACCACGTGGGACATTTAACAATAATGGCGTAATGTACGACAAAAAATTTCTAACATTACAAATCAGAAGTGGTGATTTCTTTCACCTCGTATATCAAAAGGCGCACACCACTTGTGACTTTTTTTTTTAATATAAATTTAAATTATTCGCCTATTTCTCTTGATTTGAGACATTTTAATGCCAATAGCACTAATAATTAGATATTTTTTTAAGTAAAATGCGCCATTTCAGCCACCCCTGCCAGTCCACACTCGCAACTTTTAAAAACATACTTGGGACTTTTGAAGCATATTTGCGAGATTTCCTGTGTTAAATTGCGACTTTTGTCTCAGACTCGGGACGTTTTTGTGAAATGTCAATTTACTGACAAAACCCTGCTTCTTAGCGCATTTATATTATCCTGTTTTAATACTTACCTATCACTTGTTCCCACGACGAGTTGGTTTTTCTTTTGATAAATGCGACATTTTGACAAAACACCACTTAAGGGTACTTTCACACTTGCGGCATGGCTATCCGGCACCAGGGGCGTAGCTAAAGGCTCATGGGCCCTGGTGCAGGAGTTCAGCTTGGGCCCCACTTCCCTCAGCGCTTTGTGTGTCTTCTTATGTGGCACAGGTGTCTTTGGGCCCCCTCAGGCTCCTGGGCCCGGTAGAGACTGCTACCTCTGCACCCCCTATAGCTACGCCTATGTCCGGCAGGCTGTTCCGGCAGGTGAAGAGCCCGCCGGATCCGCCATGCCACAAGTACCCGTGTGCTGGCAGTGATCGCCAGACTAAAAAGTCAGACATGCAGTACTTTTAGTCCGGCGATCTCTGGTCGTGCTACGCCGTAGCTCCGCCCCCAACCCCATTATAGTCAATGGGGACTGAGCGGCAGCACAAGGGTACGTGCAGCATGGCGAATCATGCGGGCTGTTCAACTGCAGGAACAGCCTGCCGGATAGTCATGCCGCAAGTGTGAAAGTACCCTAAGCTGGCTTAATTGTCTCCAGATAAGGCCTCATGCACACGAACGTTTATTTTATCAGTTTACGGGCCGTTTTTTGTGTTCCGTATAGGGAACCATTCATTTCAATGGGTCCGCAAAAAAAATGTAAGGTACTCCATTTCCGTTTTTCCGCATTTTCCTATTTCCGCATAACGGACAAGGATAATACTGTTCTATTAGGAACCAGATGTTCTGTTCCGTAATGCAAACGGACGTCATTCGTATATTTTGCGGATCCATTTTTTGCAGACCACAAAATACTGAAAAAGCCATGCGGTCGTGTGCATGAGCCCTAAGAGGATGATAAACGAGTCGTAAAATGCTCCAATTTGATAGCCCCACCCACTTTGACATTTATAACTCATTTCTGGCATGATACATTCTTTATGGTGAAAATTCTGGAGAGAACAGTTGATATATTTGGCGTAAACCAAATTTTGATACATTTTACGCCATAATTCTGGCACAACATGCTTAGGGTACTTTCATACTAGCGTTTTGGATTCCGATTGTTTCGGATCAGTTAAGCCCCAATGCATTCTGAATGGATAAGGATCCGTTCAGAATGCATCAGTTCGGCTCCGTTCCGCTTCTATTCTGTTTTGGAGGCGGACACCAAAACGCAGCTTGCTGTATTTTGGTGTCCGTCTGAAGATGCGGAGCCGAACGGATCCGTTTTAAATTACAATGTAAGTCAATGGGGACGGATCCGTTTTCAATGACACAATATGGTGCATTTGAAAACGGATCCGTTCCCCATTGACTTTCAATGTAATTCAAAACGGATCCGTTTTAGACTTTGCCATTTTTCTTTAAAACGAATGCAAACGGATCCGTTCTGAACGGATACAAACGTTTCATTATAGGTGCGGATCCGTCTGTGCAAATAAACAGACGGATCCGCTTCAACGCAAGTGTGAAAGTACCCTTCGTAAGTGTCCCCCAATGAGTGCACAAAAATGTGGATTCAACACGGACCACATCTACAATTTGTGAATCCGCGATTTTTTTGAGCTTGGAGACTAATCTTTAGCATTCATTATGGTTTTCTAATATATTGTAGGAAATGTTGATCGCCCGTGATTTTTGGATAAATTGCCCAGAATAAAAGACAAATCCGCTTGGCAGCTCTGCCTTAAGGCTCATTCAGACGGCCGTATGCTGTCCGCAAAAATGTGGATTTTTTTTGCGGATTAGATGTTGTCCCATTCACTTCTATGGGGCCCCTTTCTTCCGTTCTATGGCTTCGCAAAACAAATAAAACATGTCCTATACTCGTCAGTGAAAATTAGGACGTGGCCCCATTGAAGTCTATGGGTCCACAAAAATGTGGTAAGCAATCCGTTTTTTTGCGAACATGCTGAACTGTCTACAAAAAAAAAACTGGATCCACATTTTTGCGGACAGCATACGGCCGTCTGAATGATCTCTTAGAGGGACCCCGTAACAAACAGGGTGAGGTCACACAGGGCACAATTTTTGCAGATTTTGCCACGGACGTGCCCTGTACGTCTGCAGTATGAACGGACTTGCTGGCGATTCAAATGTTTGCTGCATAAAAAAATCGGAATGGAAATATGTCATCCAAAGCCGTTTTGTAACTAGCGTTGAGGAAATTTGTGGTTTCAAGTTCGACGTACAAGGTTCTGGTTTGGGTTATCTAAGAATTCCGTTATGTCACGGGATCCATCACAGAATTTTTAGAACCCGAACCTTGTATGCCGAACTTGAAACCACTAGCGTTGAGCGAACTTGTTTTTTTAAATTCTTCCTTCTGGTTATCGAAGAATCCCGTTATAGTTTCCAAATTCCGTTACCCTGGGTTCACACCTGAGCGTTTTACAGGGCGTTCAAACGCGCTGTAAAACGCTCAACACATGAAAACCAATGCTTTCCTATGGCCCTGGTTCTCACTTGAGCGTTTTACAGCACGTTTGAACGCGCTGTAAAACGCCCGACGCATAAACAAGTACTTGAGCTTTTTTTGGGGCGTTTTTTGTGCATTTTGTGATTGACACCACGAACGCGCGTTTCCTATTGGCAAAAACGCGCTGTAAAACACGCGTTTTTAGAACGCTCAGGTCTGAACCCAGGGTTAAGGTCCGTAGGAGCGGAATCCATAATGGAATTCTTCGATAACCCGAACGCAGAACTTAACCCCAGAAACCACAAGTTTGCTCAACACTATTGGTAAAGGATGGTAATGACTAATGATAGGTCTGTCAGATTACTGTAAAAATGACACACCATGACACCAGAGCGAAGGGAGCCCAAGCTTTATTTCCTGCACACTTCGGGTCTTCTGGAACAATGTATCAACACATGCGAGTTAACTCTCTGTGCTCCTGTCTGGCTACAGAGCTGGCGGCCGGGCACATTCTTAGCAGACAGGAGATCTGGCGCCTACTAGAGGCCACAGCTAGACTCGTCAGTTCAGTACGTGTCGCTGAGCTCCAGAAGGAAGGGCTGTTAATTGAACCCAGCTAAATAATTCAGTACCAGCCGTGAGGAGGACAACATGCCGGCAGTGGATAAGCTGCTGTTGGAGGAGGCATTGCTAGACAGCCCCCAGGTAAGAGCGCCTTCCTTCCTGAGGGGGCAGGTGACGCTTTGTGACTCGTGGAAGTTAACGTGTAACTAAGGGGTCAGGGGCATGCTGCCAGGAGGATAGGCGGCGGTACACCCGGATATCGGGGCACTCATACCTGCGCTCTCCCCTCCAGGACACAGGAGGGCGGGGTCACGTGACCGCCGTGCTTGTGGGGAGTCGGGGGCTGCTGTGTGCAGTGTCAGGCTGAGGCCTGCCGGGAGGCTGCTGGTGCTGCTCTCAGGATGGCTGTGGGGGAGGTGTGTGGCCGGGGACAGGACTGGCCTTCTCTTCCGAGCCATGGCTGCACCTAGACTGACACAGGACTCTCGTACCTCCCAAGTGTCCCTCTTTTTTACCTAAATGTGCATTAATAAATTGGCTAAATTGCCCCCTACTAAACTATCTGTATGGTTTCTACCTGTAGATTAGACCAGAACTTCATTATTTGGTGCAATTTCTACCTTAAAATATCTGTAATCTGATGATTTATGAGATAATATTTCAATGGATATTAAAGCGCAAGAAAAACAATGTCCCAGGGGCTCCACAGGCTGTAAAAACTAAAGGAACTTACACTCACCTAACCGATTGTGACGGGGGTCAGTAATTACGATTTGGGCGCAGTTAGAGGCGTGGCCTATTATTAAAAAAAGGGCCGTGATGCGCGCCGCACATATTGTCCCTTTTTGCTATTTTAAAAAGTTGGCTGGTAAACTCTCTCCCTTTCATCAGTGCCACCCATGCCACTAGCCTGGCACCCTTGTCCCTGAATACTTTCTGTAGTACCCACATAAGGGCTCTTTCACACTTGCGTATTTGTTTTCCGGCATAGAGATCCGTCGTCGGGGCTCTACACCGGAAAAATCCTGATCAGGATTATCCCAATGCATTCTGAATGAAGAGAAATCCGTTCAGGAGGCATCAGGATGTCTTCAGTTTAGGACCGGAACGTTTTTTGGCCGGAGAAAATACCGCAGCATGCTGCGCTTTTTGCTCCGGCCAAAAATCCTGAACACTTACCGCATGGCCGGATCCGGAATTAATGCCCATTGAAAGGCATTAATCCGGATCCGGCCTTAAGCTAAACGTCGTTTCGGCGCATCGCCGGATCCAACATTTAGCTTTTTTTTAATGGTTACCATGGCAGCCAGGACGCTAAAGTCCTGGTTGCCGTGGTAAGGTAGTGGGGAGCGGGGGAGCAGTATACTTACCGCCCGGGGTGCTCCAGAGTGGCGTCAGGGTGCCCCACGCGCATGGATTACGTGACGTCATTCTGGAGCGCCCCGGGAGCCGCACGGACTGTAAGTATACCGCTCCCCCGCTCCCCACTACTACTATGGCAACCAGGACTTTAATAGCGTCCTGGCTGCCATAGTAACACTGAAAGCATACTGAAGACTGATCAGTCTTCAAATGCTTTCAGGTCACTTGCATTGTTACGGATCCGGCGGGCACTTCCGGCAAATGGAGTACACAACGGATCCGGACAACGCAAGTGTGAAAGAGGCCTAACACTGGCTTTCGGTAACTAATACCTCTGGTATCTGATGGGTATACCAGCGTCATCTAGTAGGTAATAGAATAAGGCCTCATTCACACAATCGTATTCTCTGATCATTTTTTGCGGATCCATTCATTCCTACAGGTCCTCAAAAAAAAAAAACTGCCAGCACACGGATGTCATCTGTGTAATGTCCGCAGCGGAGCCGCAATTATAGAACCTGTTTTCTGACTTTATTACAGTGGCTGCTGCACAAATAGCGGGATGCACTCAGATCTTGTCTGTATTCTGCGGATCTGCAATTTGCGGGCCGCAAAACAGATACGGATGTGTGCAGGAGGCCTAAAGGGGTTGTCCAAGACCACCATATTGATAATCTATCCTTAGGATAGCTCTATTAGATCAGCTTGCTGGAGGATCGCAGCGCTCGTTCGAGGAGATGTGACAACTAGGGTTGTTTCAGGTATCGAACTTTCGATACCCAATCGATACTTTTATGCCAGTATCGATTCGGTATCGGGATGTTCGTTTTTTCGATACTAGACTGCGCTACTGCGCAGTCTGGTATCTCCTGTTATGGGAGGACACGGCGTGTGCAGCGCTCGGCACACGCTGTGTTCCCTGAGGCCGTAGATAATGGAGAAGGAGGGAGGTAGGGAACCCCGCCCCCCTATGACGCGGCCGCCGGTGATTAGTGCGGGAGGAGGGACATGGGAGGAGAGAACTGCTGCGCCGGGTGAATGGCAGCCTCCTCCTCCTCAGTGTCCTGTGCCCTCCTCCTCCTGCAACAAGTACCCAGTCTTGCCGCTCTGCCCCGATCCTGCCCACACAATGATTATTAACCTTTAATACAGATACAGGAGGCGGGTGCCGGCGGTGTCCGCCTCCTGTATCTGCATTAAAGGTTAATTATTGTGTGGGCAGTGCGACCCACTCCCCCGTATTAAACTCAATGAGTGGGCAGGGCCCCCTCAATCCCGCCCCCCCTCCCAGTATTAAAGTATTTAAAGCATTGATGGCAGTGGCCACAGGGTCCCCTCCATTGGTGGCAGTGGCAGTTCCCCATGGCAGCCAGGGCTTCAGTAGCGTCCTGGCTGCCATGGTAACCGCTTGGAGCCCTACATTGCGATCGGTTACCATGGCAGCCAGGACGCTACTGAAGCCCTGGCTGCCATGGGGGCTCCCTGCTGCTGTGTGCACAGGGCAGCAGGGAAATGGGAAGTCCTATTCACCCTGATAGATCTCTATTAGGGTGAATAGGACAAGGGATGAAAAGATCCCAGGTTCTACCCCTAAGGGGGGAAATGGTAAATAAAAATTAAATAAAAAGTAATAATAATAGAAAAAAAAAAAAAAACACACACACCGAAATATTAAGTATAACTCGTCGCCTTTTCCAATTTTACATCTAAAATATATAGATAAACATATAACATATTGCCATATCTAAAGTCCGACTCCAAACTGTTAAAAATAAAAAAAAACCTATGTAGTGAACGTCGTAACAGAAAAGTAAAAAAAAAGCGCAATTCACAATTTTTTTTTTTTTCTGGGAGGTTTTTTTCCCGCATGGTAATCGAGTATTGCAATACTTTTTTATGGTATCGATACCGAATCAAAATTTTGGTATTGAAACAACTCTAGTGACAACGCTGTAAGGGCTAATGCACACAAACATATTTTTTCCCGTTTCAGTGCCGTTTTGTGCAGCCCATATGCGGATCCTTTCACTTCAATGGGTCTGCATAAAACACTGAATTTACGTGTGCATTCTGTTTCCGTATGTCTATATGTCCGTTCCTAAAAAAAAAAAAAAAAACAGAACATGTCCTATTATTGTCCGCATTACAGACAAGGATAGGACTGTTCTGTTAGGGGCCGGCTGTTCCGTTCCGCAAAAGACGGAATGCACACGGACATCATCAGTGTTTTGCAGACCGCAAAATACCATTGTGTGCATGAGCCCTAATACACACAACCCATGCTCAGGGCCGTCTTTAATATTGATTGGACCCTGGATCCCGCCTTCCCACACCCTAGCATGCAATCACACCCTCCACCACAACACACACACAAAAAAAAAATCCACACACCTCATAAAGTAGTAAACTTTAATAATGTAAACATAAAGAACAAATATATAGTATTTTGCAGATTACTTTTTTTTTTTTTTTTTTACAATGTGCAGATAGATAGATAGGTTTGGTTACTTGTTTTTTGTCACTGTACTACTAACCAGGGTTGAGCGAACTTGTATTTCAAGTTCGGAGCTCAAAGTTCGGGTTGGGGTTATCGAAGAATCCCGTTATGGATTCTGCTACCACGGACCATAACGGCATTTGGAATCCATAAGGGGATTCTTCGATGAACCCGAGCGCTGAACTTAAAAAAATAAGTTTGTGCAACTGTCCTTCACTGCTCTACTTCCTTCTTCTCCTACACACAAAGCATGATCTCATGATTCTCCTCCACCCCTCATGTCACATGATCATTATACCAGGCCCTTTACCACCTCTTATCCAATCCAGTACTGAGCCACGCCCCCTGCACTGATCACATGACTGTGACGTCACCCCAGGTCCTTAGTGTTGTCCAAGGTTCGGGTTCATCGAAGAATCCCCTTATGGATTCCAAATTCCTTTATGGTCCGTGGTAGCGGAATCCATAACGGGATTCTTCGATAACCCCAACCCGAACTTTGGACGCCGAACTTAAAATACAAGTTCGCTCAACCCTACTACTAACCCCTCCGAGGTCATGTGGCCGTCTGGAGTGAAGTAAGCATTGAAGTGGCCTCACCGCCTTCATGAGCACCTCAGCCGCGTCAAACTGCTGACTGATATTGATAGCCTGTTCCGAGTGACCCCGGACCACCTTAATACAATTTGAATAGTTTGGATTCTGACTATGGAGTAGCAGGCCCGGGCTAGCATAGCAACAAGTGTCTCTTTTCTCCGCTTTCACAATTGCTCCTGATCTGCTGAAAATACAGTGATCCCATGGAAGCAATCAGAAAATAACCTTTTAGTTGCTGTATATTAGACTTTAAAGAGGACCTTTCATGGTTTTTGTTTATTCTAGATAAATACCTTTACTTGCGGGGTACTGTTTTTACTTTATAATAAATTAGCAAAGGTATCTAATATTCTGTTTTGGGGGCATTGAGGGCAGAATGAAGGTGATAAACTTGATTTTATTTTTTTATATTTTAGCACAATGCCTCAACATAACAAAATGTAAAAAAAAAAGTGAAAGGGTCTGAACGCGCTGTACTTATTCATGGAATGGGGGGTTCTTGTCACCTCTCCCAATCTACACTTAGAGGACCTTTCAGGGTTTTTGTTTCATTCTAGATAAATACCTTTACTAAGCTCCATAGAAGTAAATGGGGCTGAGCTGCAATACCCAGCAAGGCGATGCCGAGGAGGGTCATGTGACCCCCCGTAACGGCGATCGCAGCAAACCGCAGGTCAATTCAGACCTGCGATTTGCAGCGCTTTCTGCAATCTCTGATCGGCTCAGGGACTTAAAATGTGCCCACAGTGTTAAATTATACCCCCCCTGCAGCCCGCAATCATATTGTGCTGGCGGGGGTGCAGGGGGGAGTTGCGGGCGGTGTGGCAGGCGGGATCTCAATCGCGATCCCCCACCCGCCTCCTCTAATGTTTCCCTGGTGGTCTAGTGGGTATATAGCAGAGTGTCAGCACATTGCTGACACTCTGCTATAAACGGCTTGCATCTGTGCTGTGTGGCAGCTGTTTAACCCCTTCCATGCCGCTGTCCGTACAGACCGCTGTATGGAAGGGGTTAACAGGGAGGGAGCCCTCTGTTCTGGCAGCGGGTGATGGTTACCCTGGCAGCATGCTTGCCATGGTAATGTAAGTCTAATCTGACTTTTGCTAAAGGCAGAAGTCTGATCAGACTCTGTAAAGTACCAAGAACCAAGGGTCAAAAAAATAAAAAAACACATATCACTGAATAAAAATTAATAAAATACACTACGCATATTATGTATCGCCGCGTCCGTAAAAACCTGCTCTATGAAAATATCACATGACCTAACCCCTCAAGTAAATACTGAAAAAACGAATACAAAAAATTGGTGTAAAAAAAAGGCCATTTTTTTGTCACCTTACATCACAAAAAGTGTAAAACCAAGCAATCAAAAAGGCGTATGCCTCCAAAAATAGTACCACTCAAACCGCCATCTCATCCCACAAAAAATTAGCCCCTACATAAGACAATCACCCAGAAAAATAACAAAATATGTCTCTCAGACTATGGAGACACTAAAACATTTTTTGTCACCTCACATCACAAAATGTGTAATAGCAAGTGATCAAAAAGTTATATGCACTCAAAAATAGTGCCAATAAAACCGCCTTCTCATCCCCCAAAAAATGATACCCAACATAGGACAATCGCCCCCAAAAAATAAAAAAAATATGGCTCTCAGACTATGGAGACATTAAAACATTATTTATTTTTGTTTCAAAAATGATATTATTGTGTAAAACTTAAATAAATAAAAAGTATACATATTATGTTTCGCTGCGTCCTTAACAACCTGCTCTATAAAACTAACACATGATCTAACCACTCAGGTGAACACAGCAAATAAAATAATATAAATACTGTATCAAAAGCCATTTCTGTCACCTTACATCATAAAAAGGTGACCAAAATGTCTTATGCACCCCAAGATAGTGCCAATCAAACCGCCATCTCATCCCGCAAAAAATGAGCCCCTACATAGGACAGTCGCCCAAAAAATAAAAAAAAATATGGCTTTCAGAATGTGGAGACAAAAAAAAAAATGCTTTATGAAAAATTGAAACAAAAAACCCCAAAAGTAGTCATATTTGGTATTTAGTTTGTACTATTTTAGGGTAAATATGATTTTTGGTTGCTCTATATTATACTTTTTTTGAGGCAAGATAACAAAAAATAGAAATTCTGAAATTTCATCTCCATTTGCCAATAACTCTTGTGGAACACCTAGAGGGTTAAAAAAAGTTTGTAAAATCAGTTTTAAATACCTTAAGGGGTGTAGTTTCTTAGATGGAGTCACTTTTATGGAGTTTCTACTCTAGGGGTGCATCAGGGGGCTTCAAATGGGACATGGTGTCAAAAACCAGTCCAGCAAAATCCGCCTTCCAAAAACCATATGGCGTTCCCTTCCTTCTGCGCCCTGTCGTGTGCCCATACAGCAGTTTATGGACACATATGGGGTGTTTCTGCAAACTACAGAATCGGGGCAATAAATATTGACTTTTGTTCGGTCTTCCAGCCTTTGCTTGTCTGCGGCAGCCCCCTCTCCACCTTCTCTTACCTCCCCTTTTCATAGACTTCACTTGTACCATGGAAAAAAAATTACCGAAAATTGCTCTTTAACTATTCCAGGACCGATAATCTACCCGTAAAATTTGCAGTATGTTTGGACGAACAAACTTAACATGATCATTCATCCCCATACACACTGTACACATTATATTTGGCAGAAGAAGATGTGCAGCCATTATTATTATTTTAATGCCCACAAAAAAGTTGCTATATTTGACAAACAAGCGTTTGCTCATTTGTCATTTGATCGGTAAACATGTTTTTTGCAGGGAAATGATCTGCAACGGGTGCTTATACGAACATTTGTTCAGACAATCATCACTCCATGTAAGTGGGCCTGTATGTCTCACAGACAGAGGTGGATCAGGACAAAAGGCAGTACTGACCTGGTGGTCAGATGGTGGACATAATACATGTTTACTGTGTTGCCCCCTTCTCTATGCTGTGCTGAGCCCATTAGTGGGTGAAGAAACATGGATTGATGGAGTGACCTGTCTGTATTGGTACTATGGCTAAGGCCTCATGCACATGACCATATTTTGGATCTGCGTCTGCTCCGCATTTTGTTGTGGATCGCACACAGACCCATTCATTTCTATGGGTCTGCAATAAAAACGGACAGCACATGGATATTATCCATGAGCAGTCCGCATTCATATGTCTGTCCCGCACATTATAGAACATGTCTTATTCTTGTCCATTTTACACTACAAGAATAGGCAATTCTATTTATGGGGCTGAGAAAAAAGCGGATTGCACGTGGAAGATATCCATATTTTGCCTTTATGCATAGTGCAGAGACAACACAGGACCAACACCATGTGTTATGGTGTGGGGTGCCATTACCATACCCATTCCTGTCTGGTATTCATGGAGGGAACAGTGACCAGCTCCCGTGGCCAGCTCGATCACCAGATCTCTCTCCCATTGAGGCCTCCCTTGCAGAGCAGCCTTGGTTGCACAACCACCTTGGCTGAACTACAGGTCCAGGTTGAAAGACCTTGTAATGACAAACCAAGGAGGATACCTAGCATCTATCTGTTTGACACTTACCATGGCAGTGTGGCAGCCTATATAGGCGCAAGGTGAGATCCCACCAAGTATTAACGTGACCGTGCCTCAACCTCTACCCTGATGCAGAACCTATAATAAAGGGTGCACCACCTTGGTTGTGTGATCATTAACCAAGCACCACTAGCAGTTTATACTTCATTTTCAGCTCAATCGCAAGTTTTCCAGGTGTTTATTTTTTTTTCATTTTCCAGTTCTGTATATTTCAAAATATCTGCTAATTTTGTCCACCATTAGGGGTCAATTTGTATACCGTTCTTTTTTAGGTAAATCAGAATTGAAGTGTGAAGGCTAGTGTGATCACCGATACAGGACACTTAGGCCTCCTACTTACGACCCTATTTTGGATGCGCGTCCAATCCGCATTTTTTGCGGATTGCACATCGACCTTTTAATTTCTGTGGGTCCACCAAAAAAACTGATGGCACATGAATGTAATCTGTGTGCTGTCTGCATCCATATGTCCGTCCCACATATGTCCGTTTTGTGGACAAGCATAGCTGATTCTGTTAGTGGGACTGAGAAAAATGTGGACTGCACATGGAAGGTATCAATATTTTGCGGGTCCGCATTTCGCAGACTGCAAAATGGATACGGTTGTGTGCAGGAGGCCTTATTAAAAGAACGGTCTTGAGAAGGAATCAGAACACTGGGGCACCATAACCAGTATGTAACAGCAATATCTATACAGAGTAACTTATTTTTATTCTAGTGATTCAATATGAATTATTTTTACATTTTTTTATGTATAAATAGAGTAAATAAATATTTTTTGAGAATACCATTAAACTCGTGTTCAGAGCTTCTCAGAAACTATTTCTAAAGCAGGTTTTTATTACTGTTAACTCTAATGTTAAAAGCATCAGCATGTTTTGATGACTAATATTCCTGTGATTTTGAATCATGTGATGAAAGTAGTTCTGGCCAAATTGGCAGGACCCCCGAGTGAACTTCTAGCTCTGATATCTAGACTTTTCCTTTTGTTACAGTTTACAAAAAGAAATAAACTTTACTTCTAAGAATACACTGGCAGACCATACATTCAGAATTTTATATTTGTGTGTCTTTTTTGATCCTTCTCTTCTATGTAATTTTAAGGGGTTTTGTCTATGGCTGTGGAGATGGAGTAGAAGTCAAGTTTGGGTGTAGTCAGTTTGTGGGAATGTTCCAACTCTGGCTTCAAAATAACTATGATTAAATATATATTATTAATATTGTATAATTGATTGGGTAAATGCAGAACATTTAGCATATTTACTTTCATAGGAAATTAGGAAAATTTAGCATTTTTAATTAAGCCCAAACCCCCCAAACCAGTGATAATCTGATCAGATTTGAGGCCATGAAGTAGGATCTATCTAACACAATACTATAGGCGATTTAAAACTATGTGTAGGAACAGCAGCGGTCACACTGCCCCATCAGCTTAGCCATTTAGGCCATAGAGCCATACACCTACCATATCCATATTGCGGCACTTCCAGTGTCCTGATGAAGGCATTATTGCCGAAACGTCGACTTTTTATAACTGGCAAACTGTAATTCATGTATTGTATTATACAATAAATCCTTATTGAGCAAATACAGTGGTGTCCAGGAACCATCCTTTTCCTACGTGAATACTTGGCCTAAGGAACCATTCCCTGAGACCCACATCTACCAGGTGGAGCGCCACCCAACCCGAATTGCATTAAAACTATGTGTGACAGTGTTTTTGTTCAGGTTCTATAGTATGTTTCTGAACAAATTTTGCTTGTTATTCTTCAAGGAGTTGTCCAGGATTTTAATATTCATGACCTATCCTCAGGATAGGTCATCTCAATCAGATCGGCAGGGGTCTGACACCCAGCCCCCCACCATCAGCTGTATGAGGGGACGGCGTGCGCAGTGCCATAGACAGCAGCGGTGAACTGGAAGCGAGAAGGGAGACTGCACGTGAGTACTGCACGTGTCGTCTCCTCATACAGCTGATCAGCGGGGGTGTCGGGTGTCAGACCTCCTCTGATCTGATATTGATGACCTATCCTCAGTATAGTTCATCGATATTAGAAGCCCGTCAACCCCTTTCATTTTAAAAAATTCCATGTATAAAATGCATAGTATGTTCCTTCTTTACAATTTATAAAAGTTTTTTGTTCAGACATTGTATTCCAATAATTATATTTTTTATTCTATCTAAGTAACTTGATTATTTACTTGATGATTTTACTACAGTAAATTTGTTATTACTACTGTTATACATGATGAGCCATTTATGTTGGAACTGGAGCTACTGGAGTTGGAATTTTGGTTAACTGACGCCACAGTTATAGTTTTACATAATACAGAAGCACAAACAATCAGAGTCTGAGGCAGGAAACACACATCAATAAAGCAAAACCACAGACATCCTGAGATGATCCGTATCAACATTAATATGGGTGCAGCACCATTAACAGCAACATCCAGACAGTTGGTTTTCTTCTGTGCTGTTTCTTCAGTCGGGCTGTGGGACTGATGGAGATAGCGGAGTATGGCACTGTATACCTCTGTTATTCATTCGGAAGTTCAGCATGTCTGAAGTCTCCCTTCAGACATGTAGAAATGTTTTCATCTGGTCTTGGGATTTCTCTGGATACACATTGTAATACCTGTTTCCGAGTCAGTGGCAAAATAACACTAGTTTCAAGAAGCTCCTAACAATATGAGGGACTTTTCAGCCTGCCTTATCGGTCACATGTTTTTTTTCCCAACCATTAGCCCCTTAACGACAAATATACATGCAATACATGCAGGAGGAATGTATGGAGTGGGCTCACGGGTAGAGTTGAGTGAACTTGTATTTTAAGTTCGGCATCCAAAGTTCGGGTTATCTTAGAATCCCGTTATGGATTCGCTACCACGGACCATAACGGAATTTGGAATCCAAATTCGTGCAACCGTCCTTCACTGCTCTACTTCCTTCTTCTCCTCCACACAGAGCACAGGAGCTCCGCCCCTCATGTCACATGATCATTATACCAGGCCCTTTACCACCTCTTATCCAATCCAGTACTGAGCCACGCCCCCTGCACTGATCACATGATGGTGACATCACCCCAGGTCCTTAGTGTTGTCCAAGGTTCGGGATCATCAAAGAATCCCCTTATGGATTCAAAATTTCATTATGTTCCGTGGTAGCGGAATCCCTTGTCATTCACTTTCGTACCCCGGCATTCACTTTGGCTGCCGAACTTATAATACACGTTCGCTCACCCTTGCTCATTCAGCTTGCGCCCCACTCCCTACGCAGTGGCGTGCCATTTGTGTAGTACAGCTGATTCCCGGCTGCAGTGCCCGGGATCAGATTTACTGTACTCCGAGGATTGACAGGAAGTGCACACTGTGTGCGCACTTCATGTCAGTCCGGCCAGGCTACAGGAGACAGATGCTCCTGTACCGCGGACTACTACAGGGCTCGGCCAGCCAGGTCATGAGGGACTGACAGGAGGAGCGCTGAGCGTTTCCTCCTGTCAGTCCCTCTTCATGCTGCGCCCGGGTGGTGCGCCTCATGGACGTCGCCAGCCTGGCAGTGCTCAGCAGCCTGAGGCTCTATACAGAGCGCTGGGCGGCTGCAGCATGAAATGGCTGAGCCAGTCCGGCCGGCCCTGCGACGGCCACGTACTCCAAAATGAACCATATAATAAACTAATCATGCCCTTTTTAGCACACAGGGAACACTGCAAAACCTCTTAACCTGGTGTTTTTTCAGCTTTTTTTCCTGTTTTCAATACAAGGTATGGAAAATTGAATAGTGGCATTAAAAAATACGTGTGACCCCAAAAAAAAAAAAAAAATCGTTATACAACTACTGTATGTGAACTGAAAAGTCAGAAAAGTAAAATAAGGTTATGGCTCTTGAAAGGTGGAAACTAAAAACTAAAATTGGCCAAGGTCCTAATGTGGTAAAGGGGGTGTCCTATCAGAGACAACCCCTTTCAAAATGTGGCCGCTACAGCAATCAGCTGGTTGCCTCCTGTCCTATTTCTGACACCCCAGCAAACAGCTGTTTTTGCAGAAGGAAGGCACAGCCAGCCAGGCATTAGTTGTAGTTTTACATAGCGGACATTAAGATGAATGGTGATCCATGTAACACAAAGACCACTCAAGCTCACCCGACTGGAAGCAGCTTTTCTTGAGTGACTCTACATTCTGGCTCAGAGAAGGAGGTCTTGATAAAAGGAACTCCCTCCCTCCATATAACTTCCATGTGCCCTTATCTACCTGACAAAACACATATAAAGGGATAGGATATGCCATCACTTTATGATCAGTTGAACTTCTACAATGGAACGCTCATTTCCCTCAGCCCTGCAGCCGTCCCTCACTCATCTTCAGGGCAGCATGGCGTTGCGGCCGTGGATTAGTCTGACGATTTCTGCCCTTGGTAAACCCACGCTAGCTATCACTTCTGATACTATTTACAGTCACATACTCCTGTATACTGTCCCTTAAGAGTCCTTCAAACATTTTTCTCATTTTGAATATAGGCACCACATTTGTCTTGCACCAGTTTCTCTAAAAATGTTTTGGATTTTGTGTATTGTGCAAGAGATGGCTTTTCTTCTATGTATAAAATGACTAAGGTTATCACTACCACCCTTCAGTATATTCAGATGCCCTTAATGCAACAGATTTTATAAAAAGTTAATTTTTATTTGTCATTGTATTCCTTTTTGCTATTAAAATGTTAGGCTGGTGAGGAAACATTATGTACATATGACCTATTTTAATGAATAGGTCTGGTCCTGCATCAAAATTGGCCCTCAAGCGTGATATTAACTGCTGGGTTTTATTCTCCCATTTCCACAATTATAAATCACGACACAAAATTTTAACCGTGCAGTTGTTCGCCTATATTTGTGCTTCCCTCTTGCAAAGTTCCTTAATATATTTTTTTCACGATCTTTTTTTAAATATCCTACTCATAATATTAGTTACAATAGTCCATTTATTTTATAGTGATTTTATGTATGTATTAAATTATTAGAATCACGATTTAAATTTTATTTTATGCTTCACCTGTTTCTTTAGACGCGCTCCCTCCTGAGTGTTTTTGAAGAAGATGCTGGAACGCTAACAGATTATACAAATCAGCTGCTTCAGACTATGCAGAGGGTTTATGGCGCCCAGGTGAGTCATCCTGAAGTCTGCAGATTGGTTTAAAGTATTTTTACATTGTGTCTTAATCATAAATTTACCGTATGCACTGGGAAAGGTCCTGGTGTATCCAGACCCATAAAACGGATGCTGTTCCCTATAAAAAAACTAAAAATATGCAGCGCTATTCCAGGCAGCTAATGAAACATAAAATAAGGGTGCCAAACAGAGGCCGAGAGAACACTGTTATGGTGTCCAATGGTGAATGGGTCCCCATGGATCCATTTAATGGATGTTATGGGAGCTTTCATGTTGCATACAGCAAACATCTATTGAGATGTAGCGTGAAAAGGCTGTTACATTTTTTCCAACCTTACCTGTGAAATAAGCTTTAATGTGATGCAAGGTACTACGGTATAATCCTATGTGTTGCTGCACTTTGAACAAAAATTCACGAGATGTGACATAAACATCACTTTATTATGTGCAGTTTGTAAACTGGTCATAGAGCAGATAAATAAGGTACATATCACAGAAAGCACTAAGGAAAGTCGGCTCATCCGCATGTATAGTCTTTTCCGGTTCGGTGTTCCATGCAGGAGACAAACTCAGAGTAGAGATATAGCAATCATATGATAGAAATAATGTCCAGCATCAAGATTCCAGATGCAACTGTTATTCGGTCTTTATTAGTTGCATTACTACAGTACTCAGATGAGTATTTTTCTTCCTCCAATTATATGTTTGATTTTGAATGGGACTAATAAAGACAGAGTTTTAACAGTTGGATCCGGATCATGATGGTGGACATTGTTTCTATGGAATAAGCATAATAAGGGCTCATTCACATTGGTGCTAGGCTTCTGCAATCATTTCTGTTCTTCCACTCAATTTCAGGAAGAGAAGAATTAAATTTTACAGGCTAAAGCTCGCCCATTAGTGCCGATGACATCAACGGGCTTCCTGGCAGCCCCATGGAGAGCCCGGTTTGTCACCGGAACTCCTGAAAATCCCTTTCTGCAGGGCAAAGGAGAGCATCTGAGCATAAACTGCTCCAATGCTTCTGTCAGCGGGGCTGCCTGGGTGAAAAAGGAGGTATGTCCGGCTTTAGCTCTGATCCCGGACAACCCCTTTAACGCTTTGTTTGTCTGTGTATTCCTGTGGGAACATCAATGTCAGTCTCATAAGATTGAATGGAGAAGTATCTGACTTTCTGTCCTGTGTCAGTTGGAGATCAGAGTGCTGGTCACATGACACAGCTGAGGATCAGAATGGAGGTTATAACTCACAAATACAGTCACTGGTAAGAAGATTACCTTCACTACAGTTTACATAATGGACCTTTCTAACAGGTCAGAGAGTAAAGATATTTGTGGGAGTGCTTCTTTAATTAGTCATTGGTAGGTGGTTTGGTGACTTTCATTACATGCTAAAGCAAAAGAACAAGAATAGGACATGTCCTGTTTCATATTATGATAATTATTATTTTAATTTCAGGTATGCATGGTTAACTAATAGAATAACATTCCAGGAGTGAATTTCTTTCATATCCCAAGTACGGTAGCCATAATAATGGTTTTTCTCTGACGGTAGATACAGTACTTGACTGTGGTGTAAAATAAATGTATTAATTCTTAAAAATGTTTGATGTATTAACACAAGTTTGTTTTTATCTGTTTGAAGAATGAAATGTGTTTGGCTACCCAACAATTGTCCAGCCAACTTCTTGCATATGAAAAACAGGTATGATACAGATAAGTAATTAACATTTTTGGTAATTTTGCTGCAATCCTATGGTAGTCACTTGGTAATAAAGAATAAAATAATGTGCAGAACTTTGAATACTCCTTTAAATTTACAATGCAAACAGCTATACATCATGATTGGCATGTTCAGTTCTTCATTGACCATGTACCCACAAGGCAAAGAACCACAGATCAGTATGCAGTATTTCACATCAGTCTTGTGATACCATGTTTGTTTTCTTTTATTTCTAGAATTTTGCCCTGGGGAAAGGAGATGAAGAAGTCATATCAACTCTACAATATTTTGCAAATGTGGTAAATGAGGTTAGTGGATTTTTATGATTTTTAAAAGGAATCCGTCACCAGGATCTTGGACTATTATTACTGCAGGAATTCGGATCAAATTTTTATTTTCCTACTGTCCCCCATTCCCCCACTGTCAGCATATAAAGCTGCTCTGAAATACATTGGCAGGACTGGTGTTCATGCGACGATTTCCATTGATAAATAGAAATGGCAACCTAACAATTGCATAATGTTGGCGGGGGCCTAAAAAAAGTTAAAAAAAAGTAAATGTTTTTAAAATATAAAAAAGCTACTAAAATTCAAATAACCCTCCTTTCCCCATAATAAAAATAATAAAATTGAAAAAATAAACATTATAGGCATTGCCACATCCAAAAACGCCCATACTACTAAAGTATTAAATATTTATCTCGTATGGACAACTGCGTAACAGAAATAAAAAATCAAAATGGCCTATTCACCATTTTTTTTTGTCACTTCACCTCCCAAAATATTGTATTAGAAAGTGATGAAAATGTAATGCATACTCCACAACAGTAACTACAGATTGTCACGCAAAAAAATTAGCCCTCAAACAGCTTTGCAGCCATAATTATAAAAAAGTTATTTGAAACTAGAATATGGCAATGAAAAGAAAACATGAATTTTTATTTTTTTCAATAATAAAACACAAGAAAAACTAAATAAATGTGGTATTGTTGTAATCATACTGACCCAAAGAATGAAGGAAAAACAAAACTCATACAAAACTTTGGTGGAACTGCATTTTTTTTTTTTTTTCCAATTCCACGCCAATTGGAATTTCCTTCCAGTTCCCACTACATTGTAATAATAAATGGTGCCACCAGAAAGCTGTTCTGCAAATACCAAGTCCTTATGTGGCTGTGTGAATGGAAAAAGTTATAGCTCTGGGAAGAGAGGGAATAGAAAATAAAACAATGGAAAATTGCTCAGTCCTGAAGGAGTTAAAGGAGAGTTTTACAATGGTGTACAATGTGTACATCGGACATTTCCTACTGCTAGAGCTGCTGCAACACATCTTACATAAGTACAGTGTAGTTACTTCATGCCTTTTCTCGTCAGAAAATAACTTTTTTCCATTACTTCTCAGTTACCTTTCTCCAAAGTTTACTTTGTGGGCAGGATTATTTGCTTCGGAACTCCTTTGACCTAGTATTCACAGCTTACCTATTGTTTCAGGTGCCTTTTTAGCAATAGCTATTGTGTTTGTACATGTTGAAGCAACAGTATTTCTTGTCATATTAATCTTAAGCCTGTATTACAAGACCCAATTTTTTAGCAGATAATCGCTAACGAGTGTTTGTATGAACGCTCGTTGGCAATTATCTGGCAGTGTGATACTGCCGCAGATTGCCCAATCAACGAGCAGACTCTCGATCTAAATACAGCCTTTAGTCATCATTTATCTCCTAGTTTCTTTCCCTGTTGGCTTCATCTCTAATTGTAGTTTCAGAAGAGCATGTTCACTCCGTGTGGGAGCTGGATTTCCCATTTTGCTGCTCATCTGGTGTGGATTTACAGCATCATAATGAATTATGATGTTGTGAATTCCTTCCTGACCATAAGTCTACTTAAGTGTAGTCACATATTGCCATGACTACAGTTCGGTAGACTTTCAGCCAGGTAGGAATTCACAACATCATAAGTTATTATGCGGCTGCAAATCCACTCCAGATAAGCAGTGTCCCTAATGGGAAATACAGCTCCCACACAGAGCATGTTTCCTGCAGTGAACACGCTCCTTTGAAACTACCTTAAAGGGGTTCTGCAGTTTGATACAACTGATGATCTATCCTCAGGATAGATCATCAGCATCTGATCGGCCGGGGTCTGACACCCGGGACCCCCGCCGATCAGCTGTTTGAGAAGGCAGCGCCGTGGCCTTCTCACTGTTTTCCTCTGCTAGAGGCCCGCCCAGTGACGTCACGACTTGTATCAAGTGGCGTGGGCGGGGCTAAGGCTAGCAGAGGAAAACAGTGAGAAGACTGCGGCGCTACTGCAGCGCCGCTGCCTTCTCAAACAGCTGATCGGCGGGGGTCCCGGGTGTCAGACCCCTGCCGATTAGATGCTGATGATCTATCCTGAGGATAGATCATCAGTTGTATCAAACTACAGAACCCTTTTAATTGTCCGTTTTTGATGAGCTAATGGGTGGAGACAAGATGTTACAATGGGGGAGATATATTAAGACCATCCTCCTGTGCTGGTGTGAGATGTTGCCTCTTAACAAATCAGGCACATCTCTGCCCTGCGGTGCGCAAGAAACTAAAGTCTAGGCCAGCTACTTACTGGCGAACGTTTTAGTAAATGCGGCGGCGGCGCAAAGCCACATCCCCTTTTTCTCGGTACTTCGGAAAAGTGTTGCATTTTATGTTGCACAGATGCCGTGAACCATAATGTGCGACTTTTTTTACACCACAATTGTGGCGTAAAATGATTGATAAGTGTCCTATATACTGTACAGCACACACAGAGTAGAGGACATCTTGCTTCCCCTTCTCCATCTTTGTGACACACAGGAGCAACATCAGCACAAATTGCATTTTATAAAAGCTATTGACAGGACTATATGTCACTTATCATTGTTGATAATTGTGTGTTTGCAGCAAATGATTTATAACTAGCAGATGTGAAAATGTATTTTACACCTCAGCCGGAGGTGAAAAGTTCTTCTAGTTAGAAGTTTCTGATTTAAATCTATGAGTGAAAAAAATGAAAAGTTTTCTTTGTACCACAGCTGGGAGTAAATCTTTTCTGTTGCATAAGAAATCAAAGCTAACCACAGATGACCCGCAGGTAAAAAGAATATACCAAAAGTAGAAATATAAAGCGAATACTAGTGAGCGCTTCCATTGTGAATGCGCTCACTAGTATGCATTGGGAGCAGGGAGTGAAGCGCTCACCCTGCCTGGTCTTCTTCTTTGAAGCAATGCACTGTGTATAGCATCAGGACGTAGTGCGCGCACTATGACCTGACGCTGCACGCAGTCAGATGCGGGCCTGGAGAAAAAAAGGGATTGCGACTCCTGCAGAGACCACCGGACCATGAGCGGCAGAGCAGCAGAGGTAAGTGAAGTTACTTATTTTAAAAATCTGACCTGAGGTCTGATGGGGGTCTGGCATGGAAGTGTGATCTGAGGTATGATGGGAGTCATAATAGACTTCTCTGAGATTGTCTTCAGCTAACAAGGAGAACCAATCACTGCTGAAGGGACACAGCAAATGGCTGAGTGCTTCCATGTCTTCATTTCAGTGATCACTGGAGATCTCAGGACCCAGATCTCCACTAATGAAAACTTGTGACATGTCTCTATGATGTGTTAAAAGTTTTGTTAAAGGAGTTGGCCACTTTCTGGTTACTGTTGACCAATATGTATGTAAGATGATTATATCGTACTTACTAATTTAGCCTTGGTTAAAATTCTGCACCATTTTCCTTATTTCATAAGGTATGCCCCCTTGTGTGCCAAGTCTTTTGTGCTGTCCACACAGAGGTCTTGCTGATGGAGGGTCATGTGACCAAGCAAATAACCTCCATGTGATGGCTCCTATATTCAGATAAACCACACCTGCGTCTGCATTTGGGAGTTTAGTGCAGATGCAGTGTGTTTGAATGGAGGAGACACACATGGAGAGGATTTGCCTGGTCACATGACCCTCCATCAGCTGCCATTTTATGGACAAGACCTCTGTGTGGTCAGCACAAAAGACTTGGCAAAGGAAGGGGCATAACTTTTGAAATATAGAAAATGGATTAGAATTTCAACAACGATTATATAGTCATCTTATATATACACATTGGTCACAAGTAGCCAGAGAGTGGCCAACCCCTTTAAAGTCTACAGTAGAAACAGACTAAAAGACAGAAAAGAAAAATGTCATTGTAAGGGCCAGATACTGATTGTTACATCGGTGGCTCACGTCTGTCGCTGCCCCACTACTTTTATTAGGAACGTTATTTATTGAACTACTACTCCTCCCATTTTGCCATCACCACCACTCCCCTCCTTGCAGTTGCAGAGCTTTCTATTAGCTATCCCACCCTCCTTTTTCTTCAGCCAGTCTCACAATGTTATCTAGATACTAGCTATAAAAAAGCTTTAAAGAGGTTGTGCAGCAATTTATATTGATGACCTATCCTCAGGATAAAGCATGGGTAGCATGGTAGACAGAAATGAGGAGGAGAAATAGGGGGTGTGCACTGTGATTAGCTTTGTGGTTGAGTATGAGCACTTTCAATTGAATCCTATACTGTATGGGCAACCAGTTTATCACTGCCACAGGGTGGAGGTAGGGAACCTCCGGCTCTCCAGCTGTTGTAACACTACAACTCCCAGCATTAGTCTGCTCTTCTCTGAACTCCCATAGAAATGAATGGCGCATGTTGTGAATTGTAGTTTCACAGCAGCTGGAGTGCCAGAGGTTCCCTAGATAGATAAGCCTGGCTGCTGCTTAGGATAGATTGGAGAGGGGAGAGTTTTGTGACGGGGGGGGGACCAATTATTATTATTATTTTTAATGGAGTCATGATTTTAGTTGGGCAAAAGTTAAATGGACAACAAAAGAGCCAAAATAAAATACAAATTCATATCCGTAAATGAGCAGACTATAGTCCATATTGCATTTTGTTTACAATTGTTAAGGTCGAACATTTTTATCCCTAACTAATAATATAGATTTTATAAGGAGGTTCCCTGTGTACAATGTATTTTAATCTTAGAATGTTTTTTTCCCCCCAGAAGGGCGTAGTAATAAGGACATATTACAAAAACATAAGGAATAATATTGCAATATGTAGCAGCAATTAATACAGTTTCATTGCACCAATGTTCTAATTACAAATCCTTACTCGCCCTTCCATCATACAACTGTTCAAGCAAGAACAACAGAAA
The DNA here is from genome assembly GCA_033119425.1 of Bufotes viridis. Taxonomy (NCBI): domain Eukaryota; kingdom Metazoa; phylum Chordata; class Amphibia; order Anura; family Bufonidae; genus Bufotes; species Bufotes viridis. The sequence goes on from CM065590.1 coordinate 279,773,597, forward strand.
AACAAAAATAAAACCTTCCCTCCCTCATAGTGTCTGGCTAGGCCCATTCCCAGGGGACCCCAATTAACCCCTTAAGGACTTATGACGTCATGATTCCCGAGTCCTTAGGGACCAATGACGTACCGGTACATCATGAGTAGTTCCGATCACTGCTGCTCAGAAATCATTCAGCAGGTACCTTGTTACAATGCCCAGGGGTTTCCCCCCGTATCGGCGATCCCTGCAAACCGCAGGTCAATTCAGACCCCCCACCTGCAGCCTCCAATCATATTGTGGCTGCGGGGGTGCAGGGGGGGCAATTGTGATCCCCCGCCCGCCTCCTCTGTAACATCGGACCGCTGTATGGAAGGGGCTACCAGGGAGGGAGCTCCCTCCCTCTCCCATCGGGGGGCTGCTGTGCCTTTGGATGGGATCGCAGAGGGAGGGAACCCCCCTCCCTCCCCATCACCTGGCAGCGGGTGATGGGGACCATGGCAGCAGGACGCTTTCAGAAGCGTCCTGCTCTCCATGGTTCTGAAAGCCTAAGCAGACTCGTGCTAAATGCACAAGTCTGCTTAGACTATGTAAAGTTAAAAAAATACAGTACACTGTATAGTGTACTGTATTATATAGACATCAGATCCACTGGATCTACAAGAACCAATAAAAAATAAAAAAACATATCACTGAATAAAAATTTTAAAAATAAAATACACTACACATATTAGTATCGCCGCGTCCGTAAAAACCTGCTCTATAAAAATATCACATGACCTAACCCCTCACGCAAATACCGTAAAAAAAATAAATGGTGTAAAATAAGCAATTTTTTGTCACCTTACATCACAAAAAGTGTAATAACAAGTGATCAAAAAGGCGTATGCCTCTCAAAATAGTTGCAATCAAACCGCCATCTCATCCCGCAAAAAATGCTGTTTTAGAAAAAAGACAGACATTAAAACATGATTTTTTTTTTTGTTTAAAAAATAATATTATTGTGTAAAACTTAAATATAAAAAAGTATCCATATTATGAATCGCCGCGTCCGTGACAACCAGCTCTATAAAAATAACACATGACCTAACCCCTCAGGTGAACACAGAAAAAAAAATTATATAAATACCGTGTCAAAAGTCATTTCTGTTACCTTACATCACAAAAAGTGTAATAGCAAGCAACCAAAATGTCAAATGGACCCCAAGATAGTGCCAATCAAACAGTCATCTCATCCCGCAAAAAATGAGCCCCTACATAAGACAGTCGCCCAAAAAAAAAAACATGGCTTTCAGAATGTGGAGACACTAAAAAATAATTTTCTCAAAAAATTTTGTTATGAAAAACTGAAACAAAAAAAACCAAAAAGTAGTCATATTTGGTATTGTCGCGTCTGTAACAACCTGCTCTATAGAAATAGCACACAATCTAACCTGTCAGTTCAACGATGTAAATAACAAAAAATAAAAACGTTCCCAAAACAGCTATTTTTTTTGCACATTTTCCATTTGAATCCATTTTTCCAGTAACAAAGCAAGGGTTAACAGCCAAACAAAACTCAATATTTATTGCCCTGATTCTCTAGTTTGCAGAAACACCCCATATGTGGTCGTAAACTGCTGTATGGCCATACGGCAGGGCGTAGAAGGAAGGGAACGTCATATGGTTTTTGGAAGGTGGATTTTGTTTTTGCTGGACTGTTTTTTTGACACACTGTCCCATTTGAAGCCCCCCTGATGCACCCCTACAGTAGAAACTCCAAAAAAGTGACCCCATTTTGGAAACTACGAGATAAGGTGGCAGTTTTATTTGTATTATTTTAGGGTAAATATAATTTTTGGTTGCTCTATATTACACTTTTTTTTTGAGGCAAGGTAACAAAAAATAGAAATTCTGAAATTTCATCTCCATTTACCAATAACTCTGGTGGAACACCTAGAGGGTTAATACATTTTGTAAAACCGGTTTTGAATACCTTGAGGGGTGTAGTTTCTTAGATGGAGTCACTTTTATGGAGTTTCTACTCTAGGGGTGCATCGGGGGGCTTCGAATGGGACATGGTGCAAAAAACCAGTCCAGCAAAATCCGCCTTCCAAAAACTATATGGCGTTCCCTTCATTCTGTGCCCTGCCGTTTGGCCATAAAGCATTTTACGGCCACATATGGGGTGTTTCTGCAAACTACAGAATCAGGGCAATAAATATTGAGTTTTGTTTGGCTATTAACCCTTGCTTTGTTACTGGAAAAAATGGATTAAAATGGAAAATTTTCCAAAAATCGAAATTCTGAAATTTTATCTCCATTTGCCATTCACTCTTGTGGAAAACCTAAAGGGTTAATTACGTTTGTAAAATCAGTTTTGAATACCTTAAGGGGTGTAATTTCTAGAATAGGGTCATTTTTGGGTGGTTTCTTTTATGTAAGGTGGTTTTAGGTGGTTTCTTTTCTTTTATGCCTCACAAAGTGACTTCAGACCTGGACTGGTCCCTAAAAAGTGGGTTTTTGAAAATTTCAGAAAAATTTCAAGATTTGCTTCTAAACTTCTAAGCCTTGTAACATCCCCAAAAAAGGAAATGGCATTCCCAAAATGATCGATACATAATGTAGACATATGGGGAATGTAAATCAATAACTTTTTTGGCGGTATTAATATGTTTTTATAGAAGTAGAGAAATTGAAACTTGGAAAATGGCTGATTTCAAAAAAAAATTTTATAAATAAAAATGAATTTTTTTTACTCCATTTTACCACTGTCATGAAGTACAATATGTGACGAAAAAACAATCTCAGAATGGCCTGGATAAGTAAATGCGTTTAAAAGTTATCACCACATAAAGTGACACTGGTCAGATTTGCAAAAAATGGCCGGGTCCTTAGGGTGAAATAGGGCTGAGTCCTTAAGGGGTTAATAGACTGAATCACCATTCCGCAATGTCCTATTGCGCCCAACTTCTCCAGATTCCTTCCAGTTTCGGAAACCAAATATTAATGAGTTACAGTAATCCAGACTAGAATGGATCAGGGTCACATTGAGAGTTTTTGTTGTTTCCACAGGTATGAAAAGGATGAGCTAGAGATTTTTTTAAGTTGCAGGCGTGATGAGCGGGCAAGCGATTGGATATAGGAGGTAAAGGAAAGTTCACTGTCAAACTTAACATCTAGACAGCGGGTCTGCTGGCTAGGCGTTATGGTAGTGGCACACATTGAGAAGGAGATATCAGGTTTAGGTGGTTTAGTAGATGGCAGAAAACACAAGTAGTTCTGTTTTGGAGAGATTCATTGTCAGATAGAGAGACGGCATAATGTTAGAGACAGCATACAAACAGTCACCGGTGTTCTGTGGCACAGCAGGGGTGTATGAAGGGTGTAGCTGGGTGTCATCATTATAGTGGTAAACTGAAATTCCTGTTCAAGGAAAACTCAGTTGGTTTCAGAACCAGTGAATTATGAACATGGTATTGCAATAAACCCGTATTAAAGAAGTGTTTTGTCACTTTAAAGGGGTTCTCTGGGAATTAAGAAAATGAAAATACGTAAATATTACTTTATTATAAATATATTCTCAAATACCTTTCATTATTTATAATGGCTCATTTTGTCTGGGGAGCAATCATCAGGGGAAACAAAATGGCCGCTGTCCCATTAGTTTACACATAAACCTGTCCTGATCACACATGAGGACAAGTTACTTTACAAGAGCTGCCTCCTCCTCCTTCTCCTCTCTACTTGTCAGGGATTATGATCCTGAATACAGATGATAAGAACTTTAGCTGAATCTCTGGGGAATTTAGTTCATGAGGAGACATGAAATACAGAGAGGACAGACAGGACAGTCTGTGGTAATGTGGGGCTGTGGTAATGGAGACTGTAAACAAGTGCTGCTCATTATCCACACCTCACCCTCCTCTCATGTGTCCTCATCATCTCCATTCCCACAGAGATTCACCTGTATTCAGGATGATGATTCCTGACAGGAATGGAGGATGAGGCTACACTATGGCTCATTGTGGTGAAGTAACTTGTCCTCCTGTGTGATTAGGACAGGTTTTGTGTGTACTGATAGGACGGTGGACATTTTATTTCTCCTAATGATTGCTTCCTAGACAAAACAAGCAATTCTAAGTAATAAAAGGTATTCGTGAATATATTTATTATAAAATAATATTTAAGTATTTTCATTTTTTTTTAATTCCTGGAGAACCCCTTTTAAGGTAGTTTTTATTTTCCTGGTATTAATTGTGATACTTGTATGTTTCTGTCTATCATCAAGTACATATATACTGTTGACTCCCTTTGGGCAGGGTTTACACGTTCCAGCTACTGCACATGGCTGAAACCACATCCACCCACAGCATCCAGCAGCCACACGATTTTGTAAGACCAAATATTAACTGCAAAACTTTCAATTAATTTGCCTACAGAGAAAAGTGGGTTTTTTGCCACATGTGGCATGGACCTGATTGAAAACATTTTTTACAGTTAATTTTTAAACTGTTCACCTGCGCATTCATCATTTTTAAGGAAACCGATTAACCTATCAATATATTTTTAGCCCATTTAAAAGTCGTAAAAACATGTGAGCTTACATTCAACACAATGTTGCCTACATAACTCCCTTATAGAAAAGCACTTTTCATTCTTTGTTCTCCCAGAGTAGAGCTTTTAACCTTCATGTCTAAAATATGTTTATGTCTCTCTTAAAGTTTATTCAGACTTACTGGCCCTGTATCGTTTTTTGTCCTTGAAAATGCTCTGTTTTAGGTCAGGTTTTATTTCTATAAACAGGTAGAAACTATGACAGCATCCATTTTGTTACTTCTCTGTCACAGCTAACCCCTTAGACATACTATTACAGCACCGCGGCTATCCTATTATCACAATGCGGCTATGTCATGGTAATGGTGCAGACCAAGAGTTAATCCCGCACCATCGTTAGTAGATGCCTGCTAGTCCTCACACAGCTCCGTTCACAGAAAAGTTAAAAAGCTATGGCTCTCGGAATATAGCAGCAGAAAAACAAATTATTTTTAAAAGTTTATTGTGCAAAATGACTAAAATATATAACAATTTTGTATTGCTTCATGTAGCCTATATGTGTGTTGGGGTCATTGTCCTGTTGAAATTATGTTCTTACTAAGCACAAACCAGATGAGATGGCATGTCCCTGCAGAATGCTGTGCTAGCCATGCTGGTCAAGTGTGCTTTGAATTTTAAATAAATCACCAGCGGTGTCACCTGCAAAGCACCCCCACTCCTTCTCCATGCTTTACAGTGAGAACCACACATTTATAAACCATCGGCTCACCTTTTCTGTGTCTCACAAAGACATGACGGATGGAACCAAAAGTCTAAAATGTTGACTCCTCTCTTTTGTCCATTCCTTGTGTTTCTTGGCCCAAGCTGTTGTCTTGTTGTTCATCAGTAGGGGCTTCTTTGAAACAATTCAAATATGAAGGTCTGATTCTTGCAGTCACCTCTGAACATATTGTTATTGAGATGTTTTGGTACTTGATCTATTTCCAGATTGACTGACCTTTATGTCTTAGGCTACTTTCACACTAGCGTTTTGACTTTCCGTTTGTGAGATCTGTTCAGGGCTCTCAAAGGCAGTCCAAAACGGATCAGATTTGCCCCAATTCATTCTGCATGCAAAAGGATCCGCTCAGAATGCATCAGTTTACCTCCGTTCAGTCACCTTTCAGCTCTGGGGGTGGACACCAAAACGCTGCCTGCGGCAATTTGCTGTCCGCCTGGCTAAGCGGATCCAAACGGATCCGTCCTGGCGCACAATGTAAGTCAATGGGGACAGATCCGTGTTCTCTGACACAATCTGGCACAATAGAAAACAGATCCTTCCCCTATTGACTTTGAATGGTGTTCAAGACGGATCCGTCATGGCTATAGAAGACATAATACAACCGGATCCGTTCATGACGGATGCATGCGGTTGTATTATTGTAACGGAAGCGTTTTTGCAGATACATGGCGGATCCGCAAAAAACGCTAGTGTGAAAGTAGCCTTAAAGCAATGATGAATGGTTGTTTTTCTTTACAGAGTTGAGTGGTTCTTATCATATTGAGGATTACAGTAGTAGAAGAGATCTAAACATTGTATGGAACTGTGTATCAGTCCTACCTCTGCACAACACAACTGATGGTGTCAAACACATTAAGAGGTTCTACATTGTAAATTCCACAAATTAAAGTGAATCTGTCGCCAGCTTTATTCTGCTAAGCTCTTATGCAGCGCATGCCAATGAGTCCAGATATTCATGAGCTCATGGTTAAAATCTAAAACATATTCTGGCTGAACCCTATTTTGTTTACTACTTAAAGGGGTTGTCCTCTTTTTACTATTGATGAACTATCCGTAGGATACGTCATCAATATCAGATCAGCGGGTTTCCAACTCCCGATTAGCTGTTTGAAGGGAAGGTAGCACTTATGAGTGCTGACTTCCCTGCTCTGTTTTACCTGTTTACCAGCAATTGCAGTGGTGAGCAGGTGTAATTACAAGTATGGTATCCCCATTCACTGCTATGGGATGGCTCTGTAGTATTCACTTACCCTGGGAACACACCTGAGCGTTTTACAGCGCGTTTGAACGCGCTGAAAAACGCCAAACGCTAACGCTTGTGCATGAGCTTCTTTGGGGCGTTTGGCCTAGCGTTAGCACCCATTGAAAAGCATGGGAAAATATGCGCGTTTTCCGCTTCAAAAACGCGCATATGAACGCGTGTTTTTGTAGTAAAACCCAGCAGAAAGGCAGAATCTCCACCCACCTTTGCTGGGTGGGGATTCTTTTTTTCTGCAAACTGTAAGCTGTCAATCAAAAAACGCCCCAAATACGCGCGTTGCAAAAATACAAAAACGCCTAAAAAAACGCGCGTTTTCCGCGGAAAAAACGCTCAAAAAAACGCCTGAACCAAAAACGCCTAGGTGTGTTCCCAGCCTTAAGGTCCATTCAGACGTTCGTAATGTTTAGCGCTCTGCAAAACACAGATACTGGCTGCATGCGTTTCGCATTTTGCGGACCCCACACAGCCGGCCTTTGATAGCAATGCCTATTCTTTTTGCGAACAAGAATTGGGCCACAGTACGCAACTACGGATGCGGACAGCACACTGTGTGCTGATCGGCAAGGGTGTCGGGAGTCGGACCCCGTTAATCCGATATAGGTCATCAATATAAATAAAGCAGAGAATCCCTTTAATTCCATTTGTGTTCCGTCATCGTTTTCAATATAAATCTAATAAAAAATACCATGGATTGGAGTGTCCAAAATTTTTGATTAGTATTGTAAAATATAACTTACATCAGTTTTTTCTGTCTGTAATGGTGGGTTAACATAGGTTTTTGTGGCACTCCCATGGGAGCTACTAAAACATAGGAGCACCGGCCCGCTCCCCTGTTTCCCGGTGCTAAGTTCCAACTTGCCTTAGTAACAGTGAGATGAGAGAACAACTTTAAGGCAGTAAATCACCGGCCAGCAGAAGTTGCTACGTCTGTCTCTGTGCTTGTTTCCAGTAGCCCCTCATCCTCCTCCCCTTTGCATGGACTCTATTAAAAGTTTTTTTCTTTTATCTTTATACTAATGACCTATGCTCAGGATGGATCATCAATATCTGATCGTGGGGGTCCAAGACCCGGGACACCCGCTGATTAGCTGTTTGCGAAGGCACTGGCGCTCCTGTGAGTGCAAAGGCCTTCTCGCAGCTTACCAAGCACAGCGCCGTACATTGTATAGGGTCTGTGCTTGGTATTGCACTCAGCCCCATTCACTTCTATAGGAACGTGTCATCACTGGTCTAGAGAAAGGTAGACAGAGTATAGGTTATCAGTATAAGGCCTCATGCACACGGCCGTGGAATCCAGCTGACAGCAGGAGCACACAGCGAGTATATTACTGTAGTCCAGTGGCGGCATGAAGCACACGGCGTTATAGCAACCAATGACGCCGTGCGCTCCTGCTGTCAGCTGGATTCCGGGCCGGGATACCACGGTCCGCGCACGGCCGTGTTTCACGGCCGTGTGCATGAGGCCTAAAGATTACAGAAAATCCCTTTTAAAAACATGTGCTTCACCTCTGCTTGCTGAGAGACTATTACAAGAAAATTTAGACTAGCACATTCATAATCATAATCACTGGTGCATATCCATCAAGCAAACATGGTTGATATAAAAATGGATGCACAACATTTCACATGCAAACAATAGAACTGAGAAATGGGGATCATTCTAAATTAAAGTGCTATTATACCTACTATAAATGAAAAAACAGAAGCTCTTTTTTGATAAAATGTGTGTTGGGCCCATCTACCAGGCGTCAAGGTGGCTTCCGCAGATGGGTACCTGACACTAATATACCAGCTCTCTTTGATTTACCTAAGCCTACAAAGAGCTTCTATTTTTCATTTATAATAGGTATAATACCATTTTTTTTATCAACCATGTTTGCTTGATGGATATGGACCTGTGATTCTGAATGTTCTAGTCTAAATTTTCTTATAGTATATATTAAGGGTAGCAGCCTCTTTTAGACTGAGCAATGCCCATCTACCTGGGACTTGTGAGCAGAGTACAAATGTAGCAGGTTCCTACACTGCCCTGAAAATTGTAGGCTTAGGTAAGTCCAAGAGGCGGTTTGTTAGTGTTAGGTACCCATCTGCGGAAGCCACCTTGACACTTGGTAGATGGGCCCGACACACATTTGATGAAAAATGTGCGCAAAGAGCTTCTATTTTTTTCATTTATAGTAGGTATAATACCACTTTTATTTAGAATGATCCCCATTTCTCAGTTCTATTGTTTGCATGTGAAATGTTGTGCAGCCGTTTTTTATATCAACCATGCTGAGAGACTATGGCAAACTGTGGTTTTGCTGTGCAGTTTTCAGCCATGTGGAAGCCCATCCTTCAATTTATAATAATCATACATGCTATTTGTCTGTATATATGACGATTTGCTACCTGAAAATCCTATCCAGATTAATGAAATTCGTAAAAAACTGCAACTTTTCTGTGCCATTTTTTTGAATCACAGAGTATATCAGGGATCTTGCTATCATATGACAGGCTTGCATGTTTGGCTGAGTATTACTTTAAAGACTCAGAAGTGGTACGCAGGTCATACTTACAATACAGATGACAGATGACACTTTGAGCTAGCATGTCTAGTCAATATTATGCATTAGTAAATTACATGTATCGTGTGGAGCCCACTTTGCAGTTAAATTGTGCAGTGCCACTTGATCAATCTATTCTAATTCACATCTACACTGTTAATTGTACTTAAAAATTGCTGTCAAAGAAGGTATTGCCCTTTGCTCTGACAAAAAAGCCAGATTTTTAGTTGCTGAATAGATGTGTCATTGCTTTATATAGGAATTAGTGCATAGCACATACACTACTCATAAAAAGCGAAAGGAAGTCTGTCACCTACATATGGCCATATACAGTGCTTACATTGTCCTATAGCACACCTATACATGAATGTAATAGTACCTTTGTCTTTTTCTTTACATTTGCAGTAGCTGGAAACACGAAGTTTAATTCATATGCAAATGAGCACTCACAAGTGCCCAGGGGCGGAGTTCACAGTGTTGGAGCCCAGGCTGCTCTGCCCTTTTTCAGTGTTTGTCCACCTCTGCCTATGCCTGCCCTCCTATTCCCTTGCATCATCCTTCGGTCCGTCCGAGATCCCGCACCTGCACACTGCTTCACCGGGGCGGGGCATGTGCACTGCGATGCCCATTGTGGGCACGGCATTGCTTTAACTACTGCGCATGCGCCGACGAACGCCCCCTTGCCGCTGGTTTCGCGCGGTTTGCCGGCCCGGCAAAGCAGTGCGCAGGAACGAAGGATGACGCAAGGGAATAGGAGGGTGGGCATAGGCAGAGGCTGGGACGGGGAAACAATGAAAAAGGGCAGAGCAGCCTGGGCTCCAACACAGTGAACACCGCCCCTGGGCACTTGTGAGTGCTCATTTGCATATGAATTAAACTTAGTTTTTCCAGCTACTGCAAGTGTAAACAAAAGAACAAAGGCACCGTTACAATCCTAGATATAGAATTGGGGGGCACTCATAAATATAGGGATCAGATGGACCCAAGGTAGATAATAAACATATATTTAATACAATAACAACAATTACAGATCACACCCTAAAATAGTAAACAGTAAATGGTGAAATGCACACAGTATAAAATGCACCAGGTAATAAACAGTATAAAATGCACCAGGTAATAGACAGTCCGCTGGCCAGAAGTGATGGCATTCACTAAAGTGCGAGATGTAAGCCCAGGTAAGTACATAGGTTGGAATAAGCACATATGTTATTGGAGCAGGATGCCGTGTGATCCTAATCGGTGCCCATATGTTATTGTAGCAAGGTGCCGTATATCCTAATCAGTGCCCGTAAAAGTACTATACCGCTTCCTGTAGTTTTCTTGGACCGGACCGTGCTCGGCGTCCCGTGCTGGCTACTCGGTCTGATGCGGCGTCTCACGTGACCGACTGGATACACGTGACCAGCTGGATCACGTGACCAGCTGTATCCACGTGACTATGACGTACTTGGGATAGGCGGTATTCGCGCAGGTCCTGCACTTGTTGCGGTTCTTTCCTTTTGTTTCAATGTTACAATCCTGTCTAGGTGTGCTACAGAGCCATGTAAGTGCTGTATATGGCCATATGGAGGTGACAGACTCCCTTTAAGGATATTTGGCTTGTGGGTAAGATTTCAGGATGAACCCAAAATGCACTCTAACTTTTACAGGTGTGACCTTCTCTAAACTTTTGAATGTATATGTCCAACTGTTCAATGTTTAAGTACTTTTACAAGGCGCTTAATGGCAAAATTCACAACAGGTGTTTGATCTATGAATCGCCCAATACATTTCCTGGTTCAGTTAGAATTGGTATTTAAACAGTCCTCCTCATCATGCTGTTCACATTTTGACTTCATGAGACCAAGGCGACACCTTACAATTGATCAACAATACCTTGCTATTGCGAGGCTTCAAGCAGGATATTCGCAGACGGAAGTAGCCGCTGAGATTAGAGTGTCACAGAGTGTCATCAGCAGGTTGCAACAGAGATAAAGAGAGACTGGAAGAGTCACAGAAAGGCATAGAAGTGGATATCCCTTGGCCACATCCCATACTGATGACAGCTTAATTGTGAACAATGCCCTGTGGAACCGGATGATGAATGCCGCACAACTCCAAGCACATTTAAGGGAGGTGAGAGGCACCCAAGTGTTGCGTCAGACTATTCGAAACCATTTACATCAGCATGGTCTGCGTGCTAGACGACCTGCAAGGGTACTTTACCACACCACCAGGCACAGGTGTCATCGCTACACTGGACGAGGGACCAGTGGACCCTTAGTGCTGTTCACTGATGAAAGTTGATTCACACTGAGCAGAATTGATGGCTGCCAACGATGTTGGAGACGTCAAGGAAAGAGCTATGCATCAGCCACTGTTGTTAACCAGACAAGCCTTTGGTAGTGGTGATGTTACAGTGTGGGCAGGTGTGTCTAGTCAATACAGAACTGCCCTACACTTTCTGAATGGTACAGTGACAAGCCCATAGTACTTGAATAACATCATTAATCCAGTCACAACACAGGCCTGATTTCATCTTCATGGATGACAATGCGCCAGCTCATCGAGGTTGCATCATTAGGGAATGGCTGCTGAAGACTGAGGTACTTCAAATGGAGTGGCCTGCACTTTCTCCAGACCTTAATCCCATTGAAAACCTATGGGATCAGCTGAGTCACTGTGTAGAGGCTCGTAACTCTGTACCCCAGCATCTCAATGACCTGAGGGCAGCCCTTCAAGAAGAGTGGGGTGCCTCAGCAGACAATAAGTTGACTGAATTTTTGTGGGGGTATACCCACCACTTTTGGTGGCTTTTGTTTCAATAAATTGTTTGACATGAGAAAATCATCATTGCATGCTTCTACTTAATGCCCTTCTCTCATGATATAATATCACCGTAGCGTGAACTTTTTACGTTTTATATAAATTTCACCTAAAAAGCCAAATATCCCTATTTTTTTGTGAGTAGTATATACACAGTGGCAGGTTTCTCTGTTTACATCCATGCAGCCAAAGCACACATCGTGGATTCCCTTGAGATTGCATGGTCTTCCTTGACAAACGTCCAGTCTCCGCTGGTCAACCTGTTGAAATAATAGATGCGTTTTTTTTTTTTTTTTTTAGATCAGCCCACTGTTAGGGCATAATTGGATATATCTTGGTATAGTCTTACTATATTAATAGTGTGGAGTAGTCTAATGTTCTAGCATATTGCCTCTATAAGGCTCGCTTCACACCACTTTTAGAACCTATGGACCCTGCGATATGTCAATAAGTATTCTTCAGTATATAGGAAAGCCTAGGTTGCTGCAGTTTCATATACGATAGGACACTGCAAAAAATGCATACCTAGTGGTATTTAAGTTTGTTTTTTTAAGGTGGGCAATGTAGTGTACTCTGTAGCATGTGGGGCAGCTTTACATTTATCGCATATGTTGTGAGACTTTCGCAGTTTATGCACTGAACTTTAGTGAGATCATCCCACTGATGTATTTTACCCACAGTGATATATTATACAAAAGTATCTGAAGCGACCTAATTTGTGCTGCTATAATATTAATTTGTAAGGCTGCAATAATGCACGTGACTGCTGATGGGACATCGTCACGTCTGGTCTGAGGGGGACTCCAGGCAGTGCGGATGGGAGCCTTGGCAGTTGAACTGATGTTTTTGTTTTTTGTATGCAGTTTCACAGCATTCACTCTTTTTAGGAGGGTTGGAGAGCCCAAAGGGTTGTCCCAGTGAAATAATTTTCTGCATTCAAATCTATGGCAGTGCTGGTGTTAGCTAAATATAATTTTTTGCAGAGATCTTTGTAACAGTGGCAAAACTGCAACAATTTTGCAAAGATTATGAATTCCTAACAGAATGTGATAAAACAGAAAAAATCCCATGTGTAAAGGGTACTTTCACACTTGCGTTTTTCTTTTCCGGCATAGAGTTCCGTCAAAAGGGCTGTATGCCGGAAAAGAACTGATCAGGCATATCCCCATGCATTCTGAATGGATAGAAATCCGTTCAGTTTGCATCAGTATGCCTTCCGTTCAGTCAGGCGTTTTGGCCGGACATAATACCGCAGCATGCTGCGGTTTTATGTCCATCCAAAATGCCTGGTCAGTCGCCAGAATGCCGAATCCAGCATTAATTTACATTGACTTGCATTAGTGCCGGATCCGGCATTGCGAAACAACTGAAGGACACATCTGTCCTTCCGGTCTAGACTGGGAAAACTGTGAAAAAGACCGCAAGACTGATCCGTCCATCCGCATGACAAGCGGAGAGACGGATCTGTTCTTGCAATGCATTTGTAGACGGATCCGCCTACAAATGCTGTCAGTCGTCACACTGATCGGCGGATCCGGCTGGCAGCTCCGACAACAGAACTGCCTGCCGGATCACACTAACGCTAGTGTGAAAGTACCCTTAACAAATCACATTAGCCCTGACCAGGCTTTTAGCTTCTGGATGTTCTGGTGGATGCTCATCTCTTGGCTCAAGAAAGGATCAGCATATTGAAATCCATCTTCCATTGGAAGATATTTATGAGGTCACATTACACATTAGATTATCAGCAGATCCCACCGACATCTAATTTGTAATGTGTAAAAAATAATATTTTAAGATTCATAAGGAAATAAGACCATGGTGGCTCAGTGGTTGCCGCTGGTGCCTTGCAACTCTGGGGTTTTAGTTTCGAATCCAACCAAGGACAACATCTGCATGGAGTTTGTATGTTCTCCCTGTGTTTGCGTGGGTTTCTTCCAACATCCCAAAGACATACTGATAGGGAACTTAGATTGTGCGCTCCAATGGGGAAAGCTTGATGCTAATGTCTGTAAAGCGCTGCGGAATATAGCAGTGCCATATAAGTACATAAAAGAAATAATAAAATTAGTGCATAATAAGTGAGGCATTACTATGATAAGTATTGACTGTTTTCCCTGTGCAACAATTATCCTCTTTTTGAAATATTATTTAGATTTTGTTCATATTGGACTAAACAATATAAAAAAGCCATTTAACGAAATTCTACCCTTTGTCTATATGGCAGCCGAAGCCATAGGATTATAAATAGTACAGATCTTTCCGATACGTTACTCACCCTGTATGGTACTTTCAGCAATGACCAGCTGCTTTCATATTGCAGTAAACTTTTTTTTTTTTTTTTTTTTTTTCCAGCTCAATGTGCTTCATACAGAACTAGCAAAGCAGCTGGCAGACAGCATGGTGCTGCCCTTGATACAATTCCGGGAAAAGGACCTCACAGGTAAATAATTAGTATTTCTCATATAAAACCCAACACAAATGCTGCTTTTAAGCTCTTGAGACCAAATTTTCTTGCCAATACAAAGGCTAATAAAGCAACTAGGAACACTTGGTTTGCTTTTGCTTTTCTCTTTTATGTTAGTCTAAGGTTGTTGTCTTTGGATTTTTTGTTAGTATTTTTTCACTAATTGTTCATCTCTTTAGACATTATTTGCATTTGCACACATTGCAGAGTTTGGTGCTTTGATTGGGAGCTTATATGACTGAAGGCATTGGTGCATATTATTGAAATATATTGGTTCTGTCCTTGGATGTCCAGCGCTATTTTAAACATACGGGTGGGTCCAGCGCAAAGTCTTCATGACGCCCCTCAACTCATCATCAAAACATTGTATGTCTCCAGAGACGTAGCTAAAGGCTCATGAGCCCAGGTGCAAGACTTCAGCTTGGCCCCCCTTCCCTCAGTGCTTTGTGGCCAGATGACAGGAAGGCACATAGCCTTCGTGCTGCCTGAGGCAAAAATTGAAACCGCAACAACCAACCCCCCCGCGAGCCATGGCAAACTCTTGATTTAACCCCTTCACTCCAGCCAGAGGTGTAACTTGACCAGCATGCAATTATACTGGTGTCTTCTTATGCGGCACAAGGGTCTTTGCGCCCCCTTAGGCTTCCGGGCCTGGTAGCGACTGCTACCTAGCACCCCCTATAGCTATGCCCGTGTATGTCTCCAAGACACAGTGAAAATTACTATAATCTGTTGTGAAGTTCAGCCCTTCAATATGTAAAAAGAACACATGTGGGAAAGCCGAAAGTATGCAAGCACAATAAACTATATGCATTACGATTATTACCAGTAATGAGTAGCCTGTCACTAAACACATTGACACAGATTTACTAATACTGTAGTTTTAAACTGCACCACAGTTATCCCTGATGATGATGAGCGATAACTTTGGTGCATCTTTAGACTAACTGTCTAGTCTAACTTTATACCCCTTTTAGCTTAGCTTACCTAAACCAAAAAGTGCCAAATTTTTGTGCATTTTATGGAGCACCTAAGCTCCACACAGTTCCCTGCAAAGCCATGGTTACTTGTCAGGCAAGATGCAAAAAGTGTAGAAATTCCAGCACATTTTAAATAGTAAATCTCCCTCACTGTCACTACTGGCTGTGTGATATATAGTAAATTGGCAGAGTGCGTTATTAAATCAGGTATCTGGCTTCAGTGGACATGTTTGTTTAGTCTTTACACTAAATGTGGACGCCACCATCTTGGGGGGAGGTATATTACAAGCTCAATCGGCATCCATATTAAGGAAGACCAGGCACTACTTCTGGGCGTCCAGGTGATCCCAAAGAATGGCAGACAGATAGCTCTTTGCTCCGCCATCATTTTCAACTGTATCTTTGCCTTCAGTTTAAAGTGGTGCCCCTGCAATGGGGGCCCCACTGCCAGTGGACCTGGTGCAAAAGCACCACTACCCCATTGTAAAAGACGTCCTGCATATCTGCTTAGGTTTCACTGCCACGTCCACAGGTTTGTTCAGTGAGTCTTATGGTTCTTTGTTTCTACAGTTCTGTGTACTGTGTGTGTGTGTGTGGGGGGGGGGGGATCACCCATATACAGAGAAAACAGGATATCCTGCTCCCCTGTCTATCTTAGGAACAGCCTCATAAGCAACAACAGCATCATGGGTGACATCATACAACAGTAGTAAGCAGTTTGGCTGTGAATCCAGCACTGGGTCATGATAGGAAGCTTACTGGAGCCAGCAGCCTCTCTCTGTGTCTCTATGCCTCTCTCTTGTTCTACAGCTGCTTCCTCTCCTCTTCCCCTTTATAGACTTTTATTGGCAACTGTAATCTGATCTCTCAGCGAAGCAGAAATCAGTGATTTTGGAGTGAGGGAACAGTTTAAAGGGGCATAGGAGAGGAGCCTGATAACTGGAAAAGAGGTATTTTTCTCAAATATCTAAATCTGAAATTCTCTTATCTTCACTGGTACTATTTATTTATCGAAAGTTGCTTGTATCAAGGCCACTTTCACATGGTCAGTATTTTTTCAGTATTTTTCATCTGTATTTGTAAGCCAAAACCAGGAGTGGGTCCAAAACACAGCAGTGGCACAAATATTTCCATTATATTTTTTCTTTCTGTGAGTTCCACTCCTGGTTTTCCTGGTTTTGACTTACAGATACTGATGGTTTAGAAAAAGAATGGTTAGTATTATTTTTTATTTTTTTTTGCAAGTATTGCAAGTCGGCCTTATTCAAGTGAATATAGCACAAAGACACTTTTTTGCTGACCATGGACTCCTTTAAAACAGATCTATCGCCAGATTTCATACCACAAAGTGCATAAAAATATTAAATAGATCTATTGGACGTGACGAGTCAGTTGTGCTTACTCAGGTCATTCCCAAGAAAGGTCAAGATGGAAATACCCCTTTAATATGTGCATTTTATGAGTCTATCCAGATTCCTGCTAAAATCAGGTGGGAAAATTTTCAGTAAGGATTATTTAGTCATTCTGACATGGATAAAAAAAAAAAAAAGCACACCAGCCTCATCAGGTCTAAGAGATCTGTGTAATAATGTATGCTATTTGTATTGTGAAATCTAGCGACTGATCTTCCTTTCTATATTGAATAAAATGTAGCAAGTTCACACATTCTCTTGAGTGCAAAGTTTTCAAAAGGAAGAATGCAAGTATGTCAATGATAATATCACTGTTATATGACATACAGTACGAGTGAAAAAATGTGCCATTGCATTGAGTGTTTAGTTAAACGTTCATAAAATCTTATTACTCTGATCAATTAGTGTAACAACATTTAGTAGTTTTATTACTTAGTATTTACATTCTTTTTATTATTTTGTTTTACAGAAGTAAGCACATTAAAAGATCTGTTTCTTCTTGCTAGCAATGGTATGTCTATTTTTGAATACAGATATTCTTTCATGAAATTATTCTAATATTGGTCCCATGACATTCACTCGTGCTTTATATAACTATTTATTCATTGAATGTTTCTATTGTTCTGTTTAGAGCATGACCTGTCAATGGCAAAGTACAGCAGGCTGCCCAAAAAGAGAGAGAATGAAAAAGTAAGCAGTAAGCTAAAAAACGATACAATGACGATAAAGGATATATTAGTCCTAAAGCCTCACGCGCTTTCAAAATCACCCGATGTAACGCAAATGCATTACTTGCATAGTAAAAAGGTGTAGTTGTCAGAAAATGGTAGACAATGGTAGACCCTGGAAAATTACAGATGTGTATGAATTTGCTTTTGACTGGATACCTTTATTATGTAGCATTTTCATATTTTTTGACCATTTTATTTTATAAAGCTAAAAGCTGAGATTGCAAAAGAAGTTGCTGGCGCTAGAAGGAAGCAACACCTCTCCTCATTGCAGTACTACTGTGCCTTAAACGCTCTGCAGTACAGGAAGAGAACAGCAATGCTGGATCCTATTCTTGGGTACACACAGGGACAGGTGATGCTTAAGTACTCAAGCCTTTAACAGACTTATTTTAAATTATGACACAATATTAGCACGTAACATAATTTATTATGTTGCAGATTAATTTTATGAAAAAAGGATATGAAATGTTTTCCAAAAAAATGGATGGTTTTCTAGCTTCTGTGTCCAGCATGATTCAACGGTAAGCATGTACAAGACTTGGAGAAGTGTAATAGTAAACTGGAAAGCCTATGAGCTGCTGTTTTGTTGGCTAAACACATCTAAGTGAACTCTGGAATTAAAAACGAAGGTTAATTCTGAATCTGTCTTGTAAAAACTTGATACCCTTTATTGAGAAATCTGTAAAAAGGTTGCATAGTAAATACTGACATGTTTCAGACTGGATGTCCTTACTCCTGGCATAAAGTATCATATACCCAGCAGAACAGAAGCTACTAAGCAAATTCCCAAATGTTTCCAAGATGGAGCTGGCAGAATATCAGCTGTCTGGGAAACATTTTAATCTTGTCTTGTCTCCTGTATTTGTACCTGTAGTATTATATTACTGGAATTCTGTCCACTATCAACTGCTGAGGACTGCTATCTGTTCTTTTAGAGTACAAGGAGACTTGGATGCTGAAGCAGAGGCTATGAGGATTACGCAACAAGAGCTACTTTCTGGTAGTGATGTTATGTATACACCAGACTATGATGTGTCATCCCCAGTTATCAACCGAAACCTAATCCAAAAGGCTGGCTATCTAAACATGAGAAGGTAAATGATATAAGCGCAAAGGTTACCCTTTATATTCTGAGTTCTGTGATTTTAACCATTAGACACAATCAACCTGCTAAGCCTGTACTTAGTCCATTCCACGATTGATGGTGGATTGCCTCCATTGCTTGGCTCAGGGCACAATCATACTCCAGTGACAGCTAGCTGATATAAGATATAATGGGATCTGTTTGTATAGATTCCCATTGGATCATAGTATTTGTCAATGCAGAACAATGTCTTCCACATGTGTAGACTGCTATTACTGTGTTAATCTGAGATCTCACAATTTCATAAAATTCTCTGTCAGTGCCAAGCTTGGGTGAAGGGAATAGAACATCCTGAGATATGAACACAGGGAAATAGAGGACAGAAATATGCAGTGTAATCACACACATCCCTGTTCACAATCTAATTTCCATATATCTGACATGTCTTGCTGCTCCCCAGCGTGCAAAAGAAAGTTATAGCACTGTATAAAAAGTACCCAATGGTCAAAATGGCCAGAAAAAGTTCCACTAGGGATCCTCTCATAAATAATTCATTAAAACTTAACCTTTATTTCATTTAAAAAAATAAATAAATATATATATATATATATATATATATATATATATATAAATTCTTTTTTATTTTTTTTTACAAAAGTGCCCAATGAGGGAATGTTGCCCGAAGTGTTAGAATGTTGTGAGAGCTCAGATGATACATTGTATCCAGCGGCTGCTGACTTTTACGTCGCTGTGGAGCATTGTGGTGTTGTACATAATTATAAGAGCTCAGTCGATATATCGAATAAAGGGCTGCAAGTATTGTATCCAGCAACTGCTGGTTCTTTAAGCAGCCTTACACTATTGTGGCTGCTGTTTCTCAAAGCAGCCTTAAACTTTCATGGTATTGTAGTGCTGTGACACAGAGAGCAGCATCATAGCCTTATAAGGGACCCCTTTGACATGGATAGAGCATTGTGGGCCTAAGATAGAGGTCCGTCTTTGGAAGTCAGCTGATAATTTTATCACTCCATCATTGGGCACTTTTGTAAAAGGTTAAGTTTTAATGATTGATTTATAAGAGGATCCCTAGTGGGACTTTTTCTGGCCATTTTGACCATTGGGTGCTTTATTATTGATTATCCCTAGGATCCTGCTCAATGGATTATATATGTTTTCTATACAATATAAAAGGGAAATAATAAATAACTATGAAAAATATCCATTGTTTTTGCAGGCGCAACATACAAATTAAAAGCATGGGAGCCATATTTAACACTAAAATTGTCACCTTTATTTTTTATTTTTTGTACACAACAGAAAGTGTATATATTTTTATATGACAATTATTTTTATACCTTGTAGCAAAACTGGTTTAGTTACCACAACATGGGAGCGACTGTATTTCTTTACACAAGGGGGTAACCTAATGTGCCAGCACCGTGGTGAAGTGGCTGGGGGTCTGATTCAAGACCTAGACAATTGTTCAGTCATGGCAGTGGACTGTGAGGATAGACGATATTGTTTTCAAATCACCTCGCCCAATGGCAGATCGTAAGTCATTCTTTTATTTACCCACTGGCTATTTCTGTAATTGTGTAATATGTCCTGTATAATAGACCTTTACGTAATTAGCAATAACTGGTAACTATTAGGTGAACATGCGCTGCTCACTTGTGATGTGTACTTATATCATTTTTATCTTTTGTGTACAATTACTTGTAACATTGATTATGGAAGGCTTTCCATTCAGGAGTTGGACATTCTTAGAAGTGAGTATATCACCAGGTTTATGACAGACTCCCTAATCATAGTGGAGTGTCACTTACTTTTCAGTATATAAAAGTTTTCATAAAATTACATTTTATCAGGTTCAGCACTGAAGTCTTTGACATTCATGAGCAGAAGGCCCCTCCTCCCACCCTCAAATTACAATTTTCTCACTATGCACAGTAATGGGGAGAAAGCTGTCAATTGGCAATGGGCAGGTGGAAAGAGGCAGAATCTTGCAAATATTGAAGACGCAAGAGCATGCATACTTTAGTGAGAGGGCGGCAGTACAGATAAACTGAGATTTATCTGGTACAGTATTCCCGACCAATCCTGGCATTGAAGGTGTCAGAATTTTAGCCATATGTTGCGATACATTTATCAAAGATAAAACATGTTCGGGTACTTTCACACTTGCGTTGAAGGATTCTGTCAGGCAGTTCCGTCAACGGAACTGCCCGACGGATCCGTTAAAATGCTTAAAAATGGATTTCATTTGCAAACGGATCCATTGGCAGATCCGTTTGACAATTGTACTGAAATAACGGATCCGTCTTTCCGTAAAAATGGATCCGTTATTTATTATTTTACCATTTTTAAAGGTCTGCCCATGCGCAGAGTGGAGGAACAGATCCGTTAATGCGTCAATTTTCAATGTCGGATCCGCCCTTAATACATTTCAATGGAAATTAATGGCAGATCCGTCATTCCGTCAAGTGTTTCCGCTTTTTTGGATGGAGATAAAAATACAACATGCTGCGCTTTTATCTGCGTCCAAAAACCGTGAAAGGACTGAACTGAAGATAAAATGATGCAAACTGAACGGATTACTCTCAATTCAGAATGCATTAGGATAAAACTGATCAGTTTTTTTCCGTTATTGAGCCCCGAGGACGGAACTCAAAAAAGAAAAGAATAACGCTAGTGTAAAAGTACCCTAAGTAATAAATTTGTCACATCATATGTCAATAAATTAGCCTAGCTTTAATTTTGAAACTGGCTAAAATGATGTAACATTTGATAAATGTCGGTCACAGTTATTTGGGAGAATTGTATTTTTGGGTGCAGTGAAACTTCTTGAAAAGATCACCTCTTGTTGTAAAGACAACTCCTGATCACCACCGGATTAAACTCTCATGGTTGCTCAGTGCTTTTATATCTTATGTTTCTTAAGCCTCATGCACACGAATGTATATTCTTTCCATGTCCGTTTCCTTTTTTTTGGCGGACCGTATACAAAACCATTTATTTCAGTGAGTCCGCAAAAAGGAAGTTACTCCGTGTGCATTCTGTTTCCGTATGTCCGTATTTCCGTTCCGCAAAAAAATAGAACATGTCCTATTATTGTCCGCATTACGGACAAGGGAAAGTACTGTTCTATCAGGGGCAAGCTGTTCTGTTCCGCAAAATATGGAGTCCATATTTTTTGCAGACTACAAAATACATACGGTCGTGTGCATGAGGCCTTACTCTCTCTGTAAGGACCACCTCTACAATTTTGAGTGTTCATCTCAAAAAGCTTTCATTGCATTTGTTTTGTAATTCTAAACTACTGTGATGTTGGACTGAAAGAATACTGCAGATATTGGATGGATAGGGACAATTTTAGCCAAATAAGCTGGTAGAGCAGATGCTACATTATACCATGTAAAATAAAACTTGGTATGTCCACATGACATATAGGAAAATGTATTTGTCCGGAATTCCTCATATAATTCCAGGTTGCCAGAATGTATAAGCCTCAATGTAAATTTTCACAGCCCTGCATCTGAATCATAAGAGTGCTTTTCTTTGGCCCCTATATATAAAAAAACAGTGATAACTTGTGATGACTCCAGTTTTGGGTGGTTAAAGTTGTATTTGGGAGTGTCTAAAAATAGAGGAGTTGGAAGCGACCGATAGTACAGCCCTGATTTACTAAGGACAGATTTATACACTGCCATTGAACTTAACAATACATCTGTCTTCATTAAGATAGTAGGATGTTGATGAAGACGGATGTATTATTACGTTCAGTGTTAATGGCAAGTAGGCAAAATGGTATTTTACTTTATGGCTATGTGAAAGAATGGAATTTGGAAATTTGAGAAAGACCCCCTGCTCTAAACTTTTTGGATAATCTCCCATTTGAAAAACAAAACAAAAACATCAATAGGTATATTTAAAATGGACACTTTAAGGGACATCAGTTGTTGAATCCTATATTAGCAAACAATATGTGAATATATGTTTTTGTTTTTTGACAAAAAATAGGTGAATAGTTTTCTGGATATACAGTTTTTAGGTCACTTCATATGTTCTACTTCTTGTCCAGGGTCTTTGTTTGGAGATTGAGCACGGCAAACTGCCTCGCATGACATCCTTGGTCAGACCATCACTGCTGCCAGAAACAGCTCCCCAGTAGTGACTCAATTAGAGAATCACACATTAAACTAATCGGTGCATTGATCTTCTGTGGGCATCTTTATGTACTCCACTGTCTTAATATTATCCCAATTCTACACCTACTATTATCATGGGGGTTACCCTTCAGACAACATTCTCCTCTCACAGCAGCAGTAAGGCCCCTTTCACACTAGCGTTTTTGCTTTCCGTCCTAGAGTTCCGTCCTTAGGGCTCTAGGACGGATAGATACTGATCAGGATTATCCTAATGCATCCTGAATGGAGAGCAATCCGTACAGGATGCATCAGGATGTCTTCCGTTCAGTATGTGAACGTTTTTTGGATGTTGACAAAAGCGCAGCATGCTGCGGATTTGTCTCCGCCCAAAAATCCGAAGACATGCCGTAACGCTGATCCGGAATTAATGCCCATTGAAGTGCATTAATCCGATCCGCCTTAAGCTAAACGTCGCTTCGGCGCATCGCCGATCCGACGCTTAGCTTTTCTCAATTGTTACCATGGCAGCCAGGACGCTAAAGTCCTGGTTGCCATGGTAAATGTAGTGGGAGCGGGGAGCAGTATACTTACCATCCGTGCGCTCCCGGGCGCTCCAGAGTGACGTCAGGGCGCCCCACACGCATGGATCACGTGATCGCATGGATCACGTGATCCATGGGCATGGGCGCTCTGACGTCATTCAGGAGCGCCCGGAGCCGCACGGACTGTAAGTATACCGCCTCCCGCCTCCTACTTATGCCAACCAGGACTTTAATAGCGTCCTGGCTGCCATAGTAACCTGAAAGCATTAGAAGACTGATCAGGATCCTGATCAGTCTTCTAATGCTTTTAGACGACTTGCGTTCTGATGGATCCGGCGGGACGGAAGTGCCCGCCGGATCCTCAGAACGCAAGTGTGAAAGAGGCCTAAACTGACAACGGATTACCTATCAGTATAGGAGGTGTTATAATTTGTGCTGAGGACAGTGTTTTGTATTTCATTTTCAATGATATAGCACTGCTGAAATGAAAAAGTCAAGCTTAAAAAAAAATCCCTTTCTGTTGGAAGTGCCCCTTTTAAGTCAGCTTGATGTAATATTAAAGAAGGAAAAACTTTGTTAGGCTACATGCACACGACCGTTGTTTGTTTCCGTGTCCGTTCCGTTTTTTTTCACGGATAGGATGCTTCCCCATTCATTTCAATGGGTCCGTCAAAAAATGCGGATGGTCAACCGTTTTTGTTCCGCATCCGTGATCCGTGTTTTCATTCCGTCAAAAAAATAGTGAATGTCCTATTTTTTTCACGTTTGCGGACAAGGATAGGCATTTTTACAATGGATCTGCCATAAAAATCGGATCCGTCAAAAAAACGGTCCGTCATCCGTTTTTTTTGACGGACGCAAAATTTCAAGGAGGAACGGACGTGGAGGCAGGCAACGGTCGTGTGCATGTAGCCTTAGTTTATTAAACTGTTATTCAGGCATAATTCACTCTTTTCTATTTTCTTGTTTTTATTTTTGAACTGTTGTCTTTTTTTTTTTTTTTTTTAAGTAAAATAATATTTTTCCTTTGCTGCATTCTCCAGGAGTCTCATTCTCCAGGCAGAAGGAAAAAGGGAATATGAAGAGGTAATCATTGTCTACACTTTTATATGCACTTGAGGCTTCCTAATGGAATATTATGATGACTGCTTTTTTTTACTAAGTTTCTCTCAAAGGTTGGGGCTACACACAGATTTTCTGTACTTTAGTGAACAAGTGGTAATAAAAGTATGTGTTAATATCTGCAAGTTTGGGATATATAAGTGTGTGTTTTATTATAGTAACATAGTAACATAGTATATAAGGCCGAAAAAAGACATTTGTCCATCCAGTTCGACCTGTTTCCTACAAGTTGATCCAGAGGAAGGCAAAAAA
Organism: Bufotes viridis; assembly: GCA_033119425.1. Taxonomy (NCBI): domain Eukaryota; kingdom Metazoa; phylum Chordata; class Amphibia; order Anura; family Bufonidae; genus Bufotes; species Bufotes viridis. Next base: position 279,798,240 of record CM065590.1, read on the forward strand.
CCACTGTGAGGCAGAAGCCAATATTCCCCAATTAAGGGGAAAAAAATTCCTTCCCGACTCCAATCAGGCAATCAGAATAACTCCCTGGATCAACGACCCCTCTCTAGTAGCTATAGCCTGTAATATTATTACACTCCAGAAATACATCCAGTCCCCTCTTGAATTCCTTTATTGTACTCACCATCACCACCTCCTCAGGCAGAGAGTTCCATAGTCTCACTGCTCTTACAGTGAAGAATCCTTTTCTATGTTTGTGTAGAAACCTTCTTTCCTCCAGACGCAGAGGATGTCCCCTCGTCCCAGTGACAGTCCTGGGGATAAATAGATGATGGGAGAGATCTTTGTACTGACCCCTGATATATTTATACATAGTTATTAGATCTCCCCTCAGTCGTCTTTTTTCTAAAGTGAATAACCCTAATTTTGATAACCTTTCTGGGTACTGTAGATCCCTCATTCCAGTTATTACTTTAGCCACCAAAGAATGACAACCCGGTATCAATTAAATAACAATATCTTTATTATAATCACGATAAATATTCATATTAAAAAGTCAATAGTAATTCTCAACAAATTACAGCGGTAAAAAATGGGATCCAATATGACAGCAAAACAGACAACACCACCTCCACATGAACGGTATACAAAAAGACTGTGTTCAAAAACTGACACGGTGTTATCTAAGGTAGTAAACCCGCCTCAGTACCAAGTAAATATGCCTCAGGGAAAAACCCTATGTGACCAATTGGGAACCGGATCGGTTGAAGGAGCAAGGGCATGTGCTCTAGGCCTCAATATGACACAGTCCAAAACCGGACTGCCAGAGCTGACTTAGCTCCATTATAAAGCTGTAATAGCCGGGCGATAGAGCATATACCAAATGCTAACAAGCCAGAAACATACAGTAAAACACTGAATAACCAGAGTTATAAAAGTTACCAACATGTGAAGGCGGTGTCGTCAAGCCCCAGCGCTTCGCCCTAGGGCTTCTTGACGCCCCAGAAGAAGCCTAGGCGAAACGCGCGTTGAGGCTTGCGACACCGCCTTCCACATGTTGGTAACTTTTATAACTCTGGTTATTCAGTGTTTACTGTATGTTTCTGGCTTGTTAGCATTTGGTGTATGTGCTCTATCGCCCGGCTATTACAGCTTTATAATGGAGCTAAGTCAGCTCTGGCAGTCCGGTTTTGACTGTGTCATATTGAGGCCTAGAGCACATGCCCTTGCTCCTTCAACCGATCCTCGGTTCCCAATTGGTCACATAGGGTTTTTCCCTGAGGCATATTTACTTGGGTACTGAGGCGGGTTTACTACCTTAGATAACACCGTGTCAGTTTTTGAACACAGTCTTTGTATACCGCTCATGTGGGGGTGGTGTTGTCTGTTTTGCTGTCATATTGATCCCATTTTTTACCGCTGTAATTTGTTGAGAATTACTATTGACTTTTTAATATGAATATTTATCGTGATTATAATAAAGATATTGTTATTTAATTGATACCGGGTTGTCATTCTTTGGTGGCTATATTATGCGACATCCGAGGTTTTTTGTGAGGTGGTTTATAGGTTTGGTGGTTCCAGTTATTACTTTAGTTGCCCTCCTCTGAACCCTCTCTAGCTCTGCTATGTCTGCCTTGTTCACGGGAGCCCAGAACTGTACACAGTACTCCATGTGTAGTCTGACTAGTAATTTATAAAGTGGTAAGACTATATTTTCATCACGGGCATCTATGCCCCTTTTGATGCAACCCATTATCTTATTGGCCTTAGCAGCAGCTGCCTGACACTGGTTTTTACAGCTTAGTTTGTTATTTATTAAAATTCCTAGATCCTTTTCCATGTCAGTGTTACTGAGTGTTTTACCATTTAGTATGTACGGGTGACTTGCATTATTCCTTCCCATGTGCATAACTTTACATTTGTCAGTGTTAAACCTCATCTGCCATTTCCTCTGCCCAAGCCCCCAATCTATCCAGATCCCTCTGTAGCAGAAAACTGTCCTCTTTAGTGTTAATTACTTTACACAGTTTAGTGTCATCTGCAAAAATTGATATATTACTGTGCAAGCCTTCTACAAGATCATTAATAAATATATTGAAGAGAATAGGGCCCAATACTGAACCCTGAGGTACCCCACTAGTGACCGTGACCCAATCTGAGTGTGTACCGTTAATAACCACCCTCTGTTTTCTATTACTGAGCCAGTTACTTACCCACATACAGATATTTTCTCCTAGTCCAAGTGTTCTCATTTTATATACTAACCTTTATGTGGTACAGCGTCAAATGCTTTGGAGAAGTCCAGATATACGACATCCATTGATTCGCCGCTGTCAAGTCTAGAACTTACCTCCTCATAGAAACTGATTAAATTAGTTTGACATGACCGATCCCTCATGAAGCCATGCTGATATGGTGTAATTTGCTTATTTTCATTGAGATACTCCAAGATAGCATCTCTTACAAAACCTTCAAACAGTTTACCCACAACAGATGTTAAACTTACCGGCCTATAATTTCCAGGCTCTGTTTTTGGACCCTTTTGAATATTGGCACCACATTTGCTATACGCCAGTCTGGTGGAACATTCCTGTCAGTATGGAGTCCGTGAATATCAAAAATAAGGGTCTGGCTAGGACATCACTTAATTCCTTTAGGATACGGGGTGTATGCCATCCGGTCCTGGCGATTTGTCTATTTTAATCTTTTAAGTCGCTGCTGTACTTCTTCCTGGGTCAGACAGGGCACTTTTAAAGGGGAATTTACTTTTACATTTTGCATTTCATCTGACAGTTTATTTTCCTCAGTGAAAACAGTGGTGAAGAAAATATTTAATAGCTTGGCTTTATCCTCATCGCTTTCTGCAACTCCCCTCATTGCTATGTAGAGGGCCGACTCCTTCAGGTTTATATTTTTACCATTTATATAATTGAAAACATTTTAGGGTTAGTTTTGCTCTCTTTGGCAATTAATCTCTCGGTCTCTAGTTTGGCAGTTTTTATTAGTTTTTTACATATTCTATTTTTTTCCTTATAGTTTATCAGTGCTTCCTGGCTCCCTCCTGTTTTAGTGATTTATATGCTTTCTTTTTGTCATTTATTGCTTTTTTACGGTTCTATTTATCCACATTGGTTTCTTCTTATTTCTTAGCCTTTATTTCTATAAGGTATGCATCGATCACAATTTGATGTTACAATGCTTTTAAAAATCTCCCATTTTGTGGTTGTATTTTTATTTTTGAGGACTATGTCCCAGTTAATTGGGCCTATGGCCTCTCTTAGTTGGCTAAATTTTGCTTTTTGAAGTCCGGTATTCTTGTTCCTCCCTGTAGAAACTCTCGCTTGAAGGATAATTGGAAGGTTATTACTTTATGGTCACTATTTCCCAGGTGTCCCCGACCTGCACGTCTGTTGTTCTATCAGGTCTATTGGTTAATACTAAGTCCAGTATGGCCGTCCCTCTAGTTGGGTCCTGAACCATTTGGGAAAGGTAATTGTCTTTGGCTATTGCCAAGAACCTGTTTCCTTTATGGGATGTACAGGTTTCAGTTTCCCAGTCTATATCTGGGTAGTTGAAGTCCCCATAATAACCACCTGATTATGGTTTGCCGCCTTGTTTATCTCTGCTTAGTAATAGATTTTCATGGACTCTGGTATATTAGGTGGTTTATAGTAAACTCCTATTAGTAATTTATTATTGTTTTTGGCTCCATTTATCTCCACCCACAATGACTCCACATTTTCGTGTCCTCACAGATGTCTTCCCGGAGTGTGGGCTTTAGAGAGGACTTTATGTAAAGGCAGACCCTCCCCTCTCCGGTTTTGACGATCCTTTCTGAACAGATTGTAACCTTGTACATTAACTGCCCAGTCATAGCTATCATCCAGCCATGTCTCAGTTATTCCCACTATGTCATAATCCTCCTCACACATCACTAATTCCAGTTCCCCAGTTTTATTAGTCAGGCTTCTGGCATTAGTATACATACATTTGAGAGGTTTATGCATATTTTTTGCCCTACACCTTTCCTTCTGAACTTTCTAGTCCCTCCTTCCATTTCTTCCCCAGTCCCACTACCTTGCCCCCGGTCTCTATCTGCACTATCTTCCCTCCTATAATGTAATTCTCTCCCCCAGTCCCTAGTTTAAACACTCCTCCAACCTTCTAGCCATCTTTCTCCCCAACACGGCTGCTCCTTCCCCATTGAGGTGCAGCCCGTCCCTACGATAGAGCCTGTAGCCGAGTAGCAAAGTCGGCCCAGTTCTCCATGAACCCAAAACCCTGCTTCCTACACCAGTTCTTGAGCCACTTGTTAACCTCTCTAATCTCCCGCTGCCTCTCTTGTGTGGCTCGTGGTACAGGCAGTATTTCGAAAATACTACCTTGAGGTCCTTGCCCTAAGCTTTTGACCTAAATCCCTGAAATCATTCTTAAGGACGCCCACCTTCCTCTAACTTTGTCATTGGTTCCGATATGGACCATGACCGCTGGATCTTCTCCAGCCCCTCCCAGTAATCTGTCAACCCGATCTGCGATGTGTCGAACTCTAGCGCCAGGAAGACAGCACACTGTTCGGCGATCACGATCTTTGTGACAGATCGCCTCTATCTGTTCCCCTAATAATTGAGTCTCCCACTACCAGCACCTGTCTGGCCTGCCCTGCTCTCCTGGTCCCCTGCTTACTGGAGCTGACATTCCCTGACCGGCAGAGGAAGTGTCTGGCTGCAGCGGTGCTGTCCCTGAGCTGCCATCCCCTCATCTGCCAAACGTGCAAACTTGTTGGGTGTGTCAGATCAGGGCTAGCCTCCCTGGCACTCTTCCTCTACCCCGCTCTTACTGTCACCCAGCTAGCTACCTCACTCTCCTCAGCCTCCTCACCACCCTCCCCCACATCTACCCCTAAAGACTGCTTGCTCGGTGAGCAGCAACTCTTTTGCAAATTGTCAGTGGCTCTCAGTGTTAGTAATATGCCCGCTTAGAGACTCGATGTGCGATTCCAAACGGGTAATTTGCTCACATTTTGAACAAAGATATGCACCCTCAAACGGCTGTTCCAGGACTGCAGATATCATGCAAGATGTGCACTGGACGGCATTGTCAATTGTGCAAGACATACTAATGGGGATTACACCACAAAAACAAAAAAAAAAATACAATATAATCTAGTTACAAGAACTGGCGAATTTCAGTCCCCCACTGAAGTCCCTGAAATTGAAGTCACTTAATCTTAAGTCACACTTACACAACCACACACTTAATCAACCACGCATCGCGACCAACCTCGCATTATAAATATATCTACTTATATAAGTATGCTGTAAATGAAACTCAAATACACCAGCCTGTTTTTTTTCCCTCTGGATTCAAAGGCGGTATTATCTGGTATTATATGTTATATAAATAAGGTGTTATTACTCAGGGGCCTAGAGGTTATGATGGGGTAATATTTTATTCTCTGATGGTCTAGGGCAGTGGTGGTGAACCTATGGCACGGGTGGCAGAGGCAGCACTCAGAGCCCTCTCTGTGGACACCCGCACCCTGGAAAAAGTCTATGGTGTACCAGTATGGCTTAGACTTTTCCTGCCATTCATCAGCGCAGGGCGCACTATGTACAGCACAGGCAGCGCACTGAATGTAGGCAGGCTATTATAGCTAAATGATGAAGTACATGGAAGATATACTATACTGGTATTTAGGGTAAATCGCTGTGTTGGCACTTTGCGACAAATAAGTGGGTTTTGGGTTCCAGTTTGGGCACTCGGTCTGTAAAAGGTTTGCCATCACTGGTCTAGGGTAAAATAAGGGGCTAACACCTGGTTTATTGGGTTAATCAATGCCCGAGGCTCCAGCAGTGTGACCCATATGTGCACATTACTTTTAGGTTCCCTTCCTGCCATGCACTGATCATACAGAGGGAAAGAGGACTGTACAGCTGTGAGCACATCTAATATATCTTCTCCTGTCCTGATCATGCAGATCAGTGCTAAGGCAGGGAGAGAGAGACAAAAGTCTGGCTACGAACACCGCATAGAGCTCTCAGGCTGGGAATACACCTAGGCGTTTCTGAATCGCGCGTATGACGTGCGTTTTACGCGCGTTTTTGGATGCGCGTTTTTGTAATTAAGAAACGCGCATCATACGCGCGATTCAGTGATTCACCACTATTTTAGCATGGCCCATAGGCGCGTTAAAACGCCCCAAAGAAGCTCATGCTGAAGCGACAGCGTTTGGCGTTTTTCAGCGCATTCAAACGCGCTGTAAAACGCCCAAATGTGAACCATGCCCATAGGGAAGCATGGCTTTTCACATGTTGTGCGTTTTACAGCGCGTTTGAACGCGCTGTAAAATGCTTAGGTGTGTACCTAGGGTCAGTGATTGGGCACATTGGGCATATGCTTTATGAGCATTGTGCCCAATCATTAAGGAAACGAATGGTGGGGGCTGTCTATAGCCTTTAGGCATCATTGACTACAAACTACACACACCATTTTTCTCTAGCTTACAATACAAAAACTACAGTATATGAAAAAAAGAAGTTGCATCCATGTTGTAGCTAAAGCTCACATGTGACAGAGGTCTGTGTAACCCAAGCCTTAGGTTTGAATTTGGAGTAGCAATGAAGTAAAACATTTGTTGTTGTTCTTTTCTTCAAGATTTTGGCATAGGGTAAAATTATTTTCCTTTTCCATTTTCAGTGGATTTCTGCAATCAACAATATTTCAAGGCAAATCTACCTTTCTGAGAATCCTGAGGTACTTTTCATGAATCGGTTTTATTTCCAAATAGTTTGTGATTTTTTGTGTGTAAAATAAAACAGATTTTTTTTTCCCCCAATAGGCTGTAGCCATAAGACTTAATCAGACAGCTCAGCAAGCTGTAACTCCGATAACCAGTTTTGACAGAAAACTTGAAAACGTCCCACAAAGGTACTTCATATTTTGGCAAATATAATACTGATGTTGGATTTAGATCAAAACCTTATGATGTTATGTTTCTGTCATATTAAATTCTTATTTATGAATTGAACCTGAACAGCGAAAGCATCATGCGGACTGTATCCCACAATGAATCATTGTCTGAGCAAGCCACCAGGGAACCAGAGCTTGAACAGTTAATAGCTCCTGGAACCCCCATACAGTTTGACATTGTCCTACCGGCCACTGAATTCCAGGACCAAAATAGAGGCAGCCGGTATGTTCTACAGATGTTTTCATACTATTATCACTAGTTGTGAAATGAATTTATAATCCTTTGATTAATATTGTTATTTCAGACGTACAAATCCGTTTGGGGAATCTGACGATAAACTTGACAATTCTACAGATGAAGGTAACAATTTGAAACTAACTATGAATTATTATTTTGTCTTTATGGAGCTATTGTTCACAATGTTGTTTATTTCTTTTCAATCGTATTTTGTGTATTTCAGGTTTACTTTTGCAGCAGATGTTTGTAGTTCGCTTTTTAGGCTCAATGGCAGTAAAAACGGACCGTACCAACCAGGTTATCTTTGAAGCAATGAGACAGGTCTTGGCTGCGCGAGCCATTCATAATATATTTCGAATGACGGAATCCCACTTGATGGTAACCAGCAAAAGCATAAGGTACATTTTACAGCTTTTCTGAACATAGAAATCTACATAAACACTAAAGTGCCACTCTTTCTATTCAGCACAAGATTAGATATCGCAAGTGCCCCAGGGTCTTCAGTATATTTCATGGAAAGAACAGAGCAGCTTCCACAGCACTATTTTTCCCAGAAAAATTACCAGAACCCTAACGGAAACCTAAAATACTTTATTATAAGTTTGTTGGGCCTGTCAGGATTTGTCTTCTGTATCAAGAAACCAGCAGGCTGTTCCAGCAGTGGAGTCTGTGGGATTCTACAGTTTATCACCAGATCTCCATTGACTATAATGGGGTGTGGCAGTGATATGGCTGCTTTCTGGCATAAGTGCTGGATTTCGGCCAGACAAAAACTGTTGTATTAGGCTTCAGCAAATCGGCCTCTGGATCATAGATCCGAAGTTGATTCATTTAAATACTTCAATTGTGATGTGGTTTCCATACAGCATCAAAATGTATTGGCTCCGTGGAGCCAAAGTGTGCTTTGGTACCGAGGTACCAGCCAGTACCAAAGTCCACTTCGGATTGCTATTTTAAATTGTTATTAAATACGCAGATATGAATACAGTAGTAATTCACTGAAGTCTCACATGACTTCGGGCGACATGAACTTTGGCTCCACAGAGCCAATACATTTTAATGCTGTACGGAAACATCATTAAAATCGAATTATTTGACCAAATCAATTTCAGATCTATGATCTGAAGGTCGATTCGCTCAACCCTACATGTCGTGCAAATGCTGTTTGTCCAGCCGGGATTTCTGCTGAATCATACATGCCGCAGATGCGAACGTACCCTAATACAGTTTTCATAGCCCAAATTCTTTTCTGACTTGTTTTCCTGCACTTTCAAGGCTTTTAGGCAATGTGATGTAAATTTTAAGCTGTATCTTATCAATACTTTGTTCAAAATCTGTGTTCTTTTATGTGTTCTGTAATTGTTAAATTATAGAACTATCCTTATTTTACATTTTGGATTTAACACTTAATTTACATTTCAGATTTATAGATCCACAAACACAAGTTATAAGGATAAGTGTAAGTACATTTTTCTCTTTTCAGGGAATGGGGATGTGAGGCTTTCATGCCAGCACAATAGAATACATTTTTATTTCAATTTTTTACATTTTTATTTAGATCCTATTATAGTCAGTGTGGTCCATCCGGTGGCATTCATTTCTGTCATTTGATGGAAATGCTGCTTCCATTAATTCTATTGTTCTGTTCCTATAATGGATGGTTTTGTGTCATTGATTTCAGAAAATTTATTACAAAAATGTGTTAATTGTTATTTATTTTGCATCATTACAATTTTTGTAGTTATTAAAAAAATTATACTTCTGCTTTTATGCTTTTAAAAAAACAAGCAAACAAAAACCATACAATATTCTGCCACGTTGCGATAGCTGTAGAAACCAGTTCATTATGCATGTGAAGAATACTAGTCAGAGAAAATCCTTCCATTGACATCAGTAGTCCCTGTGGCTCTTTGATGGAGCTTCTGCCTCGATTACAGCATTTCCTGGTTTCCAGACCGGCACAGACAGAATAAAAGTTAAATATACTAGGGTATCCCGAGCACTGTCAGAATGCTGAAAGACCAAACCCCGACAAAAACTACTTCTGAAATATTGGCCTCCTGCCACATACCGGCTAGGTTGACGGTTTACCGGCTTGGTGGCAACCCTGGTCATGTTAAACCTACAAAACTTACTGTGTTATATAATGGCTTTAGAATACAGTAAATAACATAATGTATCTTACTATAAATGGTTAATTAATACCAGCGCTGCCACCACAAAGTCCAAACTATATTAGATATTTCGCTGATGGGTTTGTATTTACAAGGATTAACTGCCAATACAAGAAACTAATAGTCAAAGAAAGCAAGCCCGCTCTGACCCAAAACAAATCCAAAGAATATACGAAACACAACCGGTACTTGCCGCTGGTGATATGGTCTGAATCCTGTTCCGATAGATTTCAGTTTCAATTTTGCAAAGAGAAATAGGAGATAATGCGATCTTCAGCTTCCTCCTTCCCAAGCGCGTGGCTCCGTCCGGTAGCTCTCGTGCACGAGGAGAAGCCGCACTGCTGTTCACAGGAAAACGGGCCTTCAGTGTGATGTCACACGCTTGTACCTACGGATGCCTCCTGAGTTCAGACTACCAACGCGTTTCGGAATACTCCGATTCCTTAATCAGGGATAAGTGTGATTCTTACTGCTTGAGGTTTTATAGGATTCCGTCTCCGTAGTAACCAGCCCTTTGGAATAGAAAACTAATATCATTCTGACATAAACCTCCCATAATTGCTTTCTATCTCTCCTCTTATCTCCACCACCTACATCAATATATGCTGTCCCTCAATATATGTAACATATTTATCATAAGGTCAAGAAGTATGAGTATCATTATAATTGCACAAACCTTTTTATTGAATTATTATTACCCCTCCTTCTCTTATACTAATATATATTCACTGAAAAACAAATAGTTCAATCTCCTGGTTCAGTCCCATTTACTCTCATTTCTAGACATGAGTTTGATATAATTCCCCGGCCCCCCTTTGGATCTGGTTTTATTTGTTCAATACCCCCAAAAGTAGAACCCCCAAACACACGCTTGGGAAGGAGGAAGCTGAAGATCGCGCTATTTCCTAAATAACATAATGTGTTTGAAGTTTTTTCTTGAAGAGCTACAGGTTTAATATTTAAAATAACCGATCACTTGTCATTTTAATTATTTACAGCCATCTTCAGTTTTACCCATTTTGTTTAAATAGTGTTTACAGAGGTATGTTTATTTCCAATAGAATAAATGCAACAGGTGTAGCCCTTCTGACTGACTTGGCTGTTTAGTCTGAGAAATCCACTCTTCTCTTGAAATGCATACAGGCACATTAAAGAGAAAAAATGAGCTTTTATTTGAATAAAAAGTATCAGAACTCTTGGCACTTTGTTTATGCAAATCACCTTGCTGCTGAATTGTATAGTCCTAAACATTAACCCAACTTTACCTAGCAGGTGCTGCTTATACATAGAAGTGGTGACAGGTGTTCTTCAAAGCAGACCTTTCTGCTCTCCTCCTTATACTGACGTCTGTTTTAGTAAATAATTGTATTTAATTCATAATTCTGGAGCAGACCTTATTAAAACTCTTTGGTATGTGGGTCCTTTGTTATTCTTCCTAAAAATTAATGAATAAATTTGCAACTAGGCGTTACTAATCCCCCTTGTCAATGGTGTGTCCCCTTACACAGTCTGGCATTGGTAGCACTGAGTGAACAGTGTGTGACTGTGTAAGAACACTGCTAACACATAGTTTTTTAGTCCTACATTTCTAGGGGGAATAACAGGGAAATTACACAACATACAGTTATTAACAAAAAGATGTTCCAGAATTATTTAATGGGCAATACAATTATTTACTAAAACAGAGATGTCTTCCTTAAGGGGTTGTCTCACCTGCAACTTAGTAACATGTCACTAGTGTATGCCCCCAATGGCTGATAGGTGCAGGTCCCACCTTTGGGACCCGCACCTATCTCTAGAACAAAGCTCCCAAAGAGAACAAGACTGTACTGCGCATTTCTAAGGGAGTGCCGAAAATAGCCGAGTACCAGCTCGGCTTTTTCCAGCAATGCCATAGAAGTGAATGGAGCAGTCGCCGTACTTGCACGGTTCTCCCTCTATTCATTTCTATGGAACTTCTGAAAACAGCTGACTGCACAGCTTGGCTATTTTCAGCGCTCTTATAGAAATGAGTGATGCGCTATCCTGAACTTTGGGTGCTCTGTTCTAGAGATGGGTGCTCCATTCTAGATCCCAGAGGTGGGACCCACACCTATCTGCCATTGGTGGCATATACTAGCGAAATGCCATCAATGTTCTAGGTGAGACAGCCCCTTTAAATATTACCATAAAATCCATTGCTGCTATTCATGGATTATAATTGACTATGGAAATTTTGATATTCATATGACTTTATTTTTTGTTTCACCAGTTTGATCTTGAAAACATAACACAATTTGCTGCCCATCTAGAGAACAAGCGTTTAGTGGGATTTGTTGTTTGCACCCCTGAAGCATCTGGAGACCAATCCTTGAGTGCCTATGTCCTGGAAAGTAATACGGAGGGTGAAAAGGTCTGTGCATACATTATATTTCCAACATCATAAATGTTATATTACGTTCTGTTTCACAGCAGGAATACTTTTCTGCCTATCTACTGTATGATGATCCCAACTGCAAAGTGAATTATCATGACACAGGTAAATTGTAAATATACCATATTTTGTGGACTAAAGATGCACTTGCTAAAAAAACAATAAAGGAGAAAAAAGCTTTGATTAAACTGCAGCTGAAGAACCTTTGATGATGTCAAGAGTGGGAAGGGCCAAACCAAGAAGACGGTATAAGGCTTGTAGGGGGCAGTTCAGAGTTTGTTGGCTTTGATTTTGGCATGTTTCTGCCACAAAATCGGCTCCAAAAATGCCTCAGAACAGCCTCGTTTATCTTAGTGGGAAGCAGCACTAGCTTTTTTTCCATATGGAAAAAAGAAGCAGCATGCCCTATCTCAGGTCAGAATCCATGCTAAATCTCCCACTGAAATGAATGGGAAATCCGCCCCGTTCTTGTCCAGGTGGTTTTTTGTACTTAAGCCAACAACCACAAGCTGAAAATGCAGTTTTATATTAAAGACCCATTGGTTTATTGCATATTGCAGAGATATGTGTAATGTGTGTAATGCAGAGCAGTGTGTGTGGTTGTATAATGCCATGACAATACATTTTTGTCTGTATGATAAACAGCTGCAGAGATATCTATGTTTCTCGCCCATTTTCCTTGGGGGACACAGGATACCTTGGGTATAGCTCAGCTCCCTAGGAGGCGTGACACTAAGTAGAAACTGTTAAGCCCCTCCTCCATCAGCTATACCGTCAGACTGGAGTGAGAGACTGCCAGTTTTTTCTTAGTGTCCAAGGAGGCAAGACACTCCCTGCTCTGCAGGACTGTTTTTCTCCTTTTGTATTTCTTTTTGTATTTTTATTTTATTTTTTATTTTTCTTCCAGATCAGGGATAACAGAGGCGCACTAGACCTCTCTGTTCTCCCGGGGTTGAGCTGCGCCAGTGCCGGTAAACCGTACTGCTGCCTCCCCCACAGAAGGCAAGGTGGATCTGGGCAGCACTAGCTCCCCTACATCCCGCCAGCGCAAGGGTCGCCCGCTCGCCAAGTCCCTCTTCCAGCGTCCTGCCACTACGGTGCCAGTAGCTGAAGGGGCGACCCTGCTGGAACGGACCGAGGGTGAAGACGGCTGATGGTGAAATGAGGCTGATCCAGCCCTACATCCCCCCCTCACCCCGGTCTCCTGCATGACTGACCCTCACTCAAATCTGGCTACTCCTGCTAAACCTAGGCTGGGCTCCTGGGGTGTCAGCAAAAGGCTGCAATCCCTGCTTCCAGCCCCCCTCCCCACCACCCTGGCCAGATAGGTACTGCCACTACTCAAGCCATGTGGGGCGGTCATCTCAAGCGGCAACCAGCCGCACTGACCTCTTCCCTCGGCAGGGCCGGGAGGCCCTTACCAGCACCAGACACTTGAAAGTCAATTCTGGCCCGCAGGGTGGGGACCCGCGGCCGCCAGTGAATTCCGGCACCTCCGGACGGTTCCGGTGTTCCGCTCTGGTTCTTCTAGCTCCCGGCCGACCGTCGGTACTCCCAGTCGGCCGGGCACCACGAAAATTTAGGCCCCGGCTTCACGGCCTATTTGGCCGCAATCCCGCCTTAGTTGGGGGGGGCGGGAACTTCTCTCAGGCGCGAATTTTTACCACCTGGGGGTTCCTCCTCCCCCTTGGGACCGCGAATCCGCCCCCAGTCTGTCCCGACTGCCGGCCATGTTTAACCCCTCAGGTGCCGGCCATCTCAGGGACCGACTCCTGCGTAGGGGATTAGTATGCCTGGACCTGGAACTGGGACTCTGTTCCTTGATGGGTCATGTGTCGGCGCTGTCCATCCTCTCCAGCGTTCCCTGACCCTCTTGGGCCTGTTAAGTCCTTCTGGTGGCTCATTGGTTCCTCTATGCCGTTCCCCGGTACCGCCTGGGAACTGCATACTGCATTTCGGGCTCGAGGCTTTAACCTGGAGCCGTTATAGAAGTTATCTCTACTCCTTCTGTTCGGTCCGTTGTTTCTTGTGGGCCTCATGTCTCCCAGACGGGGTCTACATTACGGGTTTTTTCTTGTTTCGAGCCTTCTGTCCTTCGCCAGGACAGGGCTGTTCTCTGTCCCTTCCTGCCTTCTGAAGGGGTTGTCTGCCTTTTATCTCGACGAGGCCATCATCCTCTCCTTCCCGTCCCCGGAAATGGACGCTTCGAATGGACGTTGTTCGGGCTTTGCAGTTTTGCTTGGAGATCACCGGCTTTGTTTTTCGGCGCTCTGACTCCTGGGAGGTCCGCGCAAGGGTATGACGGCCTCCAGGATAGCTTTCTTCCACTTCCTCACTATGGCTATTGCTGCGTTTTCCGCACCAGGGGCAGGGTTCTGTCTTCCATGTCCCGTTCACTCTATTGGAGCGGTTGGTGCCTCCTGGGCCGGAGACATTGGGCTTCGGCCGCGCAATTGTGTAGGGCGGCCGCCGGCTTTCCTTACTCGCCTTCCCTGTTTCTACAGGGCGCATACTCGGGCTTTGGCGGATGCTGCCTTGAGCTTGTGCGGGCGGCAGTTCCTTGATGCCTTGGGGTGCTTCGCCTTGGGCTGTGGTCCCTCCCTTCTTGGACTGCTCTCGGACGTCCCAAGGTATCCTGTGTCCCCCAAGGAAAATGGGCGAGAAAACGAGATTTTTGTATAACTTACCAGTAAAATCTCTTTCTCGCTCTTCCTTGGGGGACACAGCACCCACCCATTCATTGTTTTTCTCTACACGGTTTCCAGACTTTGTTTACCCCGTCAGGTAGTTGGCTTGTTGTTTCCACTTGTTGGACATTGCCTTTTCTCACTACTTGGCCACGCAACTGGCAGTCTCTCACTCGAGGCTGAGGGTATAGCTGATGGAGGAGGGGCTTAACAGTTTCTACTTAGTGTCACGCCTCCTAGGGAGCTGAGCTATACCCAAGGTATCCTGTGTCCCCCAAGGAAGAGCGAGAAAGAGATTTTACTGGTAGGTTATACAAAAATCTCGTTTTTATTCATATGCAAATTAGTTAGTTGGAGCACCAGGGGGTGGGGCTGAATCCTTTGAGCAGTGCTTTGTAACACCCCCTGTGCTCTGTGCATATGATATGTACATGCTAGGACACCGCTCTGCCCTCAGCATGCTGAAGCCTAACCCTGTCAATCAGTGGGAGGGGGAGTGTGCAGGCACAGAGGTGTTACAAAGCAGTGCTTAAAGGATTCAGCCCCATCCCCTGGTACTCCAACTTGTTCATTTGCAAATAAATAGAAACACAGATATCTCTGCAGCTGTTTGGCATACAGACAAAAGAAAGGTGTCATTTTAATCAACATGATGAGCCCTATCAGGCACTATGCCTGGTTCAAAAGGGTTGATCATTTTGACAGAGCCTCTTTAAAACTTGATTACGTCCTCAGGATAGGTCATCAATATCTGGCACCTCCACCGATTAGTTGTTTCAGAAAGCTGTCGACACTGGAAACTATATATAGTGGACAGAAGGCTCCAGTCACTGTGTAGTTTGCGGCACTTGCATACTGTAGCTTTGCTGCCATTTTCTTGAATGGGAGCTTAGCTGCAGTACCCAGTCACAGCTACTACGCAGCGTTCAGAACATTGCGCAACAGCGGCTGCCCGAAGCAGTTGGTCTTTGGGGTTCAGGGTCCTGGACTCCCATGGAATTGATATTGATGACTTATCCTAAGGATAGACCATTAATATATAAGTATCAGAAAACCCCTTTAAAGGCTATGGACATCCTTGTGGGCCTTTTTATGTTTAATTATTGCATTCTACTTATGTTGGGCTGAAGATAAAATATTCAGTCACTCTTTTGATATGAGTGTTTGAATTTAGCTTACATGGGAGTTTATGAGCTGTTAGGAAAGTAAATATAAGGGCTACAGATCAAGCCATCAGATTTCTGATGGATTAAATGAGAAAAAGCAACAGTTTGCAGATTTAGTAAAACTGAAAGCTATAGGGGAAAGACTGTTAACGTTTTTTAAGAAAGACCAATTGAAAAACAGATTTTTAGGCCAAAATACGTAAAATGCAATAATAAAAATTACCTCCAACGGTGTCCGTAGCCTTTAATATGAATAAGGAATTTTTTATAGATTTTCATAACCCAGATTGGTTCACAAGCACCCTAGTTTGCGGTTTTGGAGGTGTCGCTGTGTAGATTTAGATCGTAAAGGTTGTCTGGAAATAAACAACATTTCAGTGATGCCTGTAGCCTGCTTCCACCATGAAAAGAATTATACTTACCTGCTCCCCACTGATCCGATCCTGCACACTAGTTGTCGCATGTCTATCTTCCACATGGCGGTTGTTTACTTCCTCCCCAGCATGGATATGGTCGCCTGCTCCACTGCAGCCAACCACTTGCTTCAGCAGTGACATTTCTCTGGTGGGTATATAATCGCTTAAGCCATTCATTGGCTGCAGCAGAGCCGCTGACCATACCCATGCCAGGTAGAAAGTAAACAAGCCGCAGACCAGAAGATGGACACATGAGAGCCTGAGCACAGGACTGGAGGGGCAGGAAGCAGGTAAGTATGATTCTTTTCATAGCGGAGGCAGGCATCATTGCAAAGTATTTATTCCCAGAAACTCCTTTAAAAATACATATTTAGAAAACATATGTTTATGTTCTTATATATCCCACCTACAATACAGGGTGGGCCATTTATATGGATACACCTTAATAAAATGGGAATGGTTGGTGATATTAACTTCCTGTTTGTGGCACAGTAGTATATGTGAGGGGGGAAACTTTTCAAGATGGGTGGTGACCATGGCGGCTATTTTGAAGTTGGCCATTTTAAATCCAACTTTTGTTTTTTCAATAGGAAGAGGGTCATGTGACACATCAAACTTATTGGGAATTTCACAAGAAAAACAATGGTGTGCTTGGTTTTAACGTAACTTTATTCTTTCATGAGTTATTTACAAGTTTCTCTTTGTTTACAGCCATTGACATGTCGCCGAGGTTAACACGTGAGGAGCGGATAGAAATTGTGTTGATGTCTGGTGAACGCAGTAACCGGGTCATTGCAACAGATTTGAATGCAAGACACCCTACGTGTGCCCATTGTGTTGGATTGTCAATGCAACCCTCTTCTCCCACTCTTCACACACTGATGGCAACACTGCAGGAGAAATGCTAGCACAGGCTTCCAGTATCCGTAGTTTCAGGTGCTGCACATCTCGCATCTTCACAGCATAGACAATTGCCTTCAGATGACCCCAAAGATAAAAGTCTAAGGGGGTCATTCAACTGGCCCACGACGACCAATCCACTTTCCAGGAAACTGTTCATCTAGGAATGCTCGGACCTGACACCCATAATGTGGTGGTGCACCATCTTGCTGGAAAAACTCAGGGAGCGTGCCAGCTTCAGTGCATAAAGAGGGAAACACATCATCATGTAGCAATTTCACATATCCAGTGGCCTTGAGGTTTCCATTGATGAAGAATGGCCCCACTATCTTTGTACCCCATATACCACACCATACCATCAATTTTTTTGTTCCAACAGTCTTGGAGGGATCTATCCAATGTGGGTTAGTGTCAGACCAATAGCGGTGGTTTTGTTTGTTAACTTCACTATTCACATAAAAGTTTGCCTCATCACTGAACAAAATCTTCTGCGTAAACTGAGGGTCCTGTTCCAATTTTTGTTTTGCCCATTCTGCAAATTCAGTGCGCCGATCTGGGTCATCCTCGTTGAGATGCTGCA
Source organism: Bufotes viridis (assembly GCA_033119425.1). Taxonomy (NCBI): domain Eukaryota; kingdom Metazoa; phylum Chordata; class Amphibia; order Anura; family Bufonidae; genus Bufotes; species Bufotes viridis. The sequence continues at coordinate 279,815,783 of CM065590.1, forward strand.
GTAGCTGGAGTTTGTAAGGGTGCCATTTGTGAGTAGCTAATATCCGCCGAAGGGATGTTCGACTAATGCCACTCTCCAGTGACATGCGGTGAGTGCTACGCTGTGGGCACTTGCTGAATGAAGCTAGGACAGCCACTGATGTTTCTTCATTAGTGACAGATTTCATTCATCCACATTTTGGCAAATCCAACACTGAACCAGTTTGGCGAAACTTAGCAAGCAGTTTGTTAACTGTAGCATGGGAGATGGGTGGTCTCGTAGGGTGTCTTGCATTCAAATCTGCTGCAATGACCCGATTACTGCGTTCACCAGACATCAACACAATTTCTTTCCGCTGCTCACGTGTTAACCTCTGCGACATGTCAATGGCTGTAAACAAAGAGAAACTTGTAAATAACTCGTGAAAGAATAAAGTTACGTTAAAACCAAGCACACCATTGTTTTTCTTGTGAAATTTCCAATAAGTTTGATGTGTCACATGACCCTCTTCCTATTGAAAAAACAAAAGTTGGATTCAAAATGGCCGCCATGGTCACCACCCATCTTGAAAAGTTCCCCCCCTCACATATACTAATGTGCCACAAACAGGAAGTTAATATCACCAACCATTCCCATTTTATTAAGGTGTATCCATATAAATGGCCCACCCTGTATATTTGGAAAGTCTTCAGACCCTTTCACTTTTTTCATATTTTATGTTGCAGTCTTTTGCTAAAATAAAAAAATAAAAAAAGATTTCCCCATTAATCTGCACTCCATACCCCATAATAAGAAAATATTTTTTTTTTTTAGAAATTGTATGCAAATTTATTAAAAAGGAAAAACTAAAACAGCTGACAATGCATATCAGAGCAAAATTCAAGCCATGAGGAGGAAAGAACCGCCTGTAGAGCTCGGAGACAGTATTGTGTGGAGGCACAGATATAGAGAAGAGTACAACATATTTTTGCTGCACTGAAAGTTCCCAAGAGCACAGTGGCCTCCAGAATTCTTAAATGGAAGAAATTTACAACAACCAGGACTTTTCCTAGAGCTGGCCACTCCAGTAAACTAAGTGTTTCTGGGAGAAGGACTTTGGTAAGAGGGGTAACCAATAACCCAATGGTCACTATGGCTGTGCTCCAAAGCTCATTTGTGCAGATGGGAGAGACTTCCTGAAAGTCAACCATCACTGTAGCATTCCATTAATCTGGGCTTTATGGCAGAGTGGCCAGAAAAAAGCTTCTCCTCAAGTAAGACACATGAAAGCCAACCTGAAGTTGCAAAAAAAACACCTAAAGCACTCAGACTGTGAGAAACAAGATGAAACCAAGGTTGAACTTTTTAGGCTCAATTCTAGGTGTCATGTCTGGAGGAAGCCAGGCACTGTTCATCACCTGCATAATACAATCCCTGCAGTGAAGCATGGTGGTCGCAGCATCATGCTGTGGGTGTGTTTTTCAGTGGCTGGACAGGGAGACTGGTAAGGGTTAAAGGAGATCTGAATGGAGTACAAAGGTATTCTTAATAAAAACCTGATCAAGACTGGGCCGAAGGCTCACCTTCTAACCAGACGATGACCCTAAGCACACAGCCAAAGACCACACAAGAGTGGCTTACGGACAACTCTGTGAATGTCTTTGAGAGTCCCAGCTAGAGCCCTGACTTGAACCCAATATAATCTCTCTGGAGAGACCTAAAAGTGTTTTTTTACCGACTGTCCCCATCAGCCTGACAGAGCTTGAAAGGATCTGCAGAGAAGAATGCCTGAAAGTCCCAAAATCCAGGTGTGCAAACCTTGGGGCATCATACCCAAGAAGACTGGAGGCTGTAATCACTGCCAAAGGTCCTTCAGCTAAGTACTGAGTAAATGAATTCCTAAAATGCAATATTTTAGTTTTTCCTTTTCAATAAATTAGCAAAGATTTCTAACATTCAGTTTTCACTTTGTCATTACGGGGTATTGAGTATAAAATGATGGGGAAAAACTTCAATTTTTATTTTGGCACATCTGCAGCTTAACAAAATGTAAAAAAGTGAAAGGGTCTGAAGACTTTCCGAATGCCTTGTATGGGTGAATATATGAGATCAGCACTTGGAGACAGAATTTTGAGTGTATATCAGAAAATGTAAGCACTACAAATACTGTTAGTTTAATTTATCTAAACCTATAGGACACCTGTAAGAGAAGACAAGCATGGCTGGCCTGACAGGGCTGCTTTGAATAGTAGTATGGTTATTATGTTTCTTATGTCATTTGATTAATATTTGAATGTATCATATTTAAGGATCTAGTATTATGGGCTCTGATGTAATGTTCAGGAGTATTGGGTTGTCTAGCTGACCTCCCTATAAGCATGCATACTCTTTTCACGATGAGCAGTATAGAAAACAAAATGGACACAGCCCTACAAATGCGGAGTGCAACTTATGTATCAATACAATACCATAGCAAGCAGAACAAAGGGATATATGAAAGATGTGCACACCCAAGATATAGGCAATATATGAAAAACTTTATTATACTTATGCAAGAAAAGACAACACACACTTTAAAAACATTTAAAAACCCGGAGGTAAAAACTTAAACAACACAAAAATGATGTATTTATATATTAATGCTCTTCACATGATCCCCTTATCTTTCAGCATGTTCAATTCAGTGGTAGTGGTAGAGGATCTCCTGACAGGATCAGGATTTTGGGAACCCAATGTCTGACTGTCTGGAGGTCCTGATACACATTAGGATCTTTGCAGATCCTGTTGATTTTTGTGGATCTATTGTCATTGATCAAATTTGTGCAAGTAACATTAGAATTGTATTTAGTACATCTACTAAACAGGGTAATCAAACATTATCTGAATAATCGCAATATGCCGTGCACTGCATTCCAGTTTTGTTAAAGTTCTTCCACAAATGACCTGTAGGTCAGCAGCCAACTACACAGAGAATTACTCTAAGAGGCAGTGGCCTGGTGTGTTTCCTGCAGCGAAGACCAGATCCCTGTATAGGCGGTTAAAGGGTGAAAACCAGGGAGCAGCCTGGATAACACCCTTAGGTTTAGCCCAAAGCCAGATCCATTTGTGTGCACAGTGGTTCCACAAACACTGCCTCGTAACAGTACTGTTCTACTGACGGAATCCAAGATAGCTTAGATGCATAAGGCCATAAAGGAATCGCGATTGTCATTAGTGCAATGAATCTGTTTTCTTCCAATGTATCCTCACTGTGCTCACAAAGCAAATGTAATTGTTCATTCCTTACACAGCCACCATTAGCTTCAAATGTTGGCTTCCTAATTGCAAACTTTCTATTAGGCCTCAAGCACTTGGCCGAAGCTTGGACGTTCCGTGCATTGCGGCCCGCAATTTGTGGTCCCCAATACACAAGCAACATCTGTGCGGCTGCCGCAGAACGATCTAGACCCATTCAACTTGAATGGGTCAGTGGTCTGTCCGCACCGCAAAAAAATTGAAAAAGTTCCGTTCTTCCATTCCGCACTGCACCTTCCGGATTGCAGACCCACTGTTTGCAGGCCGCAATACGGGCACGGACAGGCAACGGCCGTGTACATGAGGCCCTAGGGTGATACAGAACAAAGCGGTATTCTTCAGACTAGACAATCTTTATAGTTCTCTATGGATAAGTTTTATGTTCACATTTGAAAGTTCCCTGTTTTTATACTTCATTTAAAGAGGACCTGACAGCACTCCTTACATTCTGCAGCATCTTTTCTATGCTGTTCTCTTCCTCAGTTACTGCTGTTAGAAGTGCCAGTGTCAGACTGTGGCCCCTCCACCATACTTCACAGTTACGCTGAGGTTTTGATATTGGTGTGCTGTGTTCTTTTTCCTCCAAACATATGTTTCGGTATTTGTGCTAAAAAGGTTCCCATTTGTCACACATCATCTGTCCATAGAACATTTTACCAGACGCACTGTGGAACATCCATATGTGCTCTTGGAGTGATCTTAACAGGATGCCCACCAGTGGCAACAGTGCTGGATTTTCTAAGTGTGTAGATAACTTGTCTAATCATGAAGTGATGTACACCCAGGTCTTTAGCAATGCTTTCGTGCATCTCTATAACACATTTGCTGAAAGTTACATCAAGCCATGATGTACGATAACCAATCTTTCTTGAAAAGAACTTATTTGTCACTAACTAGGCTTTTTGTGCCTTATTTAATGGGCAAAACACCTGTGAACCCACATTTCCAATCTCATAACTTTAATTGAAAGACGTTTGGCTAGTTAGGTCCTGGAAAAGCCACATAGAGGTTCACTTACATTTTCTCCTTGCGCTGTGGATGTTTACTCACAGAATGCATGAACGATACAAATATTTGTGTTTGTCTATAATTGTAAGAATCAAAACACATTTTATTAGTATAGTAATCAATGCAGAACCAGGTAATTCTAAATTGTTATTTTTTTTCTTGCAACTGTATGTTTTGTAGTCTGCATGGTCCCAAGATCTCAACCTACTAGAACACATTTGAGATGGGTTAACATTATTGTGTCAGCATGGGACAGCAAATTTTCTGCACATTATAGAAATGCTGTAGAAGCCATAACAGGCTGCTTTACTGAAATATCTATTAGCTTTTTCATGAATTATCATATTAAATGTTCTAAACTTTATGACTAAGGCTACTTTCACACTAGCGTTTTAATTTTCCGGTATTGAGATCCGTCATAGGGGCTCAATACCAGAAAAAAACACTTCAGTTTTGTCCCCATTCATTGTCAATGGGGACAAAACTGAACTGAACAGAACGGAGTGCCCAAAATGCATTCCGCTCCGTTCTCATGGGATGCAGAGCAAATAGAAAATGGATCTGTCTCCCATTGACTTTCAGTGGAGTTCATGACGGATCCGTCTTGGCAATGTTAAAGATATTACAACCGGATCCGTTGATAACTGATGCAGATGGTTGTATTATCAGTAACAGAAGTGTTTTTGCTGAACCCTGCCCGATCCAGTAAAAACGCTAGTGTGAAAGTAGCCTAAAGCAGACATTGCCTTATTTTGTATCTCTGTACATACATTTCTGCACTAAATTTTTGAAGTACTGACAGAAAAATAGGCATGTGAATCTCATTTCCTATACATCTAAGAGGAATCATCCATTATAATGAAGTAGAGTAGAAATGCTGAGCATTATTTTACAATTGTTCTGAAATGAAAATAAAACTCTTCTGCAACCTTTTTTGAAACATTACCCTTTATTCCAAAGCTGCAATTTTATCTAGTCAAACCCATTATGGTGCTGTGACAACCCTTCATTTCTTCTTTCCACAGATATGTGTTGCCATCAGCCTGGGAAAAGAAATTGCTGCTGCGGAGAAGGCAAGTGTTGTGTCCCTACCCCATAGTTTATGAAATGTTCATGAGGCATAACATCCACATTCATCCATCACCATTAATGTTCTACCCTTCTAGGGGTGGCATTTTAGGCAAGCAGCTGAGCTAGGGGAGTTGATTTACTTATTATATATCACCGTTTAAAAGACAAATTTGATATCCATCAAGAATCTTTGTCTGAAACGTCTTTTTATATCACGGTGCAGGTAGAAAAGAAAGTAAAAACAGGATTCTTGTTATGCTTATTTTGTATATAATCTGTTTTTATTAAGGATTTTAAGAAAAAAAGCTTCATCCAAGCTCAACAGTCATTATGCACACAATACAACTCAATATATCAACATCACCACACTACACTACATACGCGCAAGTGATTACATGTTACAACTAAAGCAAGATTAATAATTTAGATAGGCAAAAGATATTAAGGGCCGTAAGAAATGAGAACTAAAGCAGATTTCTTCTTTAGATAGAGAGGAGGAGTAAAGGAAAGAAAGGACAGAAACAAAGAGGGAGGAAAAGAAGGGGGAAAAAAAACATACAAAACAAACCCAATTTAGGCCTCACACTTAGATGATGCCTTAAAACGAATTTGTGTTCGCAGTTCTCTTTTGACGTTCCATCAATGAGAGACTCAAATTCCGATAAGGCTATGAAAGCCATGCATGGGGTTCCATAAATCCAAAAAGAGAGAAGACTGGTCATGCGCATCAGCAAAAAGTTCCACCATTCCTTTTATGCTTATTTTGACCTGCTTTATTTATTGGTCAGTTTATTGGAATTTATGTGTTAAATTACAATAGGACTGAAAAAATGGCATGGTGTTAAATAGGCAGGAAATGCTCAAACCCAAATGCAGTTGTGCATATATATATACAGAGGAGCAGATCCTGCACTTGTAGCCCGTTGCTAATGGCGATCCCCAGCAAAAATGCATTCAATGGAGGATGCTCGCAGCGGACCACAAGTACTACAATAGACATTCTACACAAGATGGCAATTGTGTGGATGTGATAAACAATATAACAATAACAGTTGAAAAGACAGGTGCACTCTGCGGTCTTGCTAAACCAACCAAAACAATAGCTGATCTCAGGGAGACCAGCTACAGAAAACACAGCGGAGCCTCATTTAAGAGTCTCAACACAGCAATCCAAAGTGCAAAGCTCCCTGGGAAACAGTAATATGCCAAATAAATGTGGAGCACCAGTATTGGGTCTACAACACAATGAAAGCCAGATATCCCTCAAAGGAAGGAAAACCAAGCAAAGGGGTGTCTCCATTACAGAGATCACCAAATCCACCATATTAAGTGGCCCCTATGTCAAGATCCCGCTTTTTACAAGCTTTAAGGATGTGACGGGGAAGACCTAAGCCAGTTATCCATCCACAGACAGCTGTTTCGGGGTGTTGCCCCTCATCAGTGTGGAATAGGATTCTGGCTAACCGGGAGCAATGGTCTTATTAAACCCTCATACTGATGTTAAAATTGAGAGATTAGCCAACATATCCTACTGTGGAGGAAATATCTAAGCCCGAGCACTGCGCCAAGGTTTCTCAAGTAACTCGGGACCTAACACTCACCTACCTGTGCCGTATGGGCAATACCTGGGGCCAGTGGGCGAATTATAGGAGTGTAAAGGACGACTCGCAGTATACTCCCCAGTCACCTCCAGCATGTAGCCATGCCTACAATGAGAGGAGAGAGGAGGCTGTGAGCCCCACCCAAGACTGGCTGATATTGCATTGACAATAATAATGTGTTTTCAGAATCTCCATTGAGTAAGAGTCTGATGGCGTAAAGCTGAATTTATGTTCATGAGTTGGTAGCAAGATCGTAATTTATATGTGAGTTTTCTGTTATGTTGTAGTGTTGACATTGATAAACCATTTAAGAAGGATTCACAACGACACACATTCAGTATTTTTAAAATTCAGGGACTTTAAACTGAAGGTCTGTCCTTAAAGGGCTTCTGTCACCCCCACTGATGTAATTATCTTCGCTACCAGAAAGTTGGGCGGGTACTTGCTGGTAGCCGCCGCATCTTCATGCCCTGGGAACACCCCCTCTTCTTTTGATAGACAGGGCCAGCACGCTCTCCTCCTCCCGCTGGCCCTGTCTGCAGCTGCAATCCCGCGCCTGCGCCATATCGGTCTTTAGTCGGCGCAGGCGCTCTGAGTGAAGGACGCTCGCTTAGGCGCTCCGTCCTCAGTGCGCCTGCACCGATGACGTCAGCTCTACACCCGGAAGAGAAGACGCCGGCATCCCTGGTAAGGAGCAGGCGATGCCGGCGTCTTTTCCTCCGGGTGTAGGGCTGACGTCATCGGTGCAGGCGCACTGAGGACGGAGCGCCTAAGCGAGCGTCGTTCACTCAGAGCGCCTGCGCCGACTAAAGACCGATACTGCGCAGGCGCGGGATTGCAGCTGCAGACAGGGCCAGCGGGAGGAGGAGAGCGCGCTGGCCCTGTCTATCAAAAGAAGAGGGGGCGTTCCCAGGGCATGAAGATGCGGCGGCTACCAGCAAGTACCCGCCCAACTTGCTGGTAGCGAAGATAATTTGCATATCACAAAAGTAAGTTTTTTAGAAGATAGAAAACAGAAAAAAAGTTAGGAAACATATGTTTGAACTCAGATGACATTAGCAAGTAGCTAATGTCAGCTAGTGAAAATTACATCAGTGGGGGTGACAGAAGCCCTTTAAGATATAAATGATCATTTGTCAGCCTATTTAAGTAAACAGGACTCAAGGCCCTTTACACTGACTAATGTTTGTTAGTGGTTATCTTCTGTTGTAAAGGTGCTGCCATATACCCGATGAGGAAGCGAAACGCTCGTTCATTAGGTAATATGATCGTTTGTGCGGTCACCAAAATCATTGTTTGCAGGTAGCAGATCTTGTTGTCTAAACACACTCTGCTGCCGGCAAACAATGATTCTGTATGGGGACAAGCGATAGCATTAGTGATGTATTAGGCGCTTGCCTTCCCTACAATCGCCTGCTTAACCCTCAGTTCACACTTGCGCGTTTTACAGCACGTTCGAACGCGCTGTAAAACGCTCAACAGGAGAAAACTCATGTTTCCCTATGGGCATGATTCTCACCTGAGCGTTTTATAGCGCGTTTGAACGCACTGTAAAACGCCCTACGCTCAAAGAAGTTCTTGAGCTTCTTTGGGGTGTTTTGTCGCGCGTTTGCACCCATAGACTTCAATGGGAACGCGCGTAAAACGCGCGTTTAACACGCGTTAAAGTGTAGATATGCCTTTTTCAATTGGTCTCCAGAGTCACGAACGCGCGTATGACGCGCGTTTCCTATTTGCAAAAACGCGCGATAAAAACGCGTCTCAGAAACGCTCAGGTGTGAACCCAGGGTAATTGTTCAGTGTAAAGGAGTCTTTAGCTGCAGTAGCAGGCACAGTCACTTCCATGTGTACAGCACTATGCCTAGATGAACAATCAAGGGCCTTCTGTGCCCCCCTAGAGCACTGCCACTCCTTTGTTCTGATGAACAGTGGGGGGCTTGACTGTCAGGCCCTTCACAATCATACTGTACATTCGTCCCAGGCAATTTATTTCAGTCTTATGAATGCCTTATTTACTGACAAAAATCCACAAAACCCAATGAAATGGTTTCTCAGCTGCATCACTTTTGGGACTGCCAACAGCTTCACCGCTGCTATCAACTTTTGCATTGCATTGTAAATCCCGCATTGTAGATTGACACGTGGCGGATTGAGTCGGTTTACACTGAGTTTTCTTTGCAGTGTGGATGAGATTTCTTAAATCTCATCCCTTTCGAAGATACTGTAAATACTGTATATTTTCTGCAAAAAATTCAGTTGTGGAGAATCTGCAGTATTTATTTACTGCATGGTCATACCCTTAGGCTGTGGCTGCCTTGAGAATATATCTCTTATTAATGCTGTAACATTTTACTTTGCAGGATCCAGAAGCACTGGCACAACTCATGTCATCAGTTCCACTATCAAATGACGGCAAGTTTGTTCTTTTGACTGTGCAGTCAGAGGATGATCCGGATAGTGTGTCATGCACTGAAGCAGTGGAATCTGAAGCATGACATAGCTCGCTCCATTTGTATGCAAATTTGCAAGCACTTTGCATGATAGGCCTGATTGGTGAAATGTTCTTGCACATTCAAAAAGTCTTCAGATCCTTTCACGTTATTATGTTGCAACCTTGTGTTAAAATAATAAAAAAATAATAATCACATTTTTCCCCACCAATCTGCACTCAATACCCCATAATGAGAAAGTGGAAACAAAATGTTAGAAATCTTTTTTAATATATTGAAAAGGAAAAACTAAAATATTGCATTGTCATAAGTATTCATACCCTTTGCTAAGACACTTGAAATTTAGCTCTGGAGGCCTCCCATTTTGCTTGTTCATCTTTGAGATGTTTACACACCTAGATAGGAGTTGATTGGGCATGATTTGGAGAGACAGACCCTCTCTATATAAGCTTCACAGCTGACAATGCATATCCGAGCAAAAACCAAGCCATGTGGAGAACTGCCTGTACAGCCCAGAGACATGATCTTGTGGAGGCACAGATTTGGAGAAAAAAAACTCTGCTGCACTGAAAGTTCCCAAGAGCACAATTGCCTCCATAGCTCTTAAATGGAAGACGTTTGAAACCAGGATTTTTCTTAGAGCTGGCCACCACACCAAACTAAGTAATCAAGGGAAAGTGCCTTATGAGAGATGTGACCAAGAAACAAATGCTTACTTTATCTGAGCTCAAGAGATCCTGCATGTAGATGGGAGAAACTTCTAGAAGTTCAACAATCACTGCAGGGCTCCACCAATCTAGGCTTTTTGCAGAAGGGCCACAAAGAAGCCTCTCTTCGGTAAAAGACATATGGAAGTTTGCAAAGCACCTAAATGACTGACTGCAAGATACAAGATTCTCTGGTCTGCTGAAACCAATATTGAAGTTTTGGGCCTCAATTCTAAGTCCACTTTGGCTTTCCGTTTGTGAAATCCGTTCAGGGCTCTCACAAGCGGTCCAAAAATGCATCCGCTCAGAATGCATCAGTTCAGTCTCCATTCCGCTTTGGAGACGGACACCAAAACGCTGCAAGCAGCGTTTTGGTGTCAGTCTGATTAAACTGATCCAAACGGATGGCACACAATGTAGGTCAATAGAGACGGATCTGTTTTCACTGGCACAATAGAAAATGGATCCGTTCTCCACTGACTTTCAATGGTGTTTGTTGGGGCAAAGACCCCAATGTTGGATGAACAGTGGATTCCGAATTAGAAAATGTGTGAGCACTCACAGAGAATAACTGATACACACGCGCAATGCTATGTACCAAGTTTTTCTAATTTATTGAAAAAAAGAAAAGAAGTTATAAAGCAAATTTCTGGATCATTTCCAACTGAAGACGTAGTTAAACATTTACATCATTAACTCATTAAAACCACAATCTGAAATGAGCATCTCTTGGCTATACTTCTAGAGGTCTCCTCATTCTTAAGTGTGGGTGTTAGTCACTGACTCATCCTCCTAATAATTGCAAGAAATTTCTTGCTAAGAAGGGTTGGTAGGGGCTAGGAGTGACCTTGCAGTTATAGTAACTTTCCACAAGAACCTCACAGTTCATTACATGAAAAAAATGGCAGTATGAAGTACAACATGGAGGCTGAGGACACAATATGAAGTCTCAACCCTCACATGTTCATGACTGATCCGTCTTGGCTATGTTAAATATAATACAAACGGATCCGTTCTGAACGGATGCAGACGGTTGTATTATCTGAACGGATCCTTCCATGACGCGAGTGTGAAAGCAGCCTAAAGCGTTATGTTTGGAGGATACCATCCCTACAGTGAAGCATGGTGGTGGCAGCATTATGCTACGGGGAGATGAGTCAGGATTGAGGGAAAGCTGAATGAACCAAAGTACAGAGATATTCTTAATGAAAACCTGCCCCAGAGTGTCTTAGATCTCATGCTAGACTGAAAGTTTACCTTGCAACAAGACAATGACCCTTAGCACACAGCCAAGACAAAAAAAAGGAGTGGCTTAGGAATGACAGAACATCCCAAGCCTAGGTGTGCAAACCTTTTAGCATCATACCCAAGAAGACTGGAGACTGTAATCGGTGTCAAAGGTGCTTCAACTGAGTACTTATATCAATGCAAGATTGTAGTTTTCCCTTTTCAATGTATTAGTAAAGATTTTGAACATTCTGTTTTCACTTTCTCATTATGGGGTACTGAGTGCAAAATGATGAGGAAATATTGAACTTTTTTTTATTTGAGCATGACAACATAAGAAAATTTGAAAAAATTAAAAGGTTTTGAAGACTTTCTGAATGCACTGTAGTTCTATAGGTGGTTGTTTTCATACAATTTAATGATGTGCAGGTATGATTAATATCAGATTGTACTAGAAATGGTAATCATTTATAGAAAGCTTACTGCAGTAATATTCTGATAATCTGGCTTCTTCGACCAAGATCATAGTTCATAGTAAACGCTAAATCTGTGCTTTATAAACTGTGAGAGTCACCAAGATGTTAATGAGGCACAAACAAAAAGTCAGTTTTTACAAAAGTGATCATGGCAGATCATGCGAGTTTAATTTTAATTTGGCATAGAATACAACCAATTGATAAAGTCCTGGCACCACTTTGTTCTGGTTGTAAGGGTGCACTTGAAAAAGATTGAGAAACCCTGCTCCAGAATCAGATAAAATGGGGTTTCTGGGACTTTGCAGGTCTCAAAAGGCTACCTGAATTACACAGAACACACCCGTAGGAAAAAAGTATGAAATATACTTAGGGCTCTTTCACACTTGCGTTTTTGTTTTCCATCATAGAGTTCCGTCGTGGGGGTCTATGCCGGAAAAATCCTGATCAGTTTTATCCCCATGCATTCTGAATGGAGAGAAATCTGTTCAGGATGCATCAGGATGTCTTCAGTTCAGGACCGGAACATTTTTTGGCCGGAGAAAATACCGCAGCATGTTGCGCTTTTTGCTCCGGCCAAAAATCCTGAACACTTGCCGCAAGATCCGACGTTTAGCTTTTTCTGAATGGTTACCATGGCAGCCAGGACGCTAAAGTCCTGGTTGCCATGGTAAAGTTTAGTGGGGCGCGGGGGAGCAGTATACTTACAGTCCGTGCGGCTCCCGGGGCGCTCCAGAGTGACGTCAGGGCGGCCCACGTGCATGGATTACGTGATCCATGCGCATGGGGCGCTCTGATGTCATTCTGGAGCGCCCCGGGAGCCGCACGGACTGTAAGTATACTGCTCTCCACTACTACTATGGCAACCAGGACTTTAATAGCGTCCTGGCTGTCATAGTAACACTGAAAGCATTTTAAAAACTGATTAGTCTTCAAATGCTTTCAGGTCACTCGCTTTACTACGGATCCGGCGAGCATTTCCGGTGACGGAAGTGCACGCCGGATCCTAACAACGCAAGTGTGAAAGAGGCCTTACCCTTTTGAAGTTGCATGGATTGGCCTTCTGGGAAACCGATCACGTGATGCTGCTCCTCAAAAATCCAGATTTTTCTGGCATCACATTCTTTACCAGGTTTCCAGCCTGGGCTGCAGACAGGACGTCACATTCACTGTGGAATGGGGCCAGAACTGTTATTCTTCCTAGTACATGCAAAGATAAGGTTAATTCAGGACTTTATGTGTGTGTCAGGGAGAGGAGGCTGATCCATGCAACGTCACAATAGAAAGTATATTACAAACTTTCTGCTTCAGATGTTTTCTGTGTAATTAAGGTGGCGACGTGGAACCCCGCTGGGTCCGGCGCACATCCTAGAAGACTGAACTTTGCACACTGTGAAGGAAAAGGTTTAGATCTTAAAACCCTTGGCCTTTTGCTGACCATCTAATGTGTTATGGTGGTCCCCTGACATTCCCCTGAAGGCTAATGTCTAGGGTAGTAAGGATTGGGCACGTTGGATATCAGCTGCCCAATCCTTTGGTTCTCAGGAGATGAGCCTTTGTTTTCTCTCCCCATTCATTACATATGCATCGATACAATACAGTCGAGGATGCTTATCTGTGGGAGGAGATATTAGCCGAAGGAACATTTGGCAGACAACTACAGTATTTTATTTGTATTGTATGGCCAACTTTATGCATGCACTACTAAGTTGGGCAGCAGGAACAAAATACTGTGTTGATGTAAGTCGTTCATATATAATTGATGTAAGTAAATTCATTCGGTGTGCATAATACATGGCTGATATTCGGTGTAGGATATCTGCTATCAAATATTAGTTTGTTGGAGGATAATCAAGACTTAATATTACTGACTAGGACTGAAAAATACAATAAGAAAAAATGATATTACAAATCAATAAAGTAGTCGCTCTGTAAAAGAGTTACTTTTTACATCATGCAAATAACTATAAGCCGCCCATACCAACATGTTGAGATTAGTACATTTCTGCAACCTCAAATTCTATCACTATTTCTCCATATTGGAGATAGTGGAGAGTCCCTCCCTAAAAGTGGCCATAGCCCCGAGATGGAAATCAGTTGTCTATAAGTACTTTTGACAAATGACATTACAAATATATATGTGCATGTAAAGATATGGAAACACCCATGTGTTTTTTTTTTAATGACGTCCAGCAATCTTTTGAAGAATTAAATGTGACACAAAAGAACCCGGAATGGGAACAAATAGGGAAAAAAACAGCCTAAGGGCTCATTCAGACATGGGCTTATTTTAGATTCCGTATTAGGGCTGCAGTTCCTGGCCAGCTGCCGGTTAACAACCTAAAGGCCGCAGATGCTAAAATCCTCCTACATTAGTGGCCAGACTTTACTGGTAAGGATGTTTGGTGTTTAATCTACCATTTACTATAAATTCTATAAAGCCTAAGTGAATCCATAAATTCAGGAAAAACATGACCTTGTGCATAGACATTGTTGCCATATAAAGTCCTAAAAAGAAACATTACAGGAACAAAGTGCATTAAGAAAACATAAGGCACCTTTGAAGCTTAAAGAACGCAGCTACAGACTTTTACACATGCCTTTTTCAGATGTCGATGACAGCAGCCACATTTAATAAGTAAATTGCACTTGTGCCATTTTCATGCTTTACATAAACAAAGCTGCACTACTTCACCCTTCTTGGTAGGGTTTGTGAGACCCATACCAGTAAGACCGTACTAAAACAGCTGCATGTTAGCATCTATATTGTGAACCCCCACAGTTCACTTGCAGGGGGCCTTTTCCTGGTGGAGACTTGGTCCCTAATGCTAGATCACGCTTCATTCTAGGCTATGGCTGTTTTCTCACACACAGAAGCAGATAAAAGATGCAATTTTTTTTTAACAAAAGCCAGTAGTAGATCCAGCAGGAAGGAGGAGTACAAGTCCTTCTTTTATATTCCCCAATCCTTTGAATCCATTTCTAGCTTTGACTCAAAAGACGGTATCAACAGCTGTGTCTAAATGCTGTGTTTGACGCCACCCTGTGGGAGATACTGAAACAGAAGCAAATTCTGTCACAATCCTGCCTATTGCTTTCCCTTTGAATTTACAAGATCTCTTCACCCACCTTCATTCAGTTTCTTGACGTTAACTAAATATCTGTTACTGTCAGTTGCACTGTAGGTGTGGACAATTTTTCCAGAGGGACCAAATACATGAACCCAGTGACCATGGGTTTCTTTTCCAATGTTTTATAAGCATTCCATCATTTGTGAATGTCTGCAGGTTATTGTATACATTCCTGACATATACTGTCCTGTGACGGAAAATAACGGTGCACGCAGTCATGTGACGACAGGAAAAATTTCTAATAAGTTGTTTCTAAACTCTGTAATCTCCGATATCCTACAGGGTCGGACTTAAAGGGGTTATCCAAGACTATTAAATGCCCCCCATCTGCCCGGGCCCCTCACAATGAATATACTTACCTGACTCCCTCCGCCGCCGCTTTTCCTCCCTGTGCGCGGATGAAAACATCCAGTGTCGGGGGGAGCAGCTAATGGCAGATGGGGATGAGCCTCCCTAGCATCGTAGGTGATGCTAGGGAGGCTCGACCCCACCTGCCATTGGCTGCTCCTCCAGTCACCGGATGTTTTTATCTGCACATGGGGAGAAGCAGCATCGGGGAAGCCAGGTAAGTATATTCATTGTGAGGGGCCCGGGCAGATGGGGGGCATTTAATAGTCTTGGATAACCTCTTTAAATAAAGAATTGTTATGACTGGAGATTTCTTTAGTACTGCAGTCTCTTAATGTTGTGTCCTATATTCTGTATGTTTTATCTCTATATATGTGCTATATTTTAATTCAAATTTTTTATTTTTTTCATAACATTCCTGAACATGTTAGCAATTTCCATCTACTATGCATATTTCTTTCTAAAGACTGGACAAAGTCTATGCAAAAGTTTTCTATCACTAATGTTTACAGATAACACTACTTCTAGTAGTTTGTACAAATTTAAGTAGTAATCACTAAGCAGTGACTAGCAAAATGATCTCAATCAGCGAGGTGATTGGGGAGTGTGTTGTCATTTCTGCACTAAAATATGAATACATTTGATTGTTAGTATGTATCCATGACCAATAAAGAATGTAATCTATTTTATATCATTGTTTCATGTGATCATTATATTGCTGTTTAAATCTTTCTACCAGCAAGTTGGGCGGGTACTTGCTGGTAGCCGCCGCATCTTCATGCCCTGGGAACACCCCCTCTTCTTTTGATAGACAGGGCCAGCGTGCTCTCCTCCTCTCGCTGGCCCTGTCTGCAGCTGCAATCCTGCGCCTGCGCCGTATCGGTCTTTAGCCGGCGTCTTTTCTTCCGGGTGTATGGCTGACGTCATCGGCGCAGGCGCACTGAGGACGGAGCGCCTAAGCGAGCGTCCTTCACTCAGAGCGCCTGCGCCGACTAAAGACCGATACGGCGCAGGCGCGGGATTGCAGCTGCAGACAGGGCCAGCGGGAGGAGGAGAGCGCGCTGGCCCTGTCTATCAAAAGAAGAGGGGGCGTTCCCAGGGCATGAAGATGCGGCGGCTACCAGCAAGTACCCGCCCAACTTGCTGGTAGCGAAGATAATTTGCATATCACAAAAGTAAGTTTTTTAGAAGATAGAAAACAGGAAAAAAGTTAGGAAACATATGTTTGAACTCAGCTGACATTAGCAAGTAGCTAATGTCAGCTAGTGAAAATTACATCAGTGGGGGTGACAGAAGCCCTTTAAAAAGATTAAAATAGACAAATCGCCAGGACCGGATGGCATACACCCCCGTATCCTAAGGGAATTAAGTGATGTCATAGCCAGACCATTATTTCTGATATTTACGGACTCTATAATAACAGGGAATGTTCCACAGGATTGGCGCATAGCAAATGTGGTGCCAATATTCAAAAAGGGTCCAAAAACAGAGCCTGGAAATTATAGGCCGTCAAGTTTAACATTTATTGTTGGTAAACTGTTTGAAGGGTTTCTAAGAGATGCTATTTTGGAGTATCTCAATGAAAATAAGCAAATAACGCCATATCAGCATGGCTTCATGAGGGATCGGTCATGCCAAACAAATTTAATCAGCTTCTATGAGGAGGTAAGTTCTAGACTTGACAGCGGCGAATCAATGGATGTCGTATATCTGGACTTCTCCAAAGCATTTGACACTGTACCTCATAAAAGGTTAGTATATAAAATGAGGATGCTCGGACTGGGAGAAAATATCTGTATGTGGGTAAGTAACTGGCTAAGTGACAGAAAACAGAGGGTGGTTATTAACGGTAGATACTCAGATTGGGTCACTGTAACTAGTGGGGTACCTCAGGGGTCAGTATTGAGCCCTATTCTTTTCAATATATTTATTAATGATCTTGTAGAAGGCTTGCACAGTAAAATATCTATTTTTGCACATGACACTAAACTGTGTAAAGTAATTAACACAGAAGAGGACAGTTTTCTGCTACAGAGGGATCTGGATAGATTGGAGGCTTGGGCAGAGAAATGGCAGATGAGGTTTAACACTGACAAATGTAAAGTTATGCACATGGGAAGGAATAATGCAAGTCACCCGTACATATTAAATGGTAAAACACTCGGTAATACTGATATGGAAAAGGATCTAAGAATTTTAATAAACAGCAAATTAAGCTGCAAAAACCAGTGTCAGGCAGCTGCTGCCAAGGCCAACAAGATAATGGGTAGTATCAAAAGGGGCATAGACGCCCGTGATGAGAACATAGTCCTACCACTTTACAAATCACTAGTCAGACCACACATGGAGTACTGTGTACAGTTCTGGGCTCCTGTGAACAAGGCAGACATAGCAGAGCTGAGGAAGGTTCAGAGGAGGGCAACTAAAATAATAACTGGAATGAGGGATCTACAGTACCCTGAAAGGTTATCAAAATTAGGGTTATTCACTTTAGAAAAAAGACAACTGAGGGGAGATCTAATAACTATGTATAAATATATCAGGGGTCAGTACAGAGATCTGTCCCATCATCTATGTATCCCCAGGAATGTGACTGTGACGAGGGGACATCCTCTGCGTCTGGAGGAAAGAAGGTTTGTACACAAACATAGAAAAGGATTCTTCACTGTAAGAGCAGTGAGACTATGGAACTCTCTGCCTGAGGAGGTGGTGATGGTGAGTACAATAAAGGAATTCAAGAGGGGACTGGATTTATTTCTGGAGTGTAATAATATTACAAGCGACAGCTACTAGAGAGGGGTCGTTGATCCAGGGAGTTATTCTGATTGCCTGATTGGAGTCGGGAAGGAATTTTTTTCCCCTTAAGTGGGGAAAATTGGATTCTGCCTCACAGGGGTTTTTTGCCTTCCTCTGGATCAACTTGTAGGAAACAGGCCGAACTGGATGGACAAATGTCTTTTTTCGGTCTTATATACTATGTTACTATGTTATGTTACTATGTTACTATGATAGGACTGTTCTATTAGGGGCTAGCTGTTCAGTTGTGCACACGGACTTAAAGCATTTTTTTGCGGATTAGTGTTTTGCGGACCGCAAAATACATACGGTCGTGTGTATGAGCCCTTAAAGGGATTGTGCAATGCAACAATACTGATGACCTAACCTCAAGATAAATCATCAATATCAGGTCGGCATGGGACTGATGCCGATCGGATATCGTGTAGGCGCTGCATCTTCTTCACGCCGTCTAGATTGTAGCTGCAGTGTGGCACAATGACAGCTTCTTCTCCTGTTCACTTGAATATGAGCGGAAGCTGTAATTATACTGCACTGCTGCTAAGACAGAAATGGCGTGCAGGTATACAATGAAGAGGATGCAGCCTCTTCAAACAGATGATAGGCTGGGGTGCCAGGTGTCAGAACCCTGTCAATCCTCAGGATAGATCATCAAAGTCATAGCACTGCACAACCCCTTTAAAGTAGAAGGATAAGGAAGGGCTTTCAACTTCTTAGCTTTCTGTCCCTACAAGGTGATGGACGTGCACATCTTGGGTGTTTCTGTCACTTTTTTTTTTTTTTATTTCTTAACCAATGCCAGTTAAACAGGAGGGTGGACGCAAGAAGACACCTGACAGGCTGAAGTGTTGTATATATATATTTTATACATTTTTACATCTGAAGATATGACATTTACAATACACATTTGATGTACAAAAAGTGTGCATTTACACATATACACGCTCACATCCTTCTGATATAAATTTGCAAGCTCTTTCATTTTCATATACAATAGGAAATTAATTTTCATGTCCTGTATATTCATCACAGTCATGTTTAAGTCTTGCTGTAGTAAACCCCTGGGTACTAAAACCACGGGATCCTGAGAGGCTATCCTGTTAGATCTATAATCCATTATGTTAAATCACACAAAATGTATTATGTTCATTTACATTTAATGGCTTTTAGCTCCTCATCAGCAGCTGTCACCATGTGAGATATCCAGATGTGCTTCTTTTCCATGTATATACTGCCATGTTCTACAATATATTTGGGACCCACTGTGACCACGTGATGTGTGTTGTCCGTGTTCAGTCTCCTCAGTTTGCCGTTGTGGGCAATGGTCTATCCAAGCTGAACGATGAGACATTTAAGAACTTGCCGGTACATCACTTCATGACGGAGTCTGCAGCAGAATTGACTGACAGGTTGTCGTTGCTTACTTTAGAAGTTTCTTTACAGAAATAAACGAATAAACGTTATTAGTAATTTTAAAAGCAACAACATACAAGACAAGCATAACTGATTACAACACGCAGGACTAACATTAAAGGGAACGCGTCATCAACTTTCTGCTGCCCTCACTCACTAAAGTAGCGACAGACGCGCAGATTTCAGCAGTGAGTGACCCATGAGCTATAAGTAAGTGATTGCCGAGAACCAGTATCATAGTCATGGCAGCTCAGGCCTTGAAAAGATTCAGATCTACCTGAGAAGAGTCAACGATATTCATAAGCTCCTGTTCTCCGCGCCCATTTGCTGAAGATTCTCCTTACTTTTCTCCTTAGCAGATGGTGGGGAGAGCAGGAGCTAAGGAATAACTGACTCTTTTCAGGTAGATTTTACTCTTTTCAAGGCCCATACTGCAATGATTATGATGCTGGTTCTCGGCATCCACTTACTTTAAGGTCATGAGTGACACACTGCTAAAATCAGCACGTCTGCCACTACGTTCTTCAGCACTGAGTGATGGCAGCATAAAATTGATGAGC
Organism: Bufotes viridis; assembly: GCA_033119425.1. Taxonomy (NCBI): domain Eukaryota; kingdom Metazoa; phylum Chordata; class Amphibia; order Anura; family Bufonidae; genus Bufotes; species Bufotes viridis. Next base: position 279,835,820 of record CM065590.1, read on the forward strand.
AGTTCCTTTTAAAGGAGTTTTCAGGGAGTTTTACACCGATTACCTATCCTTTGGATAGGTCACCAGTATCTGATAAGCTGTTTGAGAAGGCAGAGGCGCTCACAGTGGTGCCCTGTCCTCTCAGCTTTCCCTGGGCCATGTGACATCACATTCATTGGTCACATGGCCTAGGTGCAGCTCAACCCTATTAAAGTGAATGGGGCAGATTACGATACCAAGTACAGCTGCTATACGATGTTGGGTGCTGTGCTTGGTAAGCTGCGAGAAAGGAGCACCCGTGCCTTCTCAAACAGCTGATCGGTGTCAGACTCCCAATGATCAGATGCTGATGACCTATCCAGAAGATTAGGTAATCAGAAGGGGTTGTCCAAACTTTCTGAAGTAATGGACTATCCTACATTCAATGCGGAGAAAAGGGGAACAAATGGGAATAGGCTAGATTATTGACTGTGGACCCACTAGATATGTTCTTGTGTTATACAGACCTTCCTTTTCCTTCTTTTCCAGGTTTTCTTCTGCTGCAGTTTTGTCTGCCCTAAAGAAGATTCTTGCACTGCTCAGCGAGAAGTAAAGGAATTCAAATTCCTATGCAGGAAGAGAAAATACAATTAGGTCTCATTATTTGCACAAAGAGAAATTAACAGAACAAGCAGCCCAAGTAAGGGCTCATGCACACAGCTATGATGTGGGTCAGTTTTGTACAGAGCTGTAATAGGGCTACCATAGAGGTCCATGAGAAACTATGCTTCTTCACCTGTAGATAGATGTCTAGTCTCTTCTGGGTAAGGTTCATTGTCTGAAGCAGCTTCTCATCCTGATTATTAGACTGCACGTTCTGCTGCTTGGAGACTGCTCTTTTCTCCTTCATATACTTTTCTCTTACAGACTGGAACCAGTGCAATGAGTCAAATTCTTGGTACTGATCCAATAGCTTGAGGATATAGGCAACACCTGTAAGTAACAACGCACAAAGGATCAACTGACGACTCGGCTAAAGTTAAAGGGGATTTCTGGAAGTAAAATATCTGATTGGCGGGGGTTCAACTCCTGGCACCACTACCAATCAGCTGTTTGAAGGGGCAGTGGCGCTTCAGTGAGAGCTGCAGCCTCTTCCTAAGCCAGTAACATCACGTTCATCGGTCACATGGCATATTTGCATCTCCATGCTATTCAAGTGAATGGGCCTGGGCTGCAACACCAAGTACATCCGCTATACAGTGTATAGTGCTGTGCTTAGTGTGCTGTGAGGAGGCTGAAAAACTCACTGGAGTGCCACGGCCTCTTCAAACAACTGAGACCGTGGCACTGATCAGATATTGTTTACCTGTCTTTAGAATAGGCCATCAATATTGTACTCCCAGAAAAACTTTAACTATTTCAAGTTTAGGCCAGTTAACCCCCTTCCCGACCAGACACATTTTGCGTTTTTTAATACATACATCCTTGAAAGCCACTACTTTTTTCCCAGCCGTTTATGGTGATACATGAGGCTTTATTTGAATGTAATTTTTTAAAATTATGTTCCGTTTCCATATTGATCATTTTGATGTATGGGTTATGGAGGCTGGGGGCAGGGCTAGCAGCTGCGATGCAGCATTTCACAGATTTTTTTAATTATTATTCTTAATTTTTTTTATTTTACACTTTGCAACCACTAAGGTCCTACAAAATCTTTGGGTGACATTTAACATTACATTTAAAAATGTATTGCTGGTTTTTGGTATCCCCAATTCCACGGGGAAAACACAGCCCTTACAGAGGTTGCACAGAGTCCTATAACCTCACTGCAGAGCTGATCTGGGTCTGCTTGTGCTCACTCCTGGCCCCAGACAATTCTATTACCACTAGGAACGCTTCCTGATCTCTATACACTCTATATGTAATCTCTGCAAAACCATCCCTGCCTTCTTTATGGGGAGCCCTAAGGTCACTCTCCGCTCCCACAGTTTCTACACAGACATTTTAAAGCATCCGTGCAAAGATATGTGCCGACCTGCCAGACATATATATTCAACATGTGGTTGACAAGGGATTAAAGGTGTGTCCTAAAAAGAGAAGCTAGACAAGCTTACTTCTGCTATTCTAGCTTCTCTGAACCCTGGCAATCTGCTATAGGGGAAGCCAGGTAGGGATATACATTTTTCTTTGCAGCAAACTGCAGAGCAGCTTATATTCTGGTGCACCAAAGGGAAACTCAAGCAAAGGAGCCCCCACCAAGGACATCGACATTTAAAGATGTTCCATTAGAAACATTAGGGATAGGTACAGTAACTTACCCATTGCGAACCCATCATCTGTAAAAGCAGCACCAACTTTATTTTTCTTGTTTAACTTCTCCTTGCAGTTGATGGAATGCTCAACAAAGTTGAGTGTCTAGGCGAAAGAAGGAAAATCTGGTTAGAAAGTGTGCAGTCCTCCAAATGCGTTTTACAGAAACTGCTCTATTTAATTCTTCTCTCTACGATGCCATAAGGACAAGGGGTGTTCAATGTTGACAACACGTTTTAACAGTAGGTGTGATGCAATGATATACAGTATTAACAAATATAATATCTGAGCGGTAATTTTAATTCCATATTAATTTACTATCCTAATTATGAATTGTTCCAGCTAGGATGACTGTGAATAAAAAGAATAATATATTAATATGGAATTGATGGTGCAGTATATGTAGTGTAGATCCATCAAAAGTAAATCTAAAGCTTTAAAGTGTACCTCCAGTTATAAACAAGTTTTCAGAAATTAAAAGTACAGCTGAATATAAGAAACTTGGCAATATATCTAATTAAAGGTGTATGCTTTCTTATGGGCTTCTCATCATCTTCCCTTCATTCAGCCTCTTATCTGTAATAGCTCCTTTCTCCAGCCTCACACACAGAAGTCTAATCGAGAGAGGTGGAGGGATAAGGAGACTGCAGTGATTTATTACCTCACTCTGAACAGTGGTAGAGCCTTATCTTACTAGATACAGTATGGTCAAAAGTGCTAAGTGTAGCAGAGCTAAGAAACTGTAGTTTGTGTATCTCTCAACCAGCAGCCTCCTCCTCCACCCTCTTCTCTCCATAGTCGTCAATGTCAAAAACAGGAAAGAAAAACGCAGATAGAACCATTTTTCTCTAATTAGATATATTATAAAGTTTCTTCTATATACCTGTACTATTCGTTTATAGAAAGTTGTTTTACAACTAAAGGTACGCTTTAAATAATGGACTAAAAAAAGAAAAGCAGAAAGGGGCTTGGTAAATTTGTACACAGTGGAAAGGGTAGATATCAACAATCCGTGCATAAAGTCAACAATACTTTTGAGAAATAGATGTGCAAAAAGGCAACAACTACTTGTTTCTGAAGAGGTAGAGAAACAGAGAGTGAAATAGAAAAAAAGAGAGAAATAGAAGTAAAGAAAGATAGATGGAGAGAGAGATAGAGGGGATATAGATATATAGAGAGACAGATAACGTAAACTGAAACAGATATTGGAATTGTAAATCAAGCAGAGCTGTAACACACCATAGGTGGGACGATGATGTAAAAGTTCCGGAGGTGAATATTCTTTATACTGCGAAATTCAGGAGCAAATACATCCACCAACATTTTGAAGTATTCAGTGCCTTCTGCTGAATTTCTGGTTAGGTCACTAAGCACGAAATCTAGCTGTCTGGAAAAAGAACATTCCTCATTTATTTCACTTCAGCCCTCAGATCAATAATAGTAATACAGTACTCAATCTAAGCCACAAACGTAATGGCAAGGTGCGAGTTTAAGTTATATAACTGAAAGTGCTAATATGAAAAACTCACCTTGCAGCCTTCTGGGTTTCTTCGGACAAACCCTCCTCTTTTACCAGTTCTTCAAAATTAACTATGTCTTCTAAATCTGGTACAAATCTAGTGAAAAAATATAGAGAATAGATGCACACAAAAAAGAAAAAAACTAAATAATAAAACAAAAGTACATTACATAGGGAGAGATTTATCAATGGCCGGTGTTTTACACCAGTCTTTGAAATCTCTTGCACTGCCGGAGAATGCGACTAATTTATGATGAGGTGCATGCCTGGTCATAAATTAGGCACATACTCAGTCTGTCTGTGCACCAGAAGGAAATCCACGGCAGCCTGGCATCTCTATCTAATACCGTATTTTTCGCCCTATAAGACGCACCGGCCTATAAGACGCACCTGGGTTTTTGAGGAGAAAAATAAGAAAAAAAATATTTTTAACCAAAAGGTGTGCTTTTGAAGTAATGGTGGTCTGTGCATGACAGTATTATGGGGGGGATCTGTGGATGGCACTGTTATGTGGGGGAGATGTGGATGGCACTGTTATGGGGGGATCTGTGGATGACACTGTGATGGGGGATCTGTGGATGGCACTGTGATGGGGGATCTGTGGATAGCACTGTGATGGGGGATCTGTGGATAGCACTGTGATGGGGGATCTGTGGATAGCACTGTGATGGGGGCATTTATGAATGACACTGTAATGGATTGGATCTGTGGATGACACATATATAGCATCTTATGCTATATGTGTCATCCACAGATCACCCCAATTACAGTGTCATTTATAAATGCCCCATCAAAGTGCTATCCACAGATCTGGCCCATAGTGACTGCTTAGGGGCGGAGCCTGGCAGCACATGGCGGGCGGCCCGCCGCTAACAGCTTGACTGCTTTGATAACACTTATAATCTTTAATCATGTCCCCTTATTCCCTATAATGCCAGTACAGTAGCGCTCTGCTAACCTGCTATACCGATCCTCTAGCAGGCAGGCGGTGCGGCGGCAGGCTGCTGTGTAATGTCCTCACTGACGTCATCTGCCTGCTCCTCCTGCTTCATTCATAAAGTGAAAGGAGCAGGCAGATGACGTCAGTGAGGACGTTACACACCAGCCTGCCGCCGCACCGCTCTGCCTGCTAGAGGATCGGTATAGCAGGTTAGCAGAGCGCTACTGTACTGGCATTATAGGGAATAAGGGGACATGACTAAAGATTAAAAATGTTATGAAACCATTCACGCTGTTAGCGGCGGGCCGCCCGCCGCGTGTTGCCAGGCTCCGCCCCCTCCTCCTTCCATGCTGATACATCGCATGCTGTGCGATGTATCAGCTTTAACTATAGGAAAATGGTAGCATTCGCCATATAAGACGCACTGCCATTTTCCCCCCACTTTTGGGGGAAAAAAAGTGCGTCTTATATGGCGAAAAATACGGTAAGTCTATAACCCCTATATAAAGAAAATATGGACAGGGGTTGTCGTCTGCCAGAAAGTAACACTTTTTTTGTTTTTATTTTCTGATTGTAGATTATTTTTTTCTTCTGTATCCTGAATATGATTATGGGGGCTGCCATCTTACCCAAGCTATTGTCAACAGCATTTAGCAGCCACCATGGGCCATAGACACAATGTACTAGAGGGCACTCCTATAGGAGACTTTTCTAGGCATGCTCTGTGACCTGTGCAGAGGTCAGGAGGGAGTAGATAAGCTGTGACATCTACTATAGTGAATGGTGGATCCTGTGTTAACCATACACAGTGCCTTGCAAAAGTATTCCCCCCCCCCCCCTTGACTTTTTTCGTATTTTGGTGCCTCACAACCTGGAATTAACATGGATTGTTTGAGGATTTGCATCATTTAATTAAAAGAACATGCCCATTTTTTTTTTTTTTTTTTATTGTGAAGCAAACAACAAATAGAACAAAATAACAGAAAAAGTCAATGTGCATAACTATTCACCCCTTAAAGTCAATACTTTATAGAGCCACCTTTGGGATTTGTGCCCATTGCTCCTTGCAAAACTGCGCCAGCTCCTTCAAGTTGGATGGTTTGCGCTTGTGAACAGAAATCTTTAAGTCTAACCACATATTTTCTATTGGATTGGGATCTGGGCTTTGACTAGGCCATTCCAACACATATACATGTTTCCCCTTAAACCACCCAAGTGTTGCTTTAGCAGTGTGTTTCCGATCATTGTACTGCTGAAAGGTGAAATTCCATCCTAGCCTCAAATCACGCAGAGTGGTACAGGTTTTGCTCAAGAATATCCCTGTATTTAGCACCTTCCAGTTTCCCAGTCCCGGCTGCGGAAAAACATCCCCAACAGCATGATGCTGCCACCACCTTGTTTCACGGTGGGGATGGTGTTCTTTGGGGGATGTGCAGATGGGAGAAACTTCTAGAAGGCCAACCATTACTGCAGCATTCCACCTATCTGGGCTTTATGGCAGAGTACAGAGAAAGTAGCCTCTCCTCAGTAAATGACACATGAAAGCCCATCTGGAGTTTGCAAAAAATAAAATAAATCACCTATAGAGAAGATTCGTTGGTCTCATGTAACCAAATTTGAACTTTTTGGCCTCAATTATAAGTGTCAAGTGTGGAGGAAACAGGCAACGTTAATCACCTGCCCAATACCATCCCTACTGTGAAGCATGGTGGTGGTGGCAGCTTCATGCTGTCGGGGTGTTGTTCAGCGGCTGGGACAGGGAGACTGGTCAGGGTTGAGGGAAAACTGAATGGAGCAAAGTACAGAGATATTCTTAATGAAAATCTGCTCCAGAGTGCTTTGGACCTCAGACTGGACAGACGGGTAACCTTCCAACAAGGCAATGGCACTAAGCACACAGCCAAGACAACACAGGAGTGGCTTAGGAACAACTTTGTAAATATCCTTGTGTAGCCCAGACAGAGACCTGACTTGAACCCAATCAAACACCTCTGAAGAGACCGGAAAATGGCTGTCCACTGACAGTCCCCATCCAACATGAAACAGCTTGGGAGCATCTACATAGAAGAATGGCATAAAATTCCCAAATCCAGGTGTACAGACCTTGTAGTATCATCCCCAAGAAGACTAGAGGCTGTAATCGCTGACTAAGTACTGAACAAAAGGCCTGTATGCTTAGGGTATGTTCACATCTACTTTACAAATCCAGCAGGCTGTTCCAGCAGAGAACAGCCTTCCAGATTTCTCGAGCATTGCCAGATACCGCTGTTCAATGCTGGACTTTGTGAATGCATTGTAGATTATGTCTAATCCTTCCTATTATGATAAGGAGATGACTGCTGAAAAGTTTTTAATATAAATAGTGATATGGAAAATGAAACATAACATCACCAAAAATTCTTTAAAAATATTTTTCACATAAAACCTTCATTTAAACAATAAGTAATTTTCTGATGACACCACTCCCTTTAAATTACCCCTATGTCCTTTCTGTTAGGACTGTAGGAGCAATTGACTGGGCAGAGTCCCGGAAGTCAGTGTCCTATTACTAGGACAAAGATAGTACAAAGGTCAAATGTGGGCTTAGTATCCTCTGGGACTTCTGACAGTCTCATTTACATGTGTAGAGCTTTTCTATGTCCTACAATCAGTATAAGTATAATGTAAAGAGAAAGCTAAATTTTGCTAACTATTTTTATTGGTCTAAGCAACTCTTCAAAAATTCATCATCAAAAACATCCTACCATTTTGTGACTACAGCTATTTGGGGAAGATTTAGCATCTCTGTGCCTGATTTCTGGTGTAAAAAAGTCGGAAACCTCAACGCTACTGCAACAAAATATTGTTTCATGTGGTGTTTCTATGCTGTCCTCGACATTATTCCGAAAGGCAGCGTGGCAAGGGTGGGGAGAGGGCATAGCCAGATACACATGTCTGTAGAAGCTGCAGTAATTGATGTGACTGTTTCTGAGCAAGACAATTTCAGGTTGCTTCAGTTTTTATCTTAGATGCACTTGAACAATAAAAAACAGTTGCAAAGGTATACACAAATTTGAAGATACCTGATTGCATTACTGCAGCAGTGAAGGCCACCAGATCGGATCATCCTCACGTAGCCCATCGCATTTCCTGCAAAGAAAAGTACTAATCAGCATCAAGTAGTCATAAAAAAGCAAGATACAAGGAAGATCTGTTACCGCCATTCACATACGAGAACTCACTATGCATTTCTCTTTTTTTATTACTTTAAGAACCTTCTAAACAGTATGTGAAGAACCAGCATAAAAAGATATATACAAGTCCATTATTTCATTGTTTTTTGCTAAGACATTGTAGCTCACCAATCTGGCTGATGAGTTGCCTGAACTGGTCCAGATAGCTCTGTCCATCGGGAGTGAGGCCAAGTTTACGGATTCCACGATTAAACTTTTCTGCCCTCTCAAAAGGATACTATAAAAAAGAAAATCACAAAGTAAATTAGCTGCAAATGAGAAAAAATATGCTTCAAAATTGAGTATCTTCATAGCATGGCAGTAAAACACATATAACCTGCCACTGGGTCTTATAAATGGGATGTGTGAATTTACCTTCTGATCATTTTGGTCCTTAACTTCTCTGAAATAGCGAATATCCTTGATCAATCTGGACTTTATGTGCTCATCATACATAAACTGGCTAAATATATAAAACTTCTTACGTAGAAACTGGTATGTGAAATTTACCTAAAATGAAAAGGGAAAAAAAACAAGCTGGTAACTTCAACAGAACACAGGTAAAACTAATATACTGAGGTATGCAAAGCCTGAGGGGGCACTGCATGCCACAGGGATTGTCTGGTGGAGAGAGGGTTCCTGAGGATGTGATGGAGAAGGGCAAAAGGAAGGAAGGACATTGTCCTTAGGGCGAAAGGACTGTATCAGGCAGAGAACTAACTTATCCTGTTGAAGTATCAAGAAGATACCCTCAGAGTACCAGCAGCCGCTGCACACAAGGTAGTAGGCTGTAATGGAGTGGGGCCGTTGTGAACCTGGTGACCCCATGGCTTGAGGGTGACAGGGGAGCTAGGCTGCCCTGTCCCACCTTGCCTTTTTGAGGGAGGATAGAACAGTGAGGGAAAACAACATGGTCTTTTCTCCCTGATAGGATACAGGGAGGAGAACAAAAAAGCAAAAGAGCCTTGCAAAAGTAGGGAGGTGTGCCATCTACGGACACTAAGCTAAAACTGGTTAGCTCTTTCCAGGAAGGACAGGATAAACTGGCAAGAGGAGCAAACTTTTTTTTTTGGCTTAGCGTCTGCCCCCTAGCGGTAGCAGCTATATCTACATATGTGTCCCACAATCACGTGAGCGAGAAGTCATATACATATTAGTAACCAAATAAACTCCTCAATTATGTGAGCTAATAAGTTAGTATAGGGAAATAAATAGTGCACCCAGACTACAGTCACTCTTCATCCTTCACTGTAACACAATGGGCAGACATACTAGGACTTGCCTTACAAACGCCACTCTTAGTATAAAGTTTGTAGGTGCAGAATGTGCCAAATTCATGAAAAGACAAAAAATTAATTTGGCACATTTCAAGGCAGACCGTGCACCAAAAATACAAATCTACACCAGCTAGGCATAAATTTGAACTGTTATTTACGCCAGTTTTTGGCCAGACCCCCTCTGCTAAGTTCCACCAAAATTTTCTCACCACTTTTGAAAAGTGGCGAGAGAAGTGGGAAGTTGAAAATTATGGTAAGCCATAATTTGTGACTTTCTGCCAAAATAGTGGTGTAAAATCATAAATGTTACCCCATGTTTCCAGGAAACTACTGTAGGTACACTCCCCTCCATCTGTGGCCATATTATGGACTTGAACATTGGGAGGTTGGAATGTAAATTCCATAATAAGAAAGCGTGGCTTTCCGGGCAGCAAAAACAATGATACTCATGTTTTTAAAACTTTTCTGAAAATAATCCCATTTTTTTAATGTCCGTTTTCAAAACAATGACTGTCTATGTGTGTATTAACATGTCAATTTTTTAATGGACCATGTAAACCAGGCATCCTCAAACTGCAGCCCCCCAGCTGTTGCAAAACTACAACTCCCAGCATGCACGAACAGCCTACAGGCATCAGTCTACAGCAGGGCATTGTGGAAGTTGTAGTTTTACAACAGCTGGAGGGCCGCAGTTTGAGGATGCCTGGTGTAAACTGATCGGCAAAAATTAGGATTTTCTATTTCATCCATTTTCACAGCCAACTGCACCCATAAAAGTGAAGGGGGGCCGTTTTTCACAAAGGTCTACATGAAAAAATAGCAGTGAAAAAAATGACAATTTAATAGTTTTTAACCATTTTTTCTTCACTGTCATGTGAATGTAGGCTAAGGGTGCCTTCACACACAGCAGAAATTTCTGTGATTGAAAATCACGTCACATTGCGTCTTGTAATCAGGAGCAGATTTCTTTCTGTTGGTTATTTTTAATAATTTACCTCAAAATCTTAAAGGACAATAATACAGAATGACACAATTGATTATAAAAATGCCTACCGTTGTACTCATAATCCCAGTGCCATGGGTTCGAATAGAGTTAGCGATGTGCCGGATATTGATGGTGTTCAAGTGCTTATTGTTACTGGTCCTCTCTACAAATATCTGCAGAGAAAAAAAGGAACAGGAAGAAATATTAAATTACTGGGTTAGTGGATGTGTTTTATACTTGTATGTTCATATTTGAACATTCATTTTAAAGCTGAAACAAAGAAAAGTCTACATATGAGTATGTTCACACAGTGGATTTTTCTGCTTGAAGAATCCACAGGAGAAATCGTAGACTGACCCTTAGATTTCTGCTATGAATTTGCATTAACAAGTGCCACAGGTATACAGGCAGATAATTCCGATTCAAAGTGACATGTCACTTCTCGATGCAGATTCCAAATCGACCAGAAAATATTAGTTTACACTTACCGGTAATCGGTTTTCTGAGCCTATGACAGCACCCCTGGAGAGACCGCCTCCACCTCCTCAGGACAGGAACCAGAACCGCCTTTTAAGAGAGGCATCATCCCCCCTACCTCCAGTCCTTTTCTAGAGAACTAAGAAACCTTAAAAAAATCTTCGTAACCTAAACATTATACTTTTTTTTTTGTTAATTTTTTTTTTCGGGATGGGAATTAATCAGGTGCTGTCATAGGCTCAAAGAAAACGGATTACCGGTAAGTGTAATCTAATATTTCTCTTTCGCCTATGACAGCTTCCCTGGAGGTGGGACAACAGCCTAAAGCACCTTACAGCCAAAGGTAGGACCTTCATTAGAAGGCATCAGTAGTCTATAGTGCCTAAAACAAGTATGTGGAGAGCTCCAGGTAGCCGCCCTACAAATCTGCTCTATACAAGCTGAAGCTCTCTCTGCCTATGAAGTGGAGACTGATCTTGTAGAGTGACCCCCAAATACAGAGGGCGGAACAACTCCCTTAGAAGAGTAAGCTAAGGAAATCCCACAGAATCTAAAGCTGAAGAAGCCTTGACTGGGACTGGGTCCATTCTACTCCTGGAATAGCTGCTGTCATGAGACCCAGCATAGACATGGCCTCTCTTAGGGTGACTGATGGACGAGAGTGAAGTAGCTGAACCCTTGCTCTGGTAAGTAAAGCCTTCTGAAGGGGTAACGGGCACTTCTGGGAACTGGAGTCCAGTCTCTAGAACCTCCTTCAACCAGGCAATTTGTCCAAGAAGAACCTGGCCACAAGAAGAAAATTGTCCAGGTATAATGATGATCTCCCTCTCCCTCACCACGTGGGCCATAATTTCTAAAACAATCTTCGTGAAAACCCTCGGAGCCCAAAGGGTAAGGCCTGGAACTGAAGATGCAGAACATCCCTCTCTAACTGGACTGCTACCCTCAAAAACATCTGGTGGCTGGGACGGATGGGGACATGATAGTATGCATCCCTCAGGTGGTCATAAAGCAGTCCAGGAAAAGTTGAATTAGTCTTACCGGTAATTCCCTTTTCGCGAATCCTCCATGACGGCACCTTACATTGAGATTATCCTCCTCCTCCAGCCAGGCAGGGACAGGAAGGTTCAAAAGGGCCCGCCTCCTCACCATCTTCAGTGTCTTCTGGTCATGACAGGCCCTAAACTTACACACTCACTCATACCCCTCACCAGTGAGATAAATAGCTCTGCTATACGTATTAACTGCATATATATAGCACTAACTAGGTAACAATTTCTATTATATATATATCTCTCCTCTTTCTCTTTTATTCTTTTTTATATATATATATATATATATATATATTATTTTTTTTTATTTTATTTTTTTTATATAGGGGGGGAATATACGAGGTGCCGTCATGGAGGATTCGCGAAAAGGGAATTACCGGTAAGACTAATTCAACTTTTCCCTCCCTCCATGACGGCACCTTACATTGAGAATTATCAGATTAACGCCTAGGGAGGGACCACCGCTTGTAAAACTTTTCTACCGAAGGACAGATCCCTTTTAGAGTCGATATCTATCCTATAGTGTTTTACAAAGGTGTGAGGATTAGACCAGGTTGCAGCTTTACATATCTGGTCCAGGGAAGCAGAAGCTTCTTCCGCCCAGGACGTCGATACTGATCTCGTGGAATGGGCTCTGACGTTAACTGGGGAACCTCTCCCATTGTCAGGTAGGCCTCGGAAATAGCAGATTTTAGCCAGCGTGAAATGGAGGGCCTGGATGCTTTAAGTCCCTTCCTAGCGCCCAGAAACTGGATGAAGAGATTATTCGACTTCCTCCAGTCCTTGGTTGCTGAAATATATTTGAGAACACATCTCCTAACATCTAGAGTGTGGAACTCTCTTTCTTTATTAGTCCTGGGATTTTCACAAAATGATGGAAGAACTACTTCCTCCATTCTGTGGAACTCTGACACTACCTTAGGTAAAAGGATTCGTCAAACCTTAGAATTATTCTATCGTCGCTAACCGTCAGGAATGGTTTCTTAACCGAGAAGGCCTGGATTTCATTAACCCGACGTGCAGAGGTAATGGCGACTAAGAAAACCGTTTTTAGAGTCAGAAATCTTATGCTTGCTGAGTCTAAAGGCTCAAAGGGAGGTCTAGTGAGCCCGGAAAGAACGGTGTTTAAATCCCATGGCGCGGCCAGAGGTCTACATCTTGGCTTAAGTCTGTCCGCTCCCTTCATAAACCGGATGATCCAGGGTTTAGCAGCTAATTTCTCATCTAGGCAGGCGCTTAAAGCTGATATCTGCACCCTAAGAGTGCTAGGTCTCAACCCTTTGGAGAGCCCTTCTTGGAGGAACTCAAGGATAGACAGAATACTATCTGTAGATTTAGAGTGGTTCTCTGAGCACCAGGAAACGTATCTGTACCAGATCTTACGGTAAATCTTATTCGTGACTTCCTTTTTACTGGCTAGCATGGTATCAATTACACTATGAGATAGACCCCTAGCTTTTAGGACTGCCCTTTCAGGATCCAGGCTGAAAGGTGTAGGCTTACTGTTCTGGGGTGTAGGATGGGCCCCTGACTTAGGAGGTCCTCTGACCAGGGCAGAATCCAAGGTTCCTCCATAGACAAGCTTGCTAGAAGAGGGAACCATGAACGTCTCGGCCAATTGGGTACAATTAAAATTACGCTGGCCGTCCCCTCCTTTATTTTTCTGAGTACCCTTGGAATCAGAGGCAGAGGTGGGAAGCAGTACGCTAGGCTGAAGTTCCAAGGAAGAGCCAGAGCATCCACTCCTGCACTCCCCTGATCCCGTGGATCCAGGGAAAAATAGACTGGGAGCTTTGCATCTGACCTGTTCGCAAATAAATCTATCTGGGGGAGTCCCCACCTCTGCGTTAGAGCCTGGAAAATTTCCGGCTTTAGACTCCATTCCCCCTGATCCAGCTTCCTGCGGCTTAGGAAATCCGCCTGGATGTTTTGTGTTCCTTTTAAAAATACCGCTGATAGGGAGAGGAGATTCTCCTCCGCCCATAGAAATTTTTTTTTCGGTTAAAGCTAGCAGAAGATCGCTCTTCGTTCCCACCTGACGGTTTAAATATGATACTACCGTCCTGTTGTCGGATCTTAACTGAACGTTGTGATTCCTCAGTTTTTGAGAAAAAAGACGGAGGGCCTCCCATACCGCCAGCAGCTCTCGGTAATTCGACGAGAGTTTTCTCTGGGATTGGGACCATTCTCCCTGGCCTGACCATGACAGTAGGTGTGCTCCCCAACCCCGGAGACTGGCATCCGTGGTGAGGATCAGTTGTTCTCTTACCAGCCACGGAACTCCCCTCTGCAGGTTGGGTCTTAACTCCCACCACCTTAGGGACGACAGGATCTGATCCGGGATACTTATCGGTTTGTCTAGGGACTCCTGTTTTCCCCCCCACTCTTTTAAACATATGGTTTTGGAGGGGTCGGGAGCGTATCTGCGCCCATTTTACCGCGGGAATACAGGCTGTAAATGACCCTATTAGGGCCATTGTCTGTCTTATAGTATGGGACTTCTGCTCCCTGAATTGCTTCACCTGCCCCTGAATCTTTTTTATCTTCTCCTCTGGCAGAAAGCATTCTTCCTTCACTGAGTCTATCAGGATTCCCAAAAGATTATCTGTTGGGTGGGAATTAATTGCGATTTCTCCCAATTTAAAATCCACCCTAGTTCCTCTAACCTGCCTATTGTCTTGGCTAGACTGTCCTCTAGGGTCTTTTGTGAGTCCCCCACAATTAACAGGTCGTCCAGATATGGGACTATCATGACCTTCTCCCTTCTCAGAGGGGTAATCACTTCCAGCATGATCTTGGTGAAGAGTCTGGGGGCAGTTGTTATGCCGAACGGCAGTGCCTGAAATTGGAAATGCCTCGGGCACCCCTGAATCCAAACCGCAATTCTTAAGAACTGTTGAGAATGTGGGTGGATGGGTACGTGGAAGTACGCGTCCTTTAAATCTATGGAAGCAAAGAACGCTGCCTTCTGTAAAACGTTTATTGTGGTTTTTATGGACTCCATTTTGAATCTTTCGGACTTTATGTATTTGTTCAGGGGCTTCATATTTATAATAAGACGCATCTTTCCGTTCGGTTTTTTTATCATGAAGACTGTCCAGTAACAACCCTGACCAGCCTGTTCTGAAGGTACCTGAATTAGGACGTTCATCTGAACTAAAAGTTCGATCTCCTGCTCTAGACAGAGTTGAACCTGTTCCGAGCTCTGAACTGGGGTTATAACGAATATTGTGGGGGGTGGGGATATGAAGGGTATACTGTAACCCTGACGAAGGGTACTCCGTATCCAGGGGCTGTCTGTGTATCTGTCCCAGCAATGCACAAATTTTTTCAGCCTTCCCCCCACCGGAATCCTGATGTCACTTTTTAGAGGGTTCTTCGGTGCGGGAAGAAAACATAAATCCCCTATTTCTCTGTTTTCCCCCCCTCCAGTTCTCTGACTTATTCCTTTTGGCCTGAAAACTACTTTTCCTTTGGGGACGAAAAAATGGAGTTTTTCTCTTCTTTTTATCTTCTGGAAAGCTCTTTTTGGAGTCAGAGGCTTTTTCCAGTATTTTATCCAGATCCTGCCCGAAGAGAAGATTGCCGTGGAACGGGATATTACATAATTTTACTTTAGAGCCTATGTCCCCTGACCAAGCCTTTACCCAGAGTGCCCTTCTGGAGTTATTGGCTAACGCAGTGGCTCTCGCGGTCAGTCTTACTGAATCTGCTGTGGTATCTGATAAGAAATCAACCGCCTTTAACAAAAGGGGGAAGGAATCCGAAAAGTTTTCATATGGAGTATTGGCTTTTAATAGAGTCTCTAACTGGACAAGCCAGATCCTTAGGGACCTGGCTACAGAAGTGGCCGCAATATTAGGCTTAAACAAGGCCACAGCTGCGTCCCAGGTTCTCCTCAGGTTGGTATCTACTTTCTTATCCATTGGATCACGTAGTGACCCTGTATCCTCAAAGGGTAAGGAAGTGCCCTTAGCTAGTTTTGAAAGAGATACGTCTATCTTCGGGCAACTTAAAAATGGGGCTAGCTCGTCCTCGTCAAAAGGGAGTCTTTTTCTAATAGTCCTAGGTAAAAAAGACCTTGCGGTCAGGGTTTTTCCACTCTCTTAGGATAAGTGACTGTATATTCTTGTGAATGGGAAAAACTCTCTTTTTCTTAGACTCTAGTACTGAGAACATCTTATCCTGGGCGGATCTATGAACTCTTTCTTTAATCTCCATAGTATCCCTAACCGCCTTTAAAAGATCGTTTATGTCGTCCGACGAGAATAGGTAGTTCTTAAAAACATTATCGGAGTCAGAGTAGTTACTGCTATCATCGCTATCCGAAGAAATCTCAGAAGATGAAGAAGCAGAATCTTTTAAAGGTGATTTTTTCCTGACGTGCTGTGTGGAAGTGGAAGGGGTGCTAGGGACCGCAGAGAACTCTGAAAAGGCAGTACTAATCTCCTGCTTAATCAGATCCTGCAGTTCCTGCCTTAAGGACGGAACTTCTTCTCTAATTACGCTTTCCGTACATCTCCCACATAGTTTTTTAGCGTGACCCTCAGGGAGCCTAACTGAGCACACCCGGCATCTAACAGTTTTAGATTTCGGAGGTATCTTAGGCCTAACTGAGGTGTCCCTATCACTCTACACACATCCACAGAGAGAGAGGAAAGGGACACATTAACATCATCAGCAAGCTGTATTATATACTCACAACCTGGTGACACTCACTGCTACAGGTTGTTCCACGGTCTCCTCTAGATCCATCCTGGATTGTAGAGACTGCAGGAGCTTGCTGATGCCTGGTCAGAGGGTGACTCTCACCTTGCCCAGGACGCCAGTTTTAAATTTTCCCGCCAGAAATTGCAGGGGCCCTCCGGTCCGGCACGCCCTAGCCGGCTTAATCAGGCCCCCTGATGACGTCACGCGCCGGAGCCGAGAATCTCGGGCAGCGCGTGACTTGAAACCCGGAAGTACTCAGCTGAGTGTCCGGGAGCCGCGCGCGCGGCCTCACGCTGACGCCCGTGAGGCCTAAGGAGGGAGCCGCGGCAGGCACTCCGTAGGACGGAGTTCCCGTAGAGCCGGAATTCCTCCCATCCTCCGCCTGGCAGGGACAGGAAGACACTGAAGATGGTGAGGAGGCGGGCCCTTTTGAACCTTCCTGTCCCTGCCTGGCTGGAGGAGGAGGATAATCTCAATGTAAGGTGCCGTCATGGAGGGGAGGGGAAAAGATTGTTCACAGCTGACTCGATGGACTCCATACGAAATCTCTCGTACAGCAGATACTGGTTCAAACACTACGTTTATTATGGTCCGAAACGAGCCATTTGGTTTTTTGACAAGAAAAAGGGTTGAATAAAACCCCTTTTTTACTTCCTGCTCTGGAACTCTTACCAACACCTTTTTCTCTATTAGGGTAAAAACCTCTGAGATGATGGCTATTTTGTAGGATCTGAACGGTAATCTGTAATTACAAATCTCTCTTCTGGAATGCTCTGAAATTTTAGCTTTAGGCTCTTCCATATAACAGAATTTATCCACGGGCTGTTGGAGATCTTCTGCAATTGAAGAGGAAAAAAAAAAAGAGACAGACGACCTCCCCTGGCATCATTGGGACTGCTTTTTTGAGGCTTCTGACCCGGAAAAAAGAAATCCCTTATTTTTTCTACCAGCCCCTGTAAACTGCTTAGCTCTTTCCTTCCCCTTAAAGCTCTCTTCTGGGACGGAAGGACCTCCTGGGGGGCTGATTAACAGAGGGAAAGCCTTTCTTCTTGTCTGAGGCCTTTTCTAGTAAATTGTCAAGCCCAAGCCCCAGCACGGGATCAAATCCAGTGCTGAGCCACGCCCCCTGCACTGATCACATGACAGTGACGTCACGCCAGGTCCTTCAGCTGTTCTACAGTTCGGGTTGGTGGCAGCCGCCCCTTATGGATTCCATATGCGCTATTGTGGAATCCATAACGGGATGCGCAATTAACCACCACCCGAACCCCGAACAACGGACTTTTTTTAAATGTTCGCTCATCTCTATATATCACCAATGTCAGACAGGTGCGGGTCCTAGAATGGGCCCATCAATTTCAAGGGAGAACAACCTCCATTCATTGCTATGGGAGTTTTAAAGATAGCCAAGCACTGCCTCTGCTATTTCTAGTAGTGCCATAGCGTTGAATGGAGATGGGAATATCCCTTTAAGTACAATGCAATACTCTTCATGAGTGTTAGAAACTTTACTTCTATGAAAAGTAACAAATGTATTTCACTAAGCCTATAGTGAAAATAAAAGAAAGTACTTGAATTGTACAAGGTGAAAGTCAACAGTGCTGTAAACAGTAGAAGATGCACCGACAAAAGCAACTATTATGAGGTGGAAAGAAAATCTCATACCTGGTTATTGAGGTTGTACAGGTAGCGGGATACAAACACATGAATGTTCCTCATGATCTCCAGAACATCCAAACCCTACAATATGAAGGAACAGTATTTATTTTAGAAGCAGCACAAACTCCATGCAGATTCAAACCCAGGAACCCACAACTTCAAGGCAACAGTGCTAACTGCTAAACTATTATGCTGCACTTTTCAGTATCCAGGATTTACTCCTGACATAGTGATAACCTATCCTTAGGAGAGGTCATCAATATCAGATTTGTAGGGACTGACTCCTTATCTTCGGCACCAGAACCAGGCAGTGAAATGACACAGCTGCTGTGCTTAGTTACTGCAGCGCTGCTCCCTTTCACTTGAAAGTAACCAAGCATGACCACTACACAGCAAAGAGAGTTGTCTAACTAATAGTGGTGCCGGGAGTCAGAAACCCGCCGATCTGATACTAATGACCTGTCCTAATGATACGTCACCAATAGGTAAGTCCTGGAAAACACATTTAACGGGGTTGCCCAGGCCATCAATATCTGATCAATGGGGTCTAGCACTCTGCAAATCAGCAGTTTTAGGGTAGCTCTGGGTGTTGGAAATACATAGCATGGTCTATTGTGTAGTGGATTGTGTTGGTTTCTGCAGCACTTCTCCCATTCACCTACCCTGAAACACCTGATCAGCAGAGGTGCGGTGTGTTGGACACCCGCTGATCAGATATTGATGGCCTATTCTGGAGATAGACTGCCTCAACCATCGATTTAAAAGAGGGACATATACATTTGAGCTGCAGAAGGAATTTGGGAACATCTATCTGGAATCTTGTTGGTTAAAATGCAGAAAGACAACCACAGTATACTACAATGGAGAAAATGTGTTGAAGCTGCAATGTAAATCTCTGAAAACGTAGAGGAGAGAGTGTGTCTGGAGGCGAGTTTCACATACATAAATGCACACTTACCTGCTCTAACGTCTGGCTTGGTAAATGAGGTTCAGTCATCGTTAAGCCATAACGTTGGGTGGCCAAATTCCGCATCTCGCTATATGTAGCCCAGTCATGGAGTGCTACAGTTGTCAAATTATAGAAAGTTTTATCCAGATAGTGTGTCACATAGGCTGCAGAACAAAGGACAAGTCAAGTTATCTGTTATACTACATAAAACAGGCAATGCGCACAAAACAAGAACACAGTACATTTAGAGCATGTCCACATGGAACTGAAACGCTGCAGATTTCCCTACGTAGATTTTTGTGAGGCCAATCTGCAGCATTTCACAGTAGCGGCAAAGTGGATGAGCGTTTAAGAAATCTCATTCACATAATCTGCTGAGTGCATAGACCTGTGTGTGGATTTTAAATCTGTAGCATTTACAACAACCACCTTACTGTCTGTACTATATACCGCCATATACTGTATATGTCTTAAGTGTTTACCTACAGCTAGCACAAGGGATAAAATATATAGCATAATCAGTCTATATCAGGCATGGCCAACCTGCGACTCTCCAGCTGTTGTAAAACTACACTTCCCACAATGCCCTGCTGTAGGCTGATAACTGTAGGCAGTCTCGGGATGCTGGGAGTTGTAGTTTTGCAACAGCTGGAGAGCCTCAGGTTGGCCATCCCTGGTCTATATAGTCCCAGACATAAAAAACACCACCGGATGTAGGCTTATCACACAACCTATCAGTATGGTTAAGATGTATCAGTAGACCATTATTGTTTCTTTCATAAGCTTTTACTCAACATTTACCTTTGATATCAATAAATCGGTCGAAGAAGCGGATGGGTATCAGAGAAAAGAAATGTGCCAGGTCCTTCATACCAGTTTTAAATGGATTTCTTTCATCCAACTGAAGGTGAGTGTGAACAGACAGACGGAGGTCCTTCTCAATTTCTTTACACAGCTTGTCTAACAGGTGCTAAAGATGTAAAACAAGAAATCAAAAAATTATAAGCAAAAGCTATAACCCCTTAAAAGAAACCTGCCAGCAGATTTTTAGGTATCCAACAGACTGGATGGGATGGTAAATAAGTTAAAGGGGTATTCTGGTTGTTAAAAGTTATCCCTTGGCCACAGGATGGGGGATAACTATTAGATTTGTGAAGGTCCAACTGCTGGGACCACCATTGATCACGAGAACGAGTACCCTGTACCCTTCAGAGTGTCCCAAAATGAACAAAGCAGCAGGAAAGGCATGCAATCTGCTGCTCCATTCATCTGTATGGGAATATGCAAATACATTACCTGGAGTCATGTGGGTGGAGCAGAAGTCTTGCATAATTAGGGAGTTTGCTCTGTAAGCATGCCCACTCCTCGATGATCGCCTTGGATTTCAGAGCCACTCCTGCTCACATCAGTAGCAAGAGGGATGCCAATCCACAAGGAACAGGCGTGCTTACAGAGCAGACGCCATGACTTGGCAAGGTTTCTGCACCACCCCCATAACTCCAGGCATTGCGTTTGCATACATCACACGATACAAGCAGTTTGCCAGCTTTTGTGCCAAAAGGCACACAAACTAGCGCAATATTAATATCTTGGACACATTTGCAACAGTTAACTAACTTTTGCTGTGAAAAACGGACTACATTCCGTGCATGCGTATTTTGGCCCCATGCACATGACCGCATTTTTGGTCCGCATCCGAAGTGCATGTACGTGGACATGTACGTATGTTCCGTGGCCCCACGGAAAAAAATAAATATAATGGAATGTGTCCTATTCTTGTCCATTTTACAGACAATAATAGGCACTAGTAACGTCGTGCGGGACCCGCGGAAGGGCAAAATGCAGGATGCACACAGCTGGTATCCTTGTTTTGCGGATCCTCGATTTGCAGCCGTAGAACAGACTCGGCCATTTGCATGAGGCCTAACACTTCGCTTCATGTTATGAATATAAGTTTCTATTAATCTGCATTTTACGACAGAAATCTCCATATATTATATACATATTTAATATTTGCCATGAAACTGAATGGAAATTCATGTTATTAACAAATTTTCAATTAAAGTTTACATTGAGTTTTCAAAATCACAGCACAAAAGCTAAGGATTACAGAAATAGAAGCATGAACACATTGTATTACAGACAGGATGCTCACATGAAAATGCTGTAGAGAAGATACAGTACATACCTCTGTCAAAACTTGCGTAATTTCCTTGTCATAGCACTTCAATAACATATCATGAGACTCCAAGTGTCTAGCATGCATCATTGCAGGAACGCAGCTCCACAATGCACTGAACATGTACTGATTGAAAGCAGAAAAGTGGAAATACATTACTGTTCAGGCAATGATATACAAGAAGGAAGGAGAACAGAGAAGGGGGATTTTTTTATTTTTTTCTATAATATGTCCAGCCTTTCATCTGGGGGCAGCATAAATTGGTTATTGAAACACAGGGTCACAATTTTTTTTTTGTTGCCCAGTTTCATAAAATCCCTACTTAGCAGCATGGCCAGAGTGCTGAAATCCACTCAATACAGTGCACAAGTGCTGGGGGGTCCTTGTATTCATGAGCTCCCGGCTCTCCTGCCACTTTCTTGGCTCCTGATTGGCAGTATAGGTATAGGATACAGTATAGGAAGAAAGCTGTCAATCATCCAGACAGAAGGAGTAACTGCAGCTCAGGAATTCCGGTTTTTGTAGTTTTAGAAAACTACTGGGCAAAAAAAAAATAAAGTTACCCAGCGTTCAATCAGGGTCTCAGATGCCCAACAGTAGGGCAGCATAAAACTGGTGACAGATTCCTGAAACAGGAGGGATCTGTAGCAAACACATGGATTTCTCATTCAGATAAATGGTATAATCACAAACATATACAACAACTCTACCATGTGTGTATATGCCCTAAAGGGAAATACACATTGCAATTAGGGTTCAGCAATCTACTGCAGAAATAGCCACCAATGATAGCCCTTGTAATTTTAGAGCTACCCATAGACTTGACCGTAATTATTTAAAGGGAATTTATCACCACATTTGTACCTATGAAGCTGGCTGACCTGTTACATGTGCGTTGACAGCAGAAGGCATTTGTGTTGGTCCCATGTTCATATGTGTCAAAATTAAAGGCTATGTACACCTTTGAAGGCATACTCATTTTGGGCTAAAAATAATTTTTTCAATTGGTCTTTATTAAAAATATTGAGCCGTTCTGTCACAAAGGGTTAAAGTGTAACTGTCATTGTTTTTTTTATTTTATTTGTGTAATGTATAGGGGCAGTTTTTTTGCCACTGACCATTTTTGTAATATACTTTAATTACTGAAATCATACATTTCTATTAGAAAAATAGCTGTAAAGTGGCCCATTTTGAGTCTTAGCAGCACACCTCTGTCTTCTGTGACATAACACAGTCAGTGTTAGCAAGTCTCCAATGTTCTGTCACAGAAGACAGAGGAGCGTTACTAAGGGCCACTTTTAGAGCTAGTTTCTAATAGAAATGTACAATTTCAGTAATCAAAGTATATTACAAAAATACACATTACTTTAACTGTTTTTCTAGCTGTGGGAATTGTACTTTTTAGTTTTAATGCTGAAAAAAAGAAAACTTTGAAAATAAAGGATTTTAATTTTTCATCGCCATATTCTGACCCCTCTACAGAGTTTAGTGGGGGATCATTTTTGCGGGACAATCTGTAGTTTTTATTGATACTATTTTTTGGAGTGCGTGTGACTTTTGATCACATTTTATTACTTTTTTTTGTAAGTGAAGTGATGAAAAAATGGCAAATCTTCCATTTTAATTTTTTTTTCCCGTTAAGCCAATTCGCTTTTGAGGGATGAATATTTTAATAGTTCAGGCATTTTGGGACGTGATCTTTGTTTTTTATTTTTCAATCCTGGTGAAAGGAGGTGGGAGAGGTTGCTTCCCTAGGCGGCTAGAATATGCGATCTTCAGGTAGAACTTCTAACTTCAATAGAACTACAATCTAAGCTCCATTTGCTGTTCTCCAATGGAGCCCTGCCACCTGGAGGCCTCCATAAGAACTACAGCTCTTATGCACTGGGTCTCTTCAGAGACCCAGTGCATCAGAGTGAGGGAACAGCTTCCTGAATCAACGCATGGGGAGCAATTCCTCACTCAGACGTGTGCGCTTCAGGTTTTTCCACATTTAGATGTCAGGGTTAAATGTCGGATCAGCGTTGTCGTCAGTTGCAGACATTATCCCTGGGCCTCTGCGTTTTGAGTGGGTGCCATATTTAAAACCCCTCCTTCTGCCACTAGGACTCTAGGGGTTAAGTTAAAAAGCCATAGTAGGTTTCAGACTATTGTGAGATAACCCTGACAGATTCTTTGTAAAGCTAAGAATGAAGAATATGAGGACACTCTAATATGACATCTCTATGCACAGTATACAGTTCTAGTAAGGCTACTTTCACACTGGCGTTTTTGGGTCCGCTTGTAAGATCCGTTTCAGGGCTCTCACAAGCGGTCCAAAACGGATCAGTTTTGCCCCAATGCATTCTGAATGGATAAGGATCCGTTCAGAATGCATCAGTTTGGCTCCGTTCAGTCTCCATTCCGCTCTGGAGGCGGACACGAAAACGCTGCTTGCAGCGTTTTGGTGTCCGTCTGATGGAAGGAACTGAGCCAAACGGATCCGTCCTGACATACAATGTAAGTCAATGGGGTCGGATCTGTTTTCAATGACACAACAGAAAACGGATCCGTTCCCTATTGACTTTCAATGGTGTTCAAAACGGATCTGTTTTGCCTATGTTCATGATAATACAAACGGATCTGTTCTGAATGGATGCATGCAGTTGTATTATCAGTGCGGATCCGTCTGTGCAGATACATGACTGATCCGCACAAGACGCCAGTGTGAAAGTAGCCTAACACTACTGTAAGCAGTTACTCACATGTAACCTGGACGCATCTACTGCATTTTCATACACATCGTCTAGATAAATGGGGAACACTGCTCTATGCCAGTACAGGAAACAGCAGTCACACTGTGCCCGGACTCTAAAAGAAGGAAGCACACATATGCAGTTCATGAATTTGCCATCTGTCACTTCAGTACTGTTAATGCCAAGTCTTTTTGGTTGCGCGACATCTACAGTATATGTCTAAGCAATGGGATATACCGTTCTCTCAGTTCACTGATGAGATCCAGCTTCTTCATAACCAGCTGAAGTGGTAAAAGTTCCTCATCCTTAAAGGTTTTCTATAATAAAACCAGTAAAACAGATTTATTATGCCTCTTGAATTTCCGGGAGGCCTCTTTCTAGTAGTGAATCGACTACTACTGATTCTTACCATCTGTGTGCCCACACTCAGCGCTAGGGCAATGACAAGCCGCCTCTGCCTTGTGCTAGGACCATTCAAGGTGTTCTCAGCTAAGACCAGGGCAGAGAGGACATCCAGGCGCTGCTCGCTGTATTTCTTGTCGGAAATGACTCTCTTCTGCATTAATAAAACAGAAAAAAGGTGAGAATGGGAAGTAAGCACACCTGAGAGTTAATTTAGTTATAAGTCCAGCCTTAGTAATTATTACAAGTATTTTGTGATTAAAAAAAATTATTTTTTTTTAAATTAAAAACACAAAACTGTTTTTGTTCTGCAGCCTGTATGTATTTTCATTATATACCAGGCTGCAGACTGAAGTTCACTGTAAAGAACGTCAGGTGGCTGTTTCATGGCTTAATCTCCAGTGGCACCTATGATCTCCTGAAACCTGAACTAAGGCTAGTTTCACACGACGGAACAGCCTGTCGAATCCGTCCTGCTGCTAGTGAACATGTGCCACCGGACTACCGCTATGGCCCCATTGACTATAATGGGGGCGGGGCGGAGTTCCAGAAGCGCAGCGAGAGGCTGCTGAAATAAATGACGGACATGTCGTAGTTTTATTCCTGCAGCCTATCGCCATGCGCTGCCGTGCCTCTGCCGGAACTCCGCCCCGCCCCCATTATAGTCAATAGGGCCGGAGGGGTAGTCCGGGGGCACACGTTCACTAGCGGCAGGACGGATCCGACAGGCTGTTCTGTCGGGTGAACAGTATGTTGGATCCGTCCTGCCGCTAGTTTGAAAGTAGCCTAAGCTCAATTATCATCAAAGCATAATTGAGGAGCATTCAGCCCAACTGAGGGATTTCACAGATCCAGCCTGTGATGCAGAATGAAAACTGTTTAATTAAATTAAAAAAGTTATTTTGTCCAAAATATTTTCATTAAAACATTTCCTTCCAAAGGCGTCCATAGCCTTTAAGGAAATGCAAAAAAATCCTTCCAAAACACCATGGGGAAACCTAAGAAAGATTCAGCAATGGTCAAAGTGCACAGAACAGATGTGCATTACTTGGTACAGAAACCACTTTATAAAACATTATTAGATTGGGAGACTCAGAGTAAAGCTGGCAGCGTCCGTGAATATACAATCTGACCAACGCTGCAGTATGCGCTGGTGCTACAGAAATAATACATTTTTATTATTACTGCCCTAGAGGTCATGAACATTAGACACAGCGTTATCTTCTATTATTTTTTTGTGTTGTGTTGGCTGCTTTTTAGCGCTGTTAAAAAGGGCACACATATGACTGCAGTCTAGTCTAAAAGGAGACACAGGTAGTTTGGAATTCCTCAGAGGCCCAGGGCTTTGGCCTTCTTACACTGTGGCTCTGCTATTTCAGATTGACAGTGTATAGGCACAAGTCAACCATAAACTCACCAGTAGGTTAGTGCATTGGCAGCTGATCTTTTATAGACATAACTATAAAATACAAGCACCTAAACAACAAATGAGAAGACACACAAGCGTCAATGATGAAGAGCCTAAGGATTGAAAAACATCTCACCTTTGCAACAGCGATGGCGGCAAGTGCTTGATACTGAAGGTGTTGGGCGATGTGACAAACAGAATCAGCGACAACCGTACTTCTTCTATGGAAAGTGTGCTCTATAGCCTGGAAGCAAACAGCCGTGTTACTCGCAGTACCAGAAACGATAGGAAAAAAAATATTAAACACATAAGACGAGGATAACATGGTCCAACTATGCTACAAGCTAACATGGGCTCAACTAAAGTCACTATGGGTAATCAAACAACGCAAAATCTGTAACGATATCGTAACTGCACCTTTATCATGACCTGATGACCAAGGTCCACTATATAAGGCACAAAGCTGCTGGTACAGGTAAATGTTCAGTGCAACATTAGTACATTCATAAAAACAGTGACCGGGCATAGAGACTATACTGCAGTCCTACAGCTGGTACCAGCGGGCCTCCTGCCATTCCAACCCATGAAAAAAATGTTACACGTGGATCGCAGCCCCTGAGCCGATCACTATTATCATATTTGTATATTGCAAGTGGCATGAACAGAATATGGTGGCAATAATTAGAATTCCTTTTCACACAGTTGCACATATACTTTTCATGAGATCAGATGTTACAATGGTATGATTTAATTGAGAACGTCTGCAAGAAACACAAAACAAATTCTATATTTATACTGTAGTTCAGGGGAAACAATACTGCCAATACCATAGACCAATATAAAGAGAATATCATTACTACTTCTGTCCCCTATGAACTCGTTTAAAGGGGTTTTCCAGGGGTGAAATATCGAAGGCCCATCCTCAGGACAGGTTATCAGTATCTGATCAGTGCTGGTCCAACTCCCAACACACCCTTCAATCAGCTGTTTGAAGCTGTAGTGGTGCTCCAGTGGGCTCCGTGTCGTGCATTATTGAGCTCAAAACCAGACTTTCCCAGGCTCCATGCCTTGCTTACCCAGAAGGTGGGAAACCTTTCTTCATCGAAACAGGCTTCACAGACAAAAGCGTGAGTGCAGTCCTTTACCAGAAACAGGAAAACCTGAACATGATCATCGCTTATGCCAGCAAGCCCTTATTACCAGTTGAGGTAAAATTCAATAATTGTGAAAAAGCATTACTGTCAACAGTGTGGGCTTTGCAATATTTCAGGAGTTTTATCCAAGGCAAAAAGATCATTGTGGAAACTGCACACCAACCACTGCAATATTTACAAAGCGACAGAATCAAGGATGGAAATCTGTCAAATAGCAGGATAACCGCTTGGACAATGTCCTTAATGGGATGGCCACTGGAGATCAGGTACAAACAAAGTAATAAGAATCCAGTTGCTCAAGGATTAGCTGAACTCCAATGAACTTGTACCAATGCAGGACATAAAGGTGAGCCACCAGAAAATGATTTCCTAGAAGAACAATCTTCATCTCCATATAAGTCTTACGAAGAAGAGTACTGCAAATCATTACCATGTGTATATGTTGTTGGCTGTTCTTTCCATACAGATTCGGGAACTGAACACACATTGGTTGCAGGTATCGGGATTGTGTGGAACAATATATTCCCTGATGTATCCGTGGGATATTAGATTGGTTCCAAAAGTAGCCAGGCTGTAGAGCTTACGCTGTGTACAGAGCAGTACAAATGGCTATCGAATATGATCTCAAGGAGTTTGTCATAATCACAGATTCTGAATATATTCGCAACAGCTTTGTGGAGTACTTACCCGGATGGAAAAGGTCTAATATGGTAAGGAGCAACAGCAAGCCAGTCAACCATGGTAAAATGTTTTGCAGGATCGACAAGATGGTCACCACCCACAGGTCTTACCATTTACTGGAAAAAGGTAAGAGGTCATTCAAAATATCCAGGTATAGACAAGGAAGGGAATGACCTAGCAGATTCCCTTGCCAAACAAGCAGCCATTAATGGAGAAGTCCTAGATGTTGATGACCTCATGGAACCTGTCCAAGTGGATGCAACGACAAGAAGACAGGCCCAAAAGGGGGATAAGGTCAATGTGGCGCAATGGAACCAAGATTCCCCTAGTGAGGATCTCATCGCGAGTCAAAAGGGGGATCCAGTTATTGGTGTCTTTTACAAACACATTGAGAATCCACAGAGTTGTCCCATAACCATGGAAGACTGTGCAGGTAAAGAGGAATTGTGGATTTTGATGAAGGGTAAGTCCCAATTCTCATTACAGGACGGGTTGCTGAAAAGGACCTCGAAGAATGGTATCGTACAATGGGTAGTGCCAGCAACATATCGAGGTTTAATGTTACAACATGCCCATGATGCCCCAACAGCTGGTCACCGGGGTAAAAAGTTAAAATGGGTGGAATGTTTACCTTGTAAAACATGCAGCTCAAGTGTATGTGCCTCTCTACTCATTAACCACATATTTTCCTGGTTTGGTCTTCCCCAGCGCATTGAGTCTGATCGTGGAAGTCATTTCACTAGTGAGGTGATGACGAAAATGTGGGAGATACTGTGGGGTAAAGAGGAAGCTACACATAGCTTATCGGCCAGCCTCTAGTGGAGGAGTAGAACGCTACAACCAGACCATTGTGAATGTTCTAAAGAAGTTTGTCAACGAATCCGGTAAGGAGTGGGATGTGAAGTTGCCTTTGGTTCTTATGGCCATCAGGGCCACTCCAAGCGCGGCAACCAAACTTTCTCCCTTCGAAATGCTTACGGGCAGGAAGATGGTGTTACCCCAGCATCTACTCTACCGGACAACGGACTACAATTTGATAAATGCTTCAACTGCTCATCAATAGATGGAGAATCTACGCAAGCATCTACAGCATGCTTTTGCATTTGCCCAGAGGAATATTGAGAAAGCAGCAGTAAGCACTTAAACTTACTATGATTTGAAGACGATTTAGAAGGAATACCAAATTTCCGATCAGGTCTACCTGTGAAACTTTGCCCGGCATCAGGTGAAGGAAAGGACATTTTTGCCTTCCTGGAAAGGACCATACGCCATCACTGACAAATTGTCACCTGTGGTCTACAAGATCAAGATTCCTAAGGGGGATGAGTTTGTAGAAAAATGGGTGCATATTAATCAATTACGTGTTTGTCATCCTAGCTCACGACTTCGCAAAATTGAAGGAGTTGGATGATGAGAGATGCAGAGATATCAAGGTTCCAGCTAAAGACAAAAACCCAGGATCGGTATTGTATAAACAAATGAGTGTACTAACCCATCCTCATGTGTGTTTCCTCTGTAACTAACTATCTCTTGACTCACTTCTGTACCAAAACTTGCTCTGGTTTAGAAAAGAAACCATGCCAAATTAAGGGTATATGGTAGTATGAACTTTTTCTTGCAGGATTGGTAACAGAATATTGAAAAGACGTATATACTTAAATTTGTCATACAATTTATTACAGGCACAAGAAGGCATCGACTATTGTTGCCGTTATCTACGCCATCCTAATCTTGGGGAAGGAGCTCCATGCTGAGCCTATCGCTGTACCAGGCCCTTCATCCGGGATTATGCTGCAGGATACCGCGGGATTCATCTTGACGAATAAGAGGGTCTTGTCCCAAAAGATCTATGTCAGTCTGGATCCACGCACCTTCGTTGAAAGACAGTTCAACTTCTCTGAAATCCTGTCGCCGGAGATTCGATCATGGTATCAAGCACATATCGGTTATTCCCAAGAAAGGATTATACAGATCCTGGAACAGGCGAGAAAGACCCTGACAAGGGGGCAGTTTTCTACAAGTCAAAGACCAAAACGGTTAATTTCTGTAATTGTAGCCGCCATAATCTTTAGTGTCGTGGGCGCTGTCATTGCCACCGGTGTATCAGCTGTTAATTCCATCTCTATTAAGACATTGGAACTTGAGATCGGTTCACCGAAAAGGAACTTACTCAGTGTTCATGCAGAGATGGAAAATCAGAAGCGACATTTGTCGGACTTATATTCTAAAAGGGGCGCATTCGGAAAAACTTTAGCCAACCTCTGGTTGGAACATTATAAACCAGGTCTGCGCACCCAGATTCTTGACGAACCCGTATGAAAAGCCCTTTTTGACATTCCAATAAAATCCAATTTATTACGTTGGATTGAGTTGTAATGAAGGGGGATCTTGTTATGCTTTTCATGATTATAAACCGTTATATATGCTTATTTCATGGGTATAAAACATGGATGTCTACTTGCATTAGTTATAATGGATATTCATTGCCTTTAAGAGCAATGCTTGTTTATACTCATGTCGTAGAAGGATTTAATCATGAGCTTTAGCTAGTGAAGCTCAAAGAAGCTAGTGTTTATTGTATTAATCAAAGATACATTTAAACAGTATAAGATACACGACACCTGTGTTTAGTAGAGACCTTATTATATTCTTCATCTTTGAACATATATTCCACAGCGGGAGAAGCGTCTCGATGTTTCTCACAGGATACATTTTGTATCAAAGTTTGTTCTCCTGCTCTAAGACAAGGTCTCCAGATGTCAGAAGTGTATAGTGTGAAAATGTTAGGCATGTAAGTTAACCCTTAATGGTATTATGCTAACAGCTAATACAATAGTGCCACATAGGTATGAGTAGGTGACACTACATTAGTAGCCCAAATGCATTTTGGGTAGTGGTATGATGTCACATTCCTTATCAATGTACATGCCCATCCAAAAATCACTGGACAACTCCAAACAAGGAGGGCGGGGTCTTCAGATAAACTTGTGGTTAAGAAACCACGTAGGAAAAAAAAAAAAAGACTACCAAAAAAAAAAAAAAAAAAAGAGGCACAACAGATGCGTGGCCAGGAGAAGCAAAGCTTTGGATTTTATCCGGGATCACGGGAAACCCTTTTGAGAGCCGATTGTCTCTTGAAGGTTCTGCTCATCATTTGATTCTTGGTAACGTATATATCGTTTGTAGCCTGTGGTATTGATAAATTACTTAGCCCGGTATATAGCCAAATATCCCCGTATTGTGTGGATACATAGTATCAGACGCCTGGTCAATAATGTTTGTTCTCTTGGCAAAGATGCATATTGCCAATAAGATCAGACATTAAGACCCAGTCCCTTGGTGCGCGTAATCAATCCAGCTCATGTGACGATCACATGGACATCACGTGACTACACATTAAACTACGCCTCTATCTTACGCAAACCCATCAAACGGCATTAAGAAAAAACTTAGCCACGCTATTAATCTACATATCTGTTTGATCGCCACATGAGCTGGATTGATGATGCGCAGTTGCGCGCACCATGGCTCCTGTTAGCGAATGATACGGTCTCGGACATGCGCATTGGTATTGGAAGGACGCGCAAAGTATTTTGGTTCAGACTGCCATTCAGCCACCATAAGGTATCACACAAAGAGCGGCACGCTCTCTTTCTGGACAGATTAGGCATGTCCATGTGGAGCACAGAGAACCTACTGTAACGGATCAACAGAGAATACATTTCCTCTTTGGTAGCACTGCAAGGTAATGGAGCACTGATGCCAGGATCTCAGAAGATAGCAGCTGATTGCTGTGGATCCTGATCAGTTTATTCTCTGGGAAACCTTCCATTAAAAACTGGTTATCCAAAATGGACACCCTTTTCACCCATATGCTGTCTGTTCTTTTCCTTATTTCTTGTCCACCACAGTGAGATAGTCGCAAATGCTCAGTTTAAATCTTTAACTGCCACCAGTCATATCTTGTGTTAAAAGCTGTGGCAGTTACAGGGAAAGAGCTACGGCCAATAGAACATGCCCCCTGAGAAAGAATACGCCCCACTGAGAAAGTACACACCCCCTGAGATGCCAGCCTGCGATAAATCTAGCAGAACAATTGGAGCAATGAATAGGGAGATCGCGGGATCCATGTGAGGTTCAGGGCTGGTTCTAGCTTTGTTATAAAGGTATTGTCATGTACTGTACGACTCATTTTTTTTTACATTAGCCGAAGGATAATCCCTTTAACCCCATAAGGACCCATGACGTACATGTAGTGCATGGTGATTGGGCAGGTGCAGGAGAGTCTTCAAATGTGACACGGCAACTTAAAATTATCCCAGTGAAATCTGCCTTACAAAAACCATATGGCGTTCCTTTCCTTCTGCGCCCTGCCGTGTGCCCGTACAGCACAGTTTACGACAACATATGGGGTGTTTCTGTAAATTAAGTTTTGTTTGGCTGTTAACACTTGCTTTGTTACTGGAGAAAACTAAAATAGAAAAACTGCCAAAAAAGTGAAATTCTGAAATTTCATCTACATTTTCCTTTAATTCTTGTGGAACACCTAAAGGGTTAACAAAGTTTGTCAAATCAGTTTTGAATACCTTGGGGGGTGTAGTTTCATTTATCGGTGGTTTCTATTATGTAAGCCTCACAAAGTGACATCAGACCTGAACTGGTCCTTAAAAAGTGAGTTTTGGAAATTTTCAAGATTTGCTTCTAAACCTCTAAGCCTTCTAACGTCCCAATAAAATAAAATGTAACTTACAAAATGATCCAAACATGAAGTAGACATATGGGGAATGTAAAGTAATAACTATTTTAGGAGGTATCACTATCTGTTTTAAAAGCAGAGAAATTAAATAAAAATGAAATATTTTGACTCAAATTTACCACGGTCATGAAGTACAATATGTGATGAGAAAGCAATGTCACAATGGCTTGGATAAGTAAAAGCATTTTAAGGTGATCACCACATAAAGAGACACTGGTCAGATTTGCAATAAAAGGCCTGGTCTTTAAGGGGAAAATGGCAGGGTCCTGAAGGGGTTAATGGACACTAAACTACTAAATGAATAAAAAAAAAAAAACACTTTACCTTGAGAAGCTCTACCAGTCTGCACAATGCTTTCACCGATGTCTTTGTCATAGGTTTCTGCATAGACATATACAGGTTCATGGTCGTTTTGATGATGTTGCTAAGGCCACAGGCATAAAGAAACCCCTGCAATAAACCACAGGCACGCATCCAGATAAGGAATAGATGGAGGTTAAAATATAGATGAAGTTCTATTTCAGAAATAATATGAGAGGAAGGGAATGTTCACGATCTATGTGGAATAACATCCATTATCAGGTTGTGCCCATCACTGAAGCTTTCACAAGCTTCCAGATAATTGATGATGAACATAACACTTTGAGGCTAAGCATGGGCAAAATACAGTAAAAAAGAAAAGATAAGACAAGGCAGAACAGATCATTTACATGGACCAAGTCAAATGTTGCATTAAAAAGATTCCTATTATTTTAAACCCCTTAGGCCACTGTTACACGGTCAGTATTTTGCATCAGTTGTAAGCCTAAAGCCTCATGCACACAACCATAATTTTTGTCTATGTCGGATCTGCATGAATTTCTGTGTGTCCACAGAAAGAGAAAAAAAAAGTCATCCATGTGCTGTCCGCACCCATATGTCTATCAAGCAAACTATAGAACAAGTCCTATTCTTCTCCGTGTACCGGACAAATATGGCCATTTGGGAAGTGGGACTTAGTAAAATCTGGATTGCACATAGAAGGTATCCATATTTTGCTAATCCGTGGTTTGCAGACCGCAAAAAAGAAACGGTCGTGTGCATGAGGCCTAAAATGGGAGCGGGTGCCAAAACATGGTATCTCATTTACACACAGTCCTAATAGACTAGATATCATCCTATTTTTCATTCACTAAGTAATAAAACGTAACTTTTATTCTATTGCATTTATTAGACTCTCACTTGAAGTATGAGTAATATTTTAAAATGCTGCAGTATAGCTCTCAGTATTAGGCTACTTGCACACAAACGTATTTTGTTTCCGTGTCCGTCCTTTTTTTTTTTTGCGGATAGGATGCGGACACATTCATTTCAATGGGTCCGCCAAAAATGGTGACAACACACCGTGTACTATCCGCATCCGTATGTCCGTTCCGTAGCCCCGCAAAAAAAAAAATAGAGCATGTCCTATTCTTGTCCGTTTTGCAGACATGGATAGGCATTATTACAATGGATCTGCAAAAAAAAAAAGAAGATGCCATACGGACATCATCCGTTTTTTTTTTTTTTGCTGATCTGCGGACCACAAAACAAATAAGTTCGTGTGCATGTAGCCTTATCGGCCTATATATTACAAAGCTATATGTCTACTGCCTATGGTCTCAGCGGTGACGTGATTGATCTCTCTTGGTTATATATACTGATGAATTGCACGCATACACCAGATCTGCCCCCTGACATGTTTTGCCGGAAAACCGGCGTCCTCGGGAACCGGGCAATGTTTGACGCGGGGCCGGCGAAGACAACCCTTTTTAAATGCTTTCATTGGTGACGTCCCTTGTTAGTCACACCAATAGTATCTGACGTCTGAGTAAATAGTCAGTATGGAGCTTACTACGCTAGATAGGGCAGCGTAGCGGCAGACCTCCTTACCTCTCCTCCCTCCCCTTTGTTTATACTGCGCTATTGAAGTCCCGTACTGGGCATTCCTATTTCACTCATGCGCTAAAACTTAGGATTCTCTTTCACCGATATCTCCCTACTGCGCATGTCCGCCTGTTCAGATCTCATACAGGCGCCTGCGCTAGACCTTAATATCATTCTTCACTTGTATCCATTTAGTGCGCATGTCTGTTTGCCTCATATGCAGGGATTAGAGGTAGGATTGTTACATTTTGTTGTCTCTATGTGTTCCTCATTTAGTAACATATATAGTTTTATTCCAGCACCTGTATTCTTTATGTAACTTTCAGCAGCTATATAGATACCACATTGGTACTTTGAGGTATCTGATTTCAATTATATATTAAATTACTTTTTTTACTCTACACTAATGTATTCCTCTCGATGATGATGAAATCTTATGAGGTAATACTCAAAGGGGGGGGGGAGTTTAGGGGGAGAAAAATTGAGGCATTTAGAAGATAGAGGAGTAAAATATTCTCCTCCAATTTTTCATCGCTCTGGCTGAAACCAGAGCAACCCTATCTTTTTCTGTTCATTGAATACTGACCAGTGGGATATCATCTAGGGGTCGACCGATTATCGGTTTGGCCGATATTATCGGCCGATATTCATGATTTGCACAGTTATCGGTATCGGCCCCTAACCAGGCCGATATACCGATAACTGTGCTATCACAGAACATGAGCGCGCCGGTCTCAGCGCGGCCATGTTCCCTCAGCAGCACAGGAGAGAAGGAGGCAGTGTCTCTCCCTTCCCCTGTGTCGCGCTGTCAGTGGAGAGAAGAGGAGGGGGGGCTGAGGGCGCACTGGCCACCAATGAGAGAAGAGGAGGAGGGGCTGAGGGCGCACTGGCCACCAATGAGAGAAGAGGAGGAGGGGCTGAGGGCGCACGCCACCAATGAGAGAAGAGGAGGAGGGGCTGAGGGCGCACTGGCCACCAATGAGAGAAGAGGAGGAGGGGCTGAGGGCGCACTGGCCACCAATGATAATAAGGTTTCAGATATTACAAACGCAGGCATTAGTAGCACATTGCCCAGACCCTGCCTCTGATAGAGCGCTGCAATCCGCGGCAATTAACCCCTCTATCAGAGGCAGGGTCTGGGCAATGTGCTACTAATGCCTGCGTTTGTAATATCTGAAACCTTATTATCATTGGTGGCCAGTCTGCCCTCAGCCCCCCCTGTCCACAGTATAAAAAACATTGGTGGCCAGTGCGCCCTCCCCCCCCCCCCCTATCCCTTCAGTATTAATATCATTGGTGGCAGTGGCCACAGGGTCCCCCACCTCCACTCTTCTGATCGGAGCCCCAGCAGTGTAATGCTGGGGCTCCGATCGGTTACCATGGCAACCAGGACGATCTGGCTGCCATGGTCAGTTCCTGCTGCTGTGTGCCCAGAGCACAGGGCAGCAGGGACAGTGTGAAGTCCTATTCACCCTGATAGAGCTCTATTAGGGTGAATAGGACAAGGGATGTAAAGAGCCCAGGTTCTACCCCTAAGGGGGAAATAATAAAATAAAAAGTAAAAAAATTTAAAATAGTAAAAAAACACCAAAATATTAAGTATAAATTAACCCTTTTCCAATTTTACATATAAAATATGTAAACAATAAATAAAAAAACATATCGCCGTGCCCAAAAAGTCCAAACTATTAAAATATTTTTTTTTTTAAAAGCGTTGGACGCTGTAACAGAAAAAAAAAAATCCAAAAATTAAAATGCGCAAAATATCGGTATAAAATATCGGCTATCGGCCTGAAAGTTCACAGAATATCGGTATCGGCTCTAAAAAATCAATATCGGTCGACCCCTAATATCAACTCCCATTTTTTTGGGGAGATATTTTATCAATTTCACTCCAATTTATGCTTCTTTATAATTCATTATACTTTTCTTATCTATAGTGGCCTTCCTATTATGAGATATGGTGCTTTCAGCTTTCTTTTGTGTTCTCGCCTCCAGTGTTTTTCACACAATTTACTTTTTAATTTCCTTCATAAATGAGACCACTGGTGTCTTTTCTCCAGTATTTTGATGGGTGCTATCCTTTGGGACATCTATTACCAGTTTCAACAGCTAAGGGTACTTTCACACTTGCGGCAGGACGGATCCGTCCTGCCGCAAGTGCCCGTGCACTGCCGTGCTGTCGTTCCGTCCCCATTGACTATTATGGGGCGGGGCGGAGCTACAGCAGTGCACGGCAAAGATCGCCAGACTGAAAAGTTGGATATGCAGGACTTTTAGTCCGGCGATCTCCTGCCGTGCTGTGCCGTATCTCCGCCCCCACCCCCATTATAGTCAATGGGGACGGAGCGGCAGTGCGGATCCGTCCTGCCGCAAGTGTGAAAGTACCCTAACTTTTTGTATTTGTCGTCTGCGTTTGTTGCGATTCACATTCTCTATATTTTAATTTTACTTTATATATTTTTAATTTAGAGCTCTCGGATATCTCTCTCACCAATCCTACATAATATCATAATGGCACAAAACAACAGAATAATAAAATCGTATCCTACCTGACATTCGCCTCTTTTTTTATTACAAATTTTCTTTCTCTATTACTATATCCATATTTCAACCTGATAATTATGGAGCAATGTCAGGATGGACGAGTATGTAAACCCTTCATTTAATCCAGATGGGGACAGGCCATTGAGACGATCTATCCATTTAGTCTCTTCTTGTTGCAGTCTTTTATCCACATTGCTTTGTCTTGGGCCTAATTTTATTTTGCTAATTCCCCAGAATCTTAAGCCTCAAGCATTTCCTTGATGTTGTGATCTTATATGCATTTCTAAAGTAGTATCTTCTGTAGTGTTGATACTACTAAGGTGTCTTGATATCTGCCTCCTCAATTTCTGTATGGTCTTCCCTACATACAATTTGGGACAGTCACATTTGATTATGTAGACAACTCCTGTTGACTTACAATGAATATAATCTCTTACTTGGTATTTTTTCCCATCTACGGGATTATTAAATGTTTTAGTTGGTATCATTAGGTTACAGAAGGTACAGTCACCTCATGGGAATGATCCTTTATTTCCAAGCCATGTCTCTGTCTTATTCTTCCTCTGTGTCTTGAAGTGACTATGTACTAGAGTATTCGAAAGTAGGAGTTAAAGGGGTTGGCCACTCTTTCAATACTTTCCACTATTGTATGACAGACAGGGAAAAAATGAAGTTCCTAATATACTTCATTAAACTCATCTGCCTGCTTTCCTTTCAGTTATAAGCCACGTCCCCTTAGTCCTGCTCTACCTTGTAGCTGAGTTTGTCCATGGCTGCACGCGACATGGAGTGCCCACCGGCCTGTTAGGCTACGCCCCTGCAACCAACAGGGAAAGCAGGACATCTAGCCAGGAACTATGATATATAGATAGATATATATATATATATATATATACACACACACATATAAACATCGGGTCCACATGGGTGAATAACTTTTTTATATTTTCATCTAATGAGAGTACTGTTGTTTTGCATATATATACACACACACACACGCTTAATATATTTATATGTGTATACACATCGCGGTCCGCAATGCATGGGCACTGACCGTATGTGTATATATCTATATGTATGTGTATATATGTGTGTGTGTAACATATATATATATATATATTTATATGTATATACATTGCAATCTGCAATGCATGGGCACCGACAGTGTGTCCACTGTCTGCAGACACGAACCCATTCACTTAAATGGGGTCTGCAATCTGCATCCAACAGTACTTGCCTTTCGCAGTGAGGAGGCATGCACAGAAAACCCATGGATGCACTCCATAGAGCTTCCGTAGGCTTCCGATCTGGGCTTCCATTCCGCACCACACCGTATCTTTCGGATTTCAGACCCATTCACTTGATACGATACGCACACAGCTGGTGCCTGTATATTACGGACCCCCTGTTCGCAGCCCCACAATACAGGCACAGGCAGACTATGGTCATGTGCATGAGGCCTAAAGCCATACCTCCTTCCAATATCCGGCAGGACAGTGCCGGATTTCAGGGGCTGTCCTGCGGTCCTGGTACGAGGGAGCTATGTCCCGCTCTCAGGCAGCTGCCTGTAACGATGAAGTAGAGAGCGTCAGTCAGCTCCCTGCTCCATCATTCCTCTCCCTGTCTGCACTCCACACTGCAAGTCTGGGCTGGGGGTGGGCTGGCCGGCAGCAACGTGTATAATCCTGCTGCTGGGGAATGAGGTAAGTATGTGTTTTTTTGTTTTTGGCTTTTTTCAACTGCCTGTGAAGGGGGCACAACTGGGCATCGCTATTGTGAGGGGGCACATATCTGGGCATAACTAGTGCGAGGGGGCACATATCTGGGCATAACTAGTGCGAGGGGGCACATATCTGGGCATAACTAGTGCGAGCGGGGGCACATATCTGGGCATAACACATATCTAGGCATAACTACTGTGAGGGAGCACATATCTAGGCATAACTACTGTGAGGGGGCTCATATCTGGCATAACTACTGTGAGGGGGCATATATCTGGGCATTGCTACTGTGAGGGGGCATATATCTGGGCATTGCTACTGTGAGGAGGCACATATCTGGGCATTGCTTCTGTGAGGGGGCACATATCTGGGCATAATCTGTGAAGTGGGCACAATTCTGGCATAACTGTGTGGTGGCATAAAGGGGAAATAATTACTATGTGGGGGCATTTAGGATACTAGGTGAGATTAGGTGCATAGTTATGTTTTGGGCGGAGTTAGAGGAGTGGCCTAGTGCTGAAAAAAATCTGCCGCGGTGCGCTTAGTAGGCACATAGTCTCCCTCTTCCTTCTATTCTAAAGTTGGGAGGTATGCTAAAGCACTGATGAAATGACACCTGAGGTGCTGTTGTTACTATGGTATCACAGTTGGCCAGGGATGTCATGTGATCACTCCTCTGAAGATGCTTCCTGTGATGCATGCTGGGATTTTTACTTTCACTTTGCAGCTGCTCTGCCCACACAGCCTCTCATTAATGGGAGCATGCCATGTTAAATGCAGTAGAAAAACGATTATATATATATATATATATATATATATATATATATATATATATATATACACACACACACAGTATATCTGTCATGATACAAATTCCTTTTGGCTTTAGTTATTGTCTGGGGCACTTTATTTGTTTTTATACTTATGGTGGCCAACCCCTTGAAACATAAGGCGAAAAATAAAACTACCTATCCACAGAGAAGAAACACTTAAATACCCAGTCAAGCAACATGTTCACAAAATCAAATACAATCAAATACTGGAGCTGTACGGCCGTCCTTGTCATCGTTATCCTCTACATCATTAGGATTAACAGTGCAGACAAACCCAGAATATGATACCAACTACTCCTTTTAGTACCAGGAGTACAACTGAGAGACAGAGACAAGAGGGGCTATAGTCAGAAAACATAAGTGGTAAAAAAGGCAAATCATAAATGTAACTAAACTAATATTACAACCGTTAATACTAATCTAAGACCAACGTTGACCCTCCTGCCCAAACTACAATGAGCACGTGCAATACATCAGTATATATAACCAAGAGAGATCAATCCCGTCACTGCTGAGACCATAGGCAGTAGACATAGTTTTCTAATATATAGGCCGATAATACTGAGATCTATATTGCAGCATTTTAAAATATTACTCTCATACTTCAAGTTAGATTCTAATAAATGCAATGGAATAAAAGTTACATTTTATTACTTAGTGAGTGAAAAATAGGGCAATATCTAGTCTATTAGGACTATGTGTAAATGAGATATATTTGACAAAATACGCCCATCACCCACTAAGAGGGTCATTTGGTATTGGATTCCAAAGCATGGTAGACACATAGTTCTCTCCATCATACCTTTCGCTATAGGTTCCACTCCTACTGTAGTTTTGGCTTACATATACGGATGCAAAATAATGACTAAATATTGACCGTGTGAAAGTGTTTATTTTGCAGTACACAAGTAGCAAATACCTGTACAAATATGTTACATCTGTTGGTCAGATCTTCTGCAAACTTTTCAGTTTTTTGCTCTTTTGACAATATGGATTCCATTTTCATCATCCAGGAACATACAATGACATAGTATGACTGGACGTCTCTAAAGAGAAACAGACATTTATGAATTAGTACTAAAGGGGTTCTCCGGGCATTTTCTCTAAGGGAGAGCTCACATCACAACTGCATTTTCTGTTCTTATGATCCGTCAAAGGAACAGAAAAAAAAAAAAAAAGATCCTGTAGAAAAACGGATCCCATGCATGCAGGACTTTTTTTAAATCTAAAAAAAAAAACAGACCTCAGGCAGAAATGGCTAAAACAGATGCCAAATGTGCATAACTGATGCACAAGATTTGTTTTTTCTTTACAGGATCCATTATTTATTTTTTTCGATCCTCTAACGGATCACAAGAACAGAAAATGAAATGGTGATGTCAACTCTCCCTAATTAGTAGTTGTAACTAGAGTTGAGCGAACTTGTATTTTAAGTTCGGCATCCAAAGTTTGGGTTCGGGTTATTGAAGCATCCCGTTATGGATTCCACTACCACGGACCATAACGGCATTTGGAATCCATAAGGGGATTCTTCAATGAACCCGAACCTTGGACAACACTAAGGACCTGGGGTGACGTCACCGTCATGTGATCAGTGCAGGGGGCATGGCTCAGCACTGGATTGGATAAGAGGTGATCCAGTACTGAGCCACGTCCTTAGTGTTGTCCAAGGTTCGGGTTTATTGAAGAATCCCCTTATGGATTCCAAATGCCGTTATGGTCCGTGGTAGCGGAATCCATAACGAGATGCTTGGATAACCCGAACCCGAACTTTGGACGCCGAACTTAAAATACAAGTTTACTCAACTCTAGTTGTAACCTTTTCCTGTTCAGCTGACTATAATGCTGGTTAACAGCAAAAGAACAATTACAGAATAAGAGCTCACGCACACGACCATTGGCTGTTTTGCGGACTTGTTGTTTGCATTCCGCGGAACGGAAAAGCCAGTCCTTAATAGAACAGTCCTATCTTGGTCCGGACAATAAAAGGAGGTGTTCTATTTTTTGCGGAACGGCCATGAGTCATTTCCGTTTTTTTTTTTTGGACCCACTGAGGTGAATGCTTTCGCATCGGGCCACAAAAAAAAAAAAAAGTAAAAAAATGGAACGGACACAGAAAAAAATAAGTTTGCATCCTACATAGTGTAATGAAAACACAGGTGCACAGTCACAATTAAAAGGGAAAGTCATAAAAGCATAACTGCATTCCTCAAACTAACTATACATTATCTATATACAGTAGAAGCCAATACCTCATTTAATATACTACCAGTAGTTATTGGCACATATATTTTTGATCAAAAAGTATCTGGGCCCATCCACCAGCAGCAAGGTGACCTCGATACAGATAGGTACCTAACTCTATACATATTTCTATACCGTTCCTGGGCGTCTACTTTAAAGAAGAATACTGCCTGCTACCCTTATTACCTCTCAGGGTGCCAGCAAACCTTCCATGTGGTATAAAATCACATCACATGGTACAAGCTACTAGTAAAAGATTCTAGTTTATTAAAATTAAGAGGAGGCCCAAGTCTGTGAACAGCATCACCGTCCGATTACAAAAATAGGATTTTTTGTGCTTACCCGTAAAATCTATTTCTCACTGAGTTCATTGGGGGACACAGAAGACCATGGGTATAGCTGCTGCCACTAGGAGGCTATATCCCTCCTGCAGACACTGAGCTAATCAGTTTGTACAAAAGCAGTAGGAGCAGCCAGGAGAAGCAAACAAAACACAATAAAAAGGAAGAAAACCGGTGATGGGTCAGAACCAAGAACCAGAAGGACCCATCTAGGAGGACCAGCAATGTACATACAGGGTGGGAGCTGTGTCCCCCAATAAACTCAGAGAGAATTTTTTTTTTACAGGTAAGCACAAAAAATCCTATTTTCTCGCTCATATCATTGGGGGACACAGAAGACCATGGGACGTTAAAGAGCAATACCATGGGGAGGGAACAAGAACAGATGAATCCAAGGCTGGTCATAAGGCCCCACACAGAAAATGCGTGGAAAAGACACACCAGGAACCCTGAAAAGGGCACCGGAAGACTTGTTCCCTGGAAGGCCAGCCAGAGAGCGGCTGAATAAGCAGAGGCTCCGGATGGGCAGAAGAAAGAACAGCCCAGGCTTAGGAGACTTCAGAAGAAGTAGAGAGCACACAGAATATCCACAAGGTGGACAAGAATGAAGACAAGACAGTCACCAAAAGCAACGGAGCGATTGCGGAAGATACAGGAGAGAGAAATACGTAGCTTGGATCCAGAGGCAGAAATGAAAATGGCCTCTGCATATAAAGGGCCAAAGACCTGCAGGTGTAAAAAAAACTTGCCCCCCCATGGGGAAAGAAGCAAGGTTGCCCGAAGGCAAAGGCCCCATACACCATACCGGACTGCCAGAAGAGAAGGACACTCCAGTGGGACCATGACGAACAAGTCAGGGCTAGAGAACCTAAAAGTCAGGCATGAGAATGGCCCACATGAAAAAATTCCAGAACAAGAGAGGAGAGAAGCCGTCTGATACTCCACCGAAGGCTGACTGATGTGGCAGACCTAATCGGAAGCTGCAGACAGGAACCAGAGATAGGAAAAATATTGCACCAGGAAGGGAGTGTGGACTCGGAACGCCACAAAGTCTCAGAAAAAAACTGGTAACAGAACCAAATCCACCAGCGAAGGCACCACACAGCAGAAAGGGGGCATACGAGAACCCAATGAACACTGACCGAGCAGGCAGTAACAGTATGTGGGGGAGCGCAACTATTCGCCCTGCGGAAGGGGAGAAGTAGAAGCAGCTAACGCGGCTTAGTAGAAAACCAGCACTTAGGGGTGACAAGGGCAGTACAACCGCTCGACTCGGTGAGGGGAGCCATGTAGACAACTCACATATGCAAACTGGATAAGTGCATACCCAAACTCCACATGGAGGGAACGCTGATGCTGTCACCATAGTAGATTCATTGTAGAGGCAATGCGGTACATGTAAAGGGAACAAGGCGCTAAGCCAGTGCTATAGAAATCGGTAGGTTATACCAGTTACAGAAAACAGACTAATACCCAGCAGAAGTGAGCAAACACGATCACAACTACAACTAGCGAGAAGGCACCATGCCTCGAACGAGGAATGCTGTGTAGATACCGCCGGAATGTCAGGGCCGATACTCCACATGGAGGAAGGGGATGAGGAGAAAACCATAAATGTAGAGTCTCCCGCCCATGCGTCGCAGTTGAAGGATGAACGCAAAAATTCCCCCTGGGAAGGATTCACGCAGTAGTAGCCCTGGAACTAGAGTAGCCAGAATATCTATGGGCAGCGCAGACTGCCTCACAGCAGGGAGGCGATAGCAACAACTATAACCTATACGGTCAGAGGAGAGACTCCACCTGAAAATGAGGACAACAGCAATAGCCACCAAGAATTGGTGCTAGCGCAACACTTTACCTGAGTAGGATGAAAACTGGCACTCAGAGCAGACGTTCCACGTACGGAAGGAGTGTGGACGCCAGGCATGCCAATGACAATTAACCAAATGAGATTACAGGGACTCAAGGCACGAGGAAAGGTATGAGGTATACCAACGGCCTGTTAGAGCTACAGGCCGACCTGGAAGACCTAGCCAATAGGCCACCCATGGAACGGGATGCCATGCATCAAGGAACAAATGAGAGTAGTCGCGGTAGACAATGTTGAAGCAATTACTCTACTCAAGAAAGACGGATAAT
Source organism: Bufotes viridis (assembly GCA_033119425.1). Classification (NCBI taxonomy): domain Eukaryota; kingdom Metazoa; phylum Chordata; class Amphibia; order Anura; family Bufonidae; genus Bufotes; species Bufotes viridis. The sequence continues at coordinate 279,879,913 of CM065590.1, forward strand.
GTAATAGGAAGAACAGTTTCCAGTGGTAGTGGAATTACTGCACTGACGAAAAGAGGGGAACTGAAAAGATGTACAGGGTCCCTTGGTAGTGCAACTACTCCGTCAATAGGGGGAGGGTAATGCTACAGGATCTACAGGATTTCCCCCCAATAGAAGGGGGAAAGCAGACAGGACACATGATATCCAGTATGCGAGTAATTACGCCTGCGAAGGGGTTAATGCAACCGGATGTATGGTATTCGGTGAAGTGCAATACTCTGAATAAGGAAGGAGGGTAATACGACAGTCTGTCCAGGATCCAGTGATAGTGCAATTACTCTATGGAAGCAGGATAATGCTACAGGATCTACAGTATGCGACTGCAGTGCAACTAAACCACCTATATCAGGGGGAAAACCAACAGGACAGATGACATCCAGCATTAATGCAATCACTTCGCCTACGTAGGGAGCAACAGGACGTATAGTATTCGGTGGAAGTGAAATTACTCAGTCTAAGGAAGAAGGGTAATGCGATAGTCTGTACAGGATCTAGTGGTAGTGCAATTACTCTATAGAAGGAGGGTAATGCTACAGAATGTACAGTACCCAGAGTAAGTGCAAATACTCCCACTACGGAAGGAGGGTAATGCTACCGGATGTACAGTATCCAGTGGTGGTATAAATATTCCGCCCATGGAAAGAGGGTAATGCTACCGGACGTATAGGAACCAATGGGATGTAAACACTCCGCCGATAGAGGATTACTCTGCCCATGGAAAGAGGATAATGCTACAGGCCGTACAGTACCCAGTGGAAGTGCAATAACTCCGCCTAAAAAAGGAGGGCAATGCTACAGGCCGTACAGAACCCAGCGGGGGTGCAATTACTCCTCCTAAGCAAGGAGGGTAATGCTGCAGGCTGTACAGTATCCAGTGGTAGAGCAAGTACACCACCCATGGAAGGAGTGTAATGCTACAGGCTGTACGGTATCCAGTGGTAGAGCAAGTACACCACCCATGGAAGGAGCGTAATGCTACAGGCTGTATGGTATCCAATGGAAGAGCAAGTACACCCACCTATGGAAGGAGCGTAATGCTACAGACTGTACGGTATTCAGTGCAAGGGCAATTACTCTGCCTATGGAAGGAGGGTAATGCTACAGGCTGTATGGTATCCAGTAAAAGGCCAAATACTCCGCCTATGGAAGGAGTATAATGCTACAGGCTGTACGGTATCCAGCGCAAGGGCAATTACTCCGCCTATGGAAGGAGGGTAATGCTACAGGCTGTACGGTATCCAGCGCAAGGGCAATTACTCCGCCTATGGAAGGAGGGTATGCTACAGGCAGTACGGTATCCAGGGCAAGGGCAATTACTCCACCTTTGGAAGGAGGGTAATGCTACAGGCTGTACAGGGACCAGTGGTGAGCGCACATATTCCGCCTAAGAAGGGAAGGGAATGTGACAGGACTCACGGAATTCAGTGGTAGTGTAACTACTCCGCCTATAGAAGGAGGGTAAGCTACAGGGAGTGCCGTATCCAGAGGGAGTGCCAGGATTCCGCTTACGCTATAGGACGTATGTATTCAGCGGTAGGGTAAAGAAATTTTTCCTACAGAATGCCGTGAGAACTAGGTTCAGGGTTAATAATATATAAATATATCGTGTTTTTTTAGCTCAATTCTAACAAAACAGAGCTAGGGAAACTGCACCCACATCAGTCTGTACTAATAACCAGCACTGTAAGCCTCAGCAGAGAGCCCAGCAAGCTCTTTCCTCAGCTCAGTAGTACTGAAGCAAGGAAGGGGTTAAGCAGAAGGCAAGGCTTATTGGGCAGCTCGTGGGGATTAAAGCAAGCCAGGGGTGTGTTTATTGTTTCTTCTTAATACACGTTCAATGTTTCAGGTGAGTCGCCTTTTTCCTACAGCTTACTCCAATGGCTTTTGAAGTCCTGCCTCTCCATACCAAGGGGGTGAGTTGGACCAAGCCCTCAGAAGGCGCTCACCCACTTATGCTGCATCTCTGGGAGTAAGCAGTAGGTGGCCTGACATGAAGTCTCCTCTCCCCTCGGGGGAGGGATGCCTGACGAAACTGAGGTAAGCAGGCCTCCTTGGGGAATATTCACATGGGAAAACCTGAGAAGGGGGAGGGAGGAGGAATGGGGCCTTGGGGACTGAGAGAATACTCATCCGTCTGGCGGGTCACCAGCTTCAGTGTGTTACCCCTTGGTGAAGGTAGCTACACCGGTAACTTAGCGGAGGCCGGACCTGGTGACCCAAAAGCTGGCGGAATACAGAGGCTTTAGGAACCTCTGGTTCTCCTTGCCTTCTGGAGACCGGGAACGAGCAGCGGGCTTGGGGACCCCCTTGACTCCAGTCTCTTGGGTGGGAACACAGGCAGCTTGGAGACTGCCATCAGCCCAGCCAAAGGAAAGAATAAGAGAAAAAAACAGCAGACCAGGGAGGTCTGGTTTCTATGGACACCAAGCTAAAAACTGATTAGCTCGGTGTCTGCAGGAGGGATATAGCTGAGAGGAGCAGCTAACACTTTTTTTGCTTAGTGTCGCCTCCAAGTAGCAGCAGCTATACCCATGGTCTTCTGTGTCCTCCAATGATACGAGCGAGAAAATAAGTATATTCAGTGTATACCATCTATCATTATTTTTAAGTAGATCTTCAATACAAAACGAAGAACTGGATACATTGAAACACTGATGCAAAGGAGCAAAGAACAAGGACTACTACTAGCGGCTCCAGAAATGACTTGTATAAGTGAACCATTGACTTTCTGAAATGGTCAAGCAGACCTACTTGGTTAGAGACTGAGCCTTGGTTTGAAGGTAGCTTTCCCTCTGACTCTTAATGGAATGTAAACTCTTCCGGTCTATTAACTTGGCAGCAGCCGGAACCTTTTGGATTAGAAAATTGTCGGCATACCAAATTACATTGGCTGTTAATGTGATTGCTGGTACCTAGGACACAGAGAAAAGACCATCATGAGACCACAGGTAGTAGTGTGCTGACAGAATCCAGGAGTAAAGGTGAGGGGTTAGAAATCCTGTCATTGGAAGGAACAATGCTGATAGTACAGCTATTAAAGCTACGTACTGGTTTATTTATTGAGGTTCCCTACTGGTGGAACCTTACAGTCCTAAATTAAAATCTGACTATACATTGGAAATCATACCTGGTGCACTCTGCTGGAATTATGGTACCTCCATTCCAGAGGTTTCCCCAACATTTTCTATCCAAATATGCAGAAGTCTTAATTTTTTTCAGCTAGTTAAAACCAGATAGCCTATTCTTCTAATCTGTTATTTTTCTTTTATCACAGATTTATTTATTCTGTTTTCTGAACATGATTATGGGCGCTGCCATCTTGCCTGAGCATTAATAGATATGCTTTATGGCAGCTGCATGGGCCTCAGGCACAATGGTCAGGAAGGGCCTTTATTGACTACTATGGGGGAGTTTTCTAGTCATAAGGGAGAAGATAAGCTTTGACAATTACCCATTCTGAATGATGTATCCTGGGTCATCTATATATAGGTGATAACCTGCTATTGCAAAAAAAATGTACAGACCAAGAAGTAGCGCCTATTATTAGGCTTAAAGTGGCCATACACATTAGATAGAAGTTGGTTGGACAGTTGAACAATCATCTAGTGAACGACCATTTCTCAGACATAACCACACACATTTTAGTCCATACTGGCCGCTACTACTGTTCAGACGGCCCATACACATTCAATGAAACCAGTCGATGGACGAAAGATCCTTCTGGGAACGTTCATTCAAAGACAGATCTTTCGTCCACGAACAATATTTATTTGCAAGAGCTTTCCTCAGACTAGCATAAGAAAATATTAAACTTGCCCGATTTCTTTTCAAATGATAATGGTCTGTCATCAGTCGGCTAAACCGATCATTCGTTGTTAAATTTCACTGGGCGAACATTCATTTTCGTTGAAATCGACTAATAGACTAAAGTATATGGCTACCTTTAGTGACCAGTGCAAAAACTGCAGTGTTTTAGGATTCTTTTTAACTATAGATTGTGACATGGAAAATTACCTATAACACGACACTAAAGTCTTTAAAACTATACTTAGCCCCCCACCTAAGTAAATATGATACAGTAACTGAGAGTGTACCTTCTTACACACATCTAGGAGAGATTTATAAAATTTCTTGTCCACTGTGCGAAAGATGTGGAAGTAAAGGACAAACAGTCCACACAGTCCCACATATCTCTCCCGCTGATCAATTTCAGAGGCTTCTCCTAGAAAAGCCAGAACACACATCAGTGAATGTTCACACAAGAGGCTGACAAACTGTATGAGTGATACAAAATGGACGTACCAAGTTTTGTTTCTACATTCGAAAATATTGCTCGAATATTATGTGCAAATTCTTCAGCAAAAGTCCCATTCTTTGAGACACTTACACCGCCATTTGTGGAGTCAAACTGCTGTTCAACACAACACTGTAAATCAGAAGCAAATATGTTAACTGCCCAGCGAGGAAATATTCAATTCACAAAATATTCACTTAGACCACCCCAATGAGAATAAGGATCTCATGTCTCCCCATTTGAATGGAGCGGCGATCAGGCATTTATTCTGCCATATACTTGATACTCTATGGGACTGCCAGAGAAAGTCGATCTGCTCAGCTATCTCCGGCAGTTCAACAGACTCTGAAAAGAGTGGTAATGCACATGCTTGACTGTTGCTCCGTTCAAATAGCGGGATATGGGACCTCCGTTCTAGTGATCAATAGGGGTCCAAGCAGTCAGACCCCCACCGATCTAACAGTTGACTCCAATCCAGTGGATAGTAGATAACTTGGTATCGGAATAACCATAATGTCTACATCACAGGGCTCCGGGTTTTCTTGTCATGTCACAGTACCTGGAACAGCATGCCGTCAAGTAACTGGCTTTCAAGTTTTAAAATCAGCTTTTCAAAGGGTTTTAGTTTGTCTTCTTGAATCCCAAACTTTCCTGGGTTATGATGCACCGACTTTAATAACCTTCAGGATAAATGGATGCATTGAATAAAGAGTTGTGCTAATGGAATAAAATCAGCATCTTAAATAAATCAAAGTAAAAGAAAAAAAATAGTGATAAACTGCCGCATAATGTGTGAGATGCTCAAGTTCTGCCAAAGTACTTTTTACTCTAAGGGTCCATTCACACGTCCGCTGTGTATTGGGGATCCACAATACACTGGGCCTGCAGCCCTATAGAAATGCCTATTCTTGTCCGCAATTTTTTTCGGGAGCCGCGGACCGGAAGATCGGGGCCGCGCACCGGAAACCCGGATGCAGACAGCACACTGTGTGCTGTCCGCTTCTCTTCCAGTCCCATTGAAAATTGTTGCGGAACGGATCCGGACCCATTCTACGGATGTGTGAATGGACCCTAAAATGTATTTTCATCAAGTACTCTAGCTCCCATTCCTTCTTGGATTGTTTTTTTCAAATTTGCAGTTTTCTCTTATCCCCCATGCTTGAATCTTACTTCCTGGTTTGTCATGCGTCTTCTGTCCCATCATGCCTTAGGGCAGTCAGATGTGTCCCAATCATCAGAAGGACATGCGACACTAACCATTCATTTTCTACTTCCACATATTAAAAATGCTCCGTGTAACTGGATTCATAACAGACACAACTTGTGCTAATGTCAAATTCATCCTGATGTTTATCTATTTGTCTGTCTATCCATCCATAACGCACACTGCACATAAGGGAGTGGTTATTGCAGGGAAGGAAAAGAAGCGCTGTGAGCATGTGCGTCCTGTATTACAAGGCTTCACTATAGGACGTAACTAACAGCAAATGAAATTGAAACTGATTTACCACAGGGCACAATGGTGGGCTAATAACTTTAAAATAAGGCTGTTTTTATAAATAGTGGTATTTGAGGGATGTGATAGAACAGCGTATGTGTTGGGCAGGATATATTTATATTAGTAGGATATATTTATATTAGTATAAAAGGTAAGCCAGTAACACATATACAGTGAGGAGATGTTACAAAACCAGCTAGACAGCCTTTCCAGTGTAGGATGAGCCAATGACTAAAAGGTTTTATAAAAAATGGCGGTCGTCTGCACTGTAACAATCTTTTTTCACAGAAACTGGAAACAGATGGTTGGCAATTTTCTCTAGGATACATCCTGAAACACCACACCTTTTATACATCGTCCAGTGATCCTTCAGAGTGGCGTGGTTTTCAATGATTTCATCCAAGGTTAACAGAACGGTAAGCAGCTCACCCAGGTGCTCATACATAGTCTACAGAGCGGGAACACAGATATTAAACTTGGTGAGGGGCTACAGACATTAAATCATAAAAAATAAATACATATTAACCCCTGAAACTCAATAAACAACATTAGTTAGATTGTAACCAAAAAACCCAAACATAAACACTACTGCTCAACTGTAAGAAATAACGAGATTTTTGTATAACTTACCAGTAAAATCTCTTTCTCGCTCTTCTTTGGGGGACACAGGATACCTTGGGTATAGCTCAGCTCCCTAGGAGGCGTGACACTAAGTAGAAACTGTTAAGACCCTCCTCCATCAGCTATACCCTCAGCCTCGAGTGAGAGACTGCCAGTTGCGTGTCCAAGTAGTGAGAAAAGGCAATGTCCAACAAGTGGAAACAACAAGCCAACTACCCGACCGGGTAAACCAAGTCTTGAAACCGTGTAGAGAAAAACAATGAATGGGTGGGTGCTGTGTCCCCCAAGGAAGAGCGAGAAAGAGATTTTACTGGTAAGTTATACAAAAATCTCGTTTTCTCACCCATTTTCCTTGGGGGACACAGGAGACCTTGGGACGTCCGAGAGCAGTCCAAGAGAGGAGGGACCACAGCCCAAGACGAAGTCCCGAAGGCACCAAGGAACTGCCGCCTGCAAAAAAACAAGCGGCCCAAAGGCAGCAACCGCCGAAGGATGCACCCTGTAGAACTAGATAAGGCGCGCAAGGAAGACCGGTGACTGCCTTGCACAAGTGTGCGACCGAAGCCCAATGTCTCCGGCCCAGGAGGCCCTGGCGCTCCAGTGGAATGAACGGTGACACTGAAGGCAGAATCGTGCCCTTGGCGCGGTAACCTCAGCAATAGCCATTGTGATGAAGGGGGCGAAAGCCACCCTGGAGGTCGTCAAACCATTTGCACGGACCTCCTGGAACCACAAGAGTCAGAGCGCCGAAAAGAGACAGTGATCTCCAAGTAAACTGCAAGGCCCGAACAACGTCCAATCGGTGAAGCGTCCGTTCCCGGGGATGGGAAGGGGAGGACGATGGCCTTGTCGAGATAAAAGGCAGATACCACCCTCAGAAGGAAGGAAGGGACAGGATAGAAAACAGCTCTGTCCTGGGGAAGGACAGAAGACTCGGAGCAAGAAAGCCGCAATTCAGACCTGCTGAGAGACCAGAAGGCCAGAAGAAACCCAACCGTACAGAACAGAAGGAGTAGAGAGAACTTCAGTAACGGCTCCAAGGGGAAGCTTGGAGCGTCAAGAGCACAGGATGTAGTTCCGTGGTACCGGGGGACGGTACAGAGGAACCAATGAGTCCCTCCATGAAAGAAGGTCTTGACAGGCCCAAGAGGGGCCAGGGAACGCTGGAAGAGGATGGACAGCGCCGATGCATGACCCTTCAAGGAACAGAGTCCCAGTCCCAGATCCAGGCCAGACTGGAGAAAAGACGGAACCATGGGAAGAGAAAGGCAGAGAGGGTGAACGCCCAGCTCCCCACAGAACCCCAGGCAAGAACCCTAAGTGCGATAAGAAATCCTGACGAAGCACGGCTGGAAGCGAACACTAGTGTGCCCGCTGGAATCGCCTGGTAAGCGGGAAACAACCCAATGTGACCAGGCGCAGACCAGTAACACGGGCAGAAGAGTCTGGCAAAACTGGTCCCGTCGGCCCCCGAGCAGCGTCATTCCGTAGCCACCCGAAGCGGTGGAGCAGAAGGGCAGACGGAAGGAACCAAAGGGGTCCGCCGAGCATCCGACAGATGCCAGGACAAGACAGACCAAAGCCCATGTCGATGTTACCAGTGTTCCGCCTATGCAGGGGGGGGGGGGGATGTGGTATGCACACGGCCGGCAACAAATCCAGTGAGAGTGCAGCGTCCGCCTATGGAAGGGGAACGTGCACATGGCCAGCACCGCATCCAGCGTATGAATGCACATGGCCAGCCCGCAGTCAGGAAGAGTGCAGTGTTCCGCCTATGGAAGGGGGTCACACACATGGCCAGCACCGTAACTGGAGAGAGACCGTATCCCGGGAGAGGGCAAGGGTCCGCAGCACCACATCCCCTAGAAGGAGAACATGCACCTGGCGCAGCTGGGGGGCGCGATATGCCACCCATTGAAAAGGGGGCGGAGGGGACTGGGTCATGCAGATGACCATTCCGTTATTAATTTATTCACTTTATATATATATATATATATATATATATATATATATATATATATATTTTTTTTTTTTTAATACAACCCCTCTGAGGCAGGAAGGGGCCACCATATAGGGACAGCCTCCCATACAGGCCCCTATAGAGGAACCAGCCCCAGGTGATGGCCGGTACCGGAAGGGGCCTGGGGGCGGAGCCGCGATCCCCTGGGGGAGGAGGAACCTCTAGACGGGAAGAATTCGCGCCTAAGGGAGGTCCCCCCCCCCCCCCAACTAAGGCCAGAATTGCGGCCTAGTAGGCCGCGAGCCGGGGCCTAAATTTTTCGGCCGGGGACTGGAGGGGGCTCGGAGCGGCGCGAGGCGCCTCAGGTACATGCCGGCCGCGGGCGCCCAACCCGCTGGCCGGGAAGGCAGGGACCGGAGGAAGGAGGGCCGGGATTCCGGCCTAGTAGGCTGTGGAGCCGGGGCCTAAATTAGCAGCACCTGGCCAACCGGGGTAAGGGGAGGCCGTTAAGGAGGCGCTACAATGCGCCCTGTTGCCATATTAGGAGCCTTATGCTCCCAGAGTCAAGGTAATGGATGATCCCCTGGGGAGAAGTGGGGGCCCCCTGAGGATGTGGCCCCTGCGGGGACTGTTCTTGAGGAGAGCCTGAGACCTGTGTAGGTGTGCAGCTGAAATGGGTCAGAACCCAGGCTGCTGCCCTGTCCGCCATGCTTTACACTGCATAAGGGGGGAAATATTGGCAGGTGTCTCCTAATAAGGGGGCCTATGGGATCAGTAGGATCCCCAGAGTTAATGTCCTTGTGCCCCCAGTGAGGGGGGGGGGGGGACGTAGGGCTGGAGAAGCCACTCTCTCACCATCAGCCATCTTCACCCTCGGTCCGTTCCAGCAGGGTCGCCCCTTCAGCTACTGGCACCGCAGTGGCAGGAAGCCGGGGGAGGGACTTGGCATGCGGGCGACCCTTGCGCTGGCGGGATGTAGGGGAGCTAGTGCTGCCCAGATCCACTTGCCTTCTGTGGGGGAGGCAGCAGTGCGGTTTACCGGCACTGGCGCAGCTCAACCCCGGGAGAACAGAGAGGTCTAGTGCGCCTCTGTTAACCCTGATGATCTGGAAGAAAATAAAAAAATAAAATCAAAAATAAAAATGACAAGGAAAAACCAGCCCTGCAAAGCAGGGAGTGTCTTGCCTCCTTGGACACCAAGCAAAAACTGGCAGTCTTTCTCTCCAGGCTGAGGGTATAGCTGATGGAGGAGGGGCTTAACAGTTTCTACTTAGTGTCACGCCTCCTAGGGAGCTGAGCTATACCCAAGGTCTTCTGTGTCCCCCAAGGAAAATATATTTATTGAATAGAAAAAATATATTAAAAAGCACTGGCACAAATTTACATATAGCACAAAGCAATGTGGGTTTGTGGTGCTGTTACAGCCAGTGCTTAGAATATAGTGCTTAGTTATTTCTTGCAGTTGAGGAGTAGTTTTTATGATTGGGTCTTTTTTGGTTGACATATTTATGATTACCCTGTCATGTGGTTTATTACATAGCTGTCTATGTTATATAGGTACTGGCCTTTTTTTTAAAATCAAAATAGTTTTTATTGATTGAAAGGGTAGATAGGCACTGGCCTTTGATTAATGCAGGTTTGCAATATTACAGCAAGAAAAGTGCTTAAAAGGTTATTCCCATCTTAGCTTTCGATGGTTGGTGCTCTGCGGTTTCTGTTGCAATGAACACAGCCATGCAAACAGCACGTAACTCCCATGTTTGTGTAGCTCCTATTCACTGTTATGAGAGGTACAGAAACAGCGGAGCGCCAGCATTTTGGCTAGTTCCGTAAGTCCGCCCGCTGCAGTAACCAGATCCTCTCACTAAAATCGTATGGAGTAGTGTAGAAGCTACTAAGATGTGGGGTGTCAGATATTGATGGCCTATCGTGAGGATAGGCCGTAAATATATAAAATCCAGGAATACCAGAAGAAAAAAGGTGCTCACCTATTCAACGTGTACTATTCCAGCGCCAAGACTCCTGTCCTTGTGGTCCTCAGCCAAAAGGAACTGTAATGTCCTGTCTGTGCTCACGTGCACTGCTACAGTCACTTACTGACCTCAGTGGAACATTACTGAATGGCTGCAGAGATGCACGCGACCACGGACAGGATGTCACACTGCCGGTCAGCCAGAGACCAGAAGAAGCAGAGACTGAAGCACTGGAACAGTGCAGCGGTGCATAGGCGAGTGCCTTTATTCTTTACGGTAAACACTTTCCTGGCCATAACTAGAATTTGGTTTTGGGACCAGACAACCAATGCCTTAATAGTATGGTGTTAGCTAGAGCCCTAAAAGGCCAAAAACGTACTGGTATGGCGCACTGACTGCATGGGCACGTTCACTGTGCCCGCACAATCAGCAGCAGGATCATGGCTGCATCACACAGCCAAGCTCCTGCTTCCATGACCAGGATTAGAGAAGACTCAGATTCCGAGTGGAAAAATACAACATATCCTACAAAAAGCACGCCCTTACAGCTACGCTGCTGAAAAAAAAAAGAAAAAAAAAAAAGTTATGATTGGTAGAACAGGACAATAAAAAGCAGAAAAAAATGCTTGGTCCTTAAAGCCCCAACAGGTCTGGACATGAAGGGGTTAAACCTTAAACTATAGACAAGTATCTCACCAGGAAATGAACACCAGAAGTCTCCATGATCTTGGATTCATTCCTGTAAAATAATAATGGCAATGACAAGTCATTAGATAAGTCATTAGATCGTTCATTTTTTTAAAGGGAAATAGGCCACATTCAGATTTTTCATGTGCATGCCATATAAAAAAAAAAATCTCTAAAAAGTATATGTGTCCATGGGATTAATAATACCATTCTGATATGCAGATTGTAGACTGTGCCCGGCACATTGCGGGACCGAAGCAGGTTTTCCTCTTTTCAATGCAAATCGTAAAATCCGCATGTAAAAAAAATAAAGTGAATTTTACCTGTTGCTAGTATACAGGGCAGCCAACTGATGTACAACATTCATCACCACCTCATAGCACCTGGTAACAAAACAGGACAGCTCCTAGACAAAAAACAACAGATCATTTACATGGAGGAGTAAGAGAGGAAAACACATTTTCAACTGCACTTTACACAATGTTAATTTATTTTGTTCACATCACCGCTCAGCCTTTCCATTTTCCTGCTCCGTTTAGGACTTTTAAGCGGAGACAAAAGTAGTGCATGCAGGACTTTTGTCTCCGCTTAAAAATCATCTTCTGAGCGGACACCTAACGGACACCATTATAGTCTATGGGGTCCTTAGGCTCTGTTCGGCTCAGGTATGTGCCGAATCCGTCCTTTCCCTTCTCCTGCTCCTAAACGGAAAGCCTGGACTGTGATGTGAACGAAGCCTAAAACAAGCCAACATAAAAATCTACTATCAAGAGGGACTTTTGAAAGAGTTAGCCTGGAAACGCACCAGCAAACCAGGGACTGGATATAAAAAATATATAAATCTTTCATTTATATGTTTCCTTCCCTTATTATCCAAACACAAAAGATGGAATAACCATTTAAATTAATTTTACTATATACGGTCGTAAATAACAATAATGGTGTGATATCAGTGATTCTCCCCTATGGCAACATTGTCCATAGGCGCGTTAAAACGCCCAAAAGAAGCTCATGTACTTGTTTGGGCGTTGGGCGTTTTACAGCGCGTTCAAACGCGCTGTAAAACACCCAAATGTGAACCATGCCCATAGGGATGCGTGGCTTTTCACATGTTGAGCGTTTTTCAGCGCGTTTGAACGTGCTGAAAAACGCTCAGGTGTGTTCCCAGGGTAAAAGTGATCAGACAAACTTCTCACGCCACTTGTGAAAGTCACAAAATGTTGCAAAAACTGTTGCGAATGCCTAAGCATGCAACAACTTAACGCCACAAAACTGGAGTACCAACCTTCATAAATGTCCCCCTTAATACATAAAAATGTACAGTCCACAACGATGAACGCAAATAAAAGGTTTATTTTAGGGTATAACGAAAAAAATGCTAAAGTGTGAAAAACTGTAGTTTTACTTTTTATTTCAATTTACAAGCCTAAAATTCTACCAAAAAAAGTATCAATGTGTATAAAATAATATGAAAAGAAACGTAAATTATTCCCCAAAAATGCAGAGAGAATCACATAGCTATCCCAACAAATAAAAAAGTTACAGACGTTAAATGAAGGCGTGCAAAAAACAGCTAAAATTTTACCTGTAGGAATGAGACAAACCTTCCCATTTGTATTTGGGAATCACCCTCCACCATACTTGATTCTGGAGCTGCAAAGGAATCAAAACATGACAGCATTTACTATTCAATAATAATCAATTAAGTACATTGTTCTCTTCTGCCCTCACAACCATTAAAAAGAAATTGCATGGCATATATACTGCGGCATGCAGATACAGGTTTTTTTTCATTAGTTAAAGTGTAACCGTAATTTTTTTTTATTTGTGTAATGTATAGGGGCAGTGATACTGACCATTTTTGTAATACACTTTAATTACTGAAATCGTACATTTCTGTTAGAAAAAAAGCTGTAAAGTGGCCCATTTTGAGCCTTAGCAGAGCTCTTCTGTCTTCTGTTACATGACACAGTCAGTGTTAGCAAGTCTCCACTGTTATGTCACAGAAGACAGAGGAGCGTTACTAGGGCTCAAAATGGGCCACTTTAGAGCTTTTTTTCTAACAGAAATGTACGATTTCAATAATTAAATTATATTACAAAAATTGTCAGCATCACTGCCTTTACACATTACAAAAAAATAAATAAATGAATGGCAGTTACACTTTAATTCTTTCTTTTCCTTATTTATGTGGGGATCGGGTAGACCTAAACTGACACATGCCAAACTCCAGAGACCCAAAATGCTGGCTGGACCTTGCTTGCCTGATTTATTACTAAGTGGATTTTGCAGACCGCACATCGCCAGCACTCTCATAGAAAATGCCTAGAATAGGACATGTTCTATTTTTTTCAGGAACACGATTGCGGACAATTAAGTGCGGACCCGGAAGTGCAGATGCGGGCGGAACATAGTATGTCCCCATAGAAAAATGCGGAACAGAATTGCGGACGTGTGAATGGAGCCTGACTCAGATGTTTTTAGGTGTTTGAAGTTTCATCATGCTTTCCTTTCTCAATTCCCATCCCCGAATTAGAGACATTTCCTCTTATCCTCTGATCGGAACACTCCGCTCTCAGGGTCCGAAGGGATTGGTATCATTCATATACACCACCTGCTGTCTGCTTAACTGATAAAAAAAGCCTAGAATTTCTGAGTCTAAATGGAGGAAGCTGATTCCTACTCTCTCCCGAGACGATTGGGACACAACAATCTCAGTTAACCGCATCTCTAGACGCTGATAAGATCCGATATGTATTATCCACCAGTGTCCAACAGATCCCTGTGCACCTATTTCATATAAACAGAAGTCTATCTACTGATTTCTCAAGATGTGTTGCTGTGCAAGCTGACTTGGACCATCCTATGTGGCTATGCCTTTATACTTAGTCCTTTTGGATAGAGGTAATAAAACTGTTGACAGATGTCTTGGGAAGACAGGTTCCTCAGAATCCTGAGGTTCATCTTCTTGGTATTATACTGGAAGATACATGGTCTCATTATGAATGGATTTTCCTTCAAGGCACTATAAATATTGCTAGGAAAGCCATTGTCATGAGGTGGATGGCTCAGAGGCCTCCTTCCTTCTCTCTATGGAGGAGTAAATAATATACTTCCAATATGACAGTAGAGGGTGGGCCATTTATATGGATACACCTTAATAAAATGGGAATAGTTGGTGATATTAGCTTCCTGTCTGTGGCACATTAGTATATGCGAGGGGGGAAACTTTTCAAGAGCCATTTTGAAGTCGGCCATTTTGAATCCAACTTTTGTTTTTTCAATAGGAAGAGGGTCATGTGACACATAAAACTTTTTGGGAATTTCACAAGAAAAACAATGGTGTGCTTGGTTTTAACATAACTTTATTCTTTCATTAGTTATTTACAAGTTTCTCTTTGTTTACAGCCATTGACATGTCGCCGAGGTTAACACGTGAGGAGCGGATAGAAATTGTGTTGATGTCTGGTGAACGCAGATTTCAATGCAAGACACCCTACGAGACCACCCATCTCCCATGCTACAGTTAGCAAACTGCTTGCTAAGTTTCGTGAAGCTGGTTCAGTGTTGGATTTGCCAAAATGTGGACGCATGAAATCTGTCACTAATGAAGAAACATCAGTGGCTGTCCTAGCTTCATTCAGCAAGAGCCCACAGCATAGCACTCACCGCATGTCACTGGAGAGTGGCATTAGTCGAACATCCCTTCGGCGGATATTAGCTACTCATAAATGGCACCCTTACAAACTCCAGCTACTGCAGCATCTCAACGAGGATGACCCAGATCGGTGCACTGAATTTGGAACAGGACCCTCAGTTTACGCAGAAGATTTTGTTCAGGGATGAGGCAAACTTTTATGTGAATGGTGAAGTTAACAAACAAAACCACCGCTGTTGGTCTGACACTAACCCACATTGGATAGATCCCCTCTAGACTGTGGGAACAAAAAAATTGATGGTATGGTGTGGTATATGGGGTACAAAGATAGTGGGGCCATTCTTCATCAATGGAAACCTCAAGGCCACTGGATATGCGAAATTGCTACATGATGATGTGTTTCCCTCTTTATGCACTGAAGCTGGCATGTTCCCTGAGTTTTTCCAGCAAGATGGTGCACCACCACATTATGGGTGTCAGGTCCGAGCATTCTCAGATGAACAGTTTCCTGGATTGGTCGTCGTGGGCCAGTTGAATGGCCCCCAAGGTCTCCCGATCTGACCCCCTTAGACTTTTATCTTTGGGGTCATCTGAAGGCAATTGTCTATGCTGTGAAGATACAAGATGTGCAGCACCTGAAACTACGGATACTGGAAGCCTGTGCTAGCATTTCTCGGTGTTGCTATCAGTGTGTGAAGAGTGGGAGAAGAGGGTTGCATTGACAATCCAACACAATGGGCAGCACATTGAACACATTTTATAAGTGGTCAGAAACTTGTAAATAACTCATGAAAGAATAAAGTTACGTTAAAAACAAGCATACTATTGTTTTTCTTGGGAAATTTCCAATAAGTTTGATGTGTCACATGACCATCTTCCTATTGAAAAAACAAAAGTTGGATTCAAAATGGCCGACTTCAAAATGGCCGCCATGGTCACCACCCATCTTGAAAAGATTCCCCCCTCACATATACTAATGTGCCACAAACAAGAAGTTAATATCACTAACAATTCCCATTTTATTAAGGTGTATCCATATAAATGGCCCACCCTGTAGTTTATAAAAACTATGAGCACCCTGACAAATTTCAGTGGGTGCGGCGTCCTTGGTGTGCCTCGCCTCTGACCTCTTTAACATACAGAGATTCAATGGCATACGCATATGCTGCCTTTGTATCTGTATTGCCACATTCTGTATATTTGGAGACTGCTGAGCTTACGACATGCCATTAACTAATGGACTTTTGGAACACCATTTTCTATATTATGGTTATGTGTTTTTTTAATAAGAGTTAATTATATGTTGCAGTTTCTGTTTTCAATAAACCTCCACACAGGACTGATTTCTTTAAGGAGCGTCAGTACCCTACCTAAGCTGAAAAGGCCACAGAGATGGTGGCATCGTCCCGTCGTTCTCATTCATGGTTGGGGGCTTCAAGTGAACACATATGGGTGGCATATGCTAGAGATAGCTTATTCATGTTAAGGTTATGCCACTACTTCAATGATTCTCAAGAACATCTACATTCTCCTAATAAACCTTACATCCAGAAGAAGAGCTTATTTAAGCATGGCTTACCTCCTTCCCCATAGAATAAAAGTCCATTATAGAATTTTGTTTCTGCCTGTTACAGAAGGAATAAAATGTGAATAAAATGTTGACTTCTAAAAAAGACTTGACAATAATATCCTAAATTATGGAAACTCCTATACAAACTTTGGCCATAACGGTACCTAAGACTGACACAGTAGTGCTGACAGGACATCAGGCTATAGACCACTGCTTCTGAAATGGTGAGGCACCCCCGGTTATTGGTGGGGCGCAGCTGCAGAGGAAACTTTCTCTCTTGTTTAGCAAAATAATTTATATTAGGTCCTCATTTAATGATATAGTGGACCCAAGAAACAAATGAGAGTTTAATTTGCCAATATTACTTTTGGCAAGGGTGGAGAGTCACCGGGCATCAATTTGATCTGGCTCATGTAGCCCTAGTAGAAACCGTTTCAGAAGCCTTTCTATAGAGGCAAATCTATTGGGCTACCTCAAAGAGGTTGTCTGACTTAAGACAATAAATGGTAAAATGCCTGGGAAATTATACCTGGGTGCTTCACTCCAGCGCCACCCCTCCAATCCTCCCCGCCAGTGTAGCCAAGACATCAAGTTTTTGGCTGCAGTGATGATGTTCCATATGTCCTCAGAGGTATACGACACAAGACTGCTGAGGACACTGACTGGCTGCTGCGGTGACTTGCAGTATATGAGTATATGCCACCCTTGCAGTCATGCAAACAAAGCCTGGCCAGGACGATTGGCGCAGTGGTGCTGGAACAGTGCGCATTGGGAACAGTGAACATAACTTTATTATTTTTTCAATATCTTTACATGACTTATCATTTACTTAACTCTGATCCCTTTAAATACATCTTTAGAAGACGAGACTTGGACTTTCTTTATAGTTATGCCATTAGGCAGTATGCCCCGAGTTCCCCAACAACCAACGCATTTCATGACACATTGTTATGTGTACGGTCTAAGAGTTTTAGTGCACACAGTCCAGGCAGATCTGTCTGTGCAGTCACTGTCAGTGGACGACTTTCTGGCTGCTTCATTTTTAAAAACAAGCTTTCATTCACACCCCCGTGTCAGGAAGATCAAGTTACTGCAGCCTCAATGGAAGGAGAAAAAAAAGTTTTTTTGGCAGAACACAAACTATTTTTGACCAATGAAAACAGGATGTGTCATAGCAGAAAAATGACTTACCTCATACTTTAGTTTCTTAATCTCACAGCACAAAGCGGCGTACACAGTTATGACTTTATTTAAAACCTAAAGGGAAAACCACACAAACAAATGAGGGAAAATAATTAAATTAAAAATATATATATATATATATATATATATATATATATATATTATTTTTTTTTATTATTATTATTTATTTATTTATATGTTATGATTGTTTTCATAAGTATACCGCACATTTGTGCCTATGAAACTGGCTGACCTGTTACATGTGCACTTGACAGCTGAAGGCATCTGTGTTGGTCCCATGTTCATATGTGCTGCATTACTGAGAAAAATGAAGTTTTAATATATACAAATAATCCCATCAGAGCAACAGAGGCGTTGCTGTTACACCTAGAGGCTCTGCTCTCTCTGCACTTTGATTGACAGGGTCAGGTGTGATGATGTTTCACTGTCTGGTCCTGTCAAAATGCAGGGGAGCAGCAGTTGCATAGAAGGAACAGCCCCTAAAAGTAATGGTGGCGCCCCTGTTGCTCCTAGATGCTCATTTGCATATTAAAACTTAATTGTTTACAACAATGCAGACACATATGAACATGGGACCAACACAGATGTCTTCAGCTGTCAAGTGCCATGTAACAGGTCAGCCAGTGTCATAGGTACAAATCTGCTGACTTCATCCCAGAATAACATTAACCATATACTGTTTAAATATATATCTCAGACCATAAGACCCGGCTTTAAGCAAGATAAAAATCTTGCCCAAAAGTCTCTGCATCTTATAGTCCTAAATGAGGGGGTGGGGGTACAGCAGCTACTGTATAGTAGCTAGAGATGTCAGCCAGGTCTTGTTTTAAAGCTAAAAATCTAAGCTGGAAGTAGTGGCTCCAGTGGCTGCAGTTAATAGTTAACTGGTGTGGGTGCCAGTTGTCAGACCGATCTGATACTGATGATTTATACTCAGGGTAGGTCATCAATATCATTAGCCCAGAAAATCTCTTTAAAGCTAAGAATCTATGCTTTACAACAGCACCGGGATTGTGCTAGTCGTGATATAGCTAGAAATTGAACCCTAAAATTAGAATCCAGATCAGGAGTGAGATCTGCAGGCTGAGAGAAGAGGATATGTATAGTTCCTCTTCACCCTGTATAATTGTCCTAGGAGAGGGTTACAGGCCCCATTAGACTGCCCAATTTTCAGGCACGACAAGCACCAATGCACAACAAACACATCCATTGGTATTTCTTTGCATCAGGCTATTACACAGGCCAATGCAAAAGTGAATGGAGGAGGAATGATTGCCACGGCAGTCATTCCTCCCTCATTCAGTTCTTTTGATTATCAGCAGCACATCCCTGATTATACAGAAAGATGTGCGGGCGATAATTGTAAATCAGCTGACGAATGAGCATTTACGTTCATCAGCTGATCACTGGCACAATTATACGGGCAATTATTAGGTGTTCCTGTGAATGCCTGTTTCCCAAAAATGATTCGGCCTAAACATGATCTTATCAATATACCCTCAGAGTCGCTGACCAAACACCAGTGACTGTGTGAAAGTAGCCTAATAGAGATTTAGAATTATTAAACAGCAGCATGTAAACAGCAGCAGGGAGCCGAGGATGGAAAAAAGGTAGGGAAGCCATCAGGGCAACCTTACAGCTACGAGGATAGGCGATTCATTTTGTAAATTAGAAAGACTGTGAACCCGGATAATCGCTTTAATTAGCTATTACCTTATTTTCTGTTTTTATGAGTTCTAGAAGGGAAGACTGTTCATAGGGCACAAGCTGAAAGGAGGAAGAAACCATGTTAGCTTAAAGTCACAAGTCAAAGAAGGACAAATAAAAATGTACAATAATCCAGTGTTTCCCAACCAGTGTGCCTCCAGCTGTTGCAAAACTACAACTCCCAGTATGCCTGCACAGCCAAAGGCTGTCCGGGCATGCTGGGAGTTGTAGTTTTGCAACAGCTGGAGGCACACTGGTTGGGAAATACTGCAATAATCTAACAAAATCAAACACACACAATAAAACACTCTCCACAGTTCTGCCCAGATTTCTTGTACACGTAAATCACCCTTAGATAAGAGAATCTCTTAAAGGGTCCAGGGTTTTTTAAGTGATGGCCTATCCTCAGGATAGTCCATAAAACAGAAAAATTGGCACTGCACACCTCTAAGTTTATGATTATATAGTGAGCTGAGAGCATACCGGAAGAGTCCTCAAATGGCACTAAAGGCCTTGTGCACATGACTACATCCGCAAAACGCGGATCAGCAAAAACAGTGTTCCACTTTTTTTTGTGGACCCACAGAAATGAATGGGTCTGTGTGCAATCAACAACAAAAAATGTGTATCGGATAGGGATACGAAATACTGTCGTTTGCATGAGGCCTAAAGAAGCAATATCCAAGGTACTGTGTGGACTTATCCTCACCTCGCACCTCAGCCGGATCTGTTTTACTGTGATGACGGAAGACTGCGCTGGACATACACAGCACTAGCATAATTGTAGCAGTAGAAGCGCGATACTACAGCGCAGATGCCATTGAAGCCAACGGGAGCTGCACGGATAAGCTGATTTGTGGGGGTACAGGTTGTCTACAGCTACAGATGGCCTACACTGAGGATAAGCCATTACTTAATAAACTCTAGACCAGGCATCCTCAAACTGCGGCCCTCCAGCTGTTGTAAAACTACTACTCCCACAATGCCCTGCTGTAGGTTGATACCTGTAGGCTGTTCAGGCATGCTGGGAGTTGTAGTTTTGCAACAGCTGGAGGGCCGCAGTTTGAGGATGCCTGCTCTAGACAATCCCTTTAACAAAAGGAAAGGCTTTCCTAATTAATAACCATTTATCAGGAGTAGGTGATGGACACATGAACACTGAAAACTATACAAAAATAAAGCAAAAAATAAAGAGAATAAAAAAAAGTACTATGAAATCCTGATATCTACATAATAACCCTTTAGGCATTTAGAAAGGAAGAGATTAGTTAGGACTGTGCACTTCTGACTGAATGTCCCAGCATCTCTTATCTCGAGAGTTCATATTTGGAGGCGATATCCTCTGCGGCAGGTTACGACTTATCCCTAGGATATGCCATACGGTACCTCCTGACTGCAGTGCTAGTAAGGCACAGCGCCCCCTGGAGATTTTTCTTACTTACTCATAAGTAGAGTTAAGCGAACTTCTATTTTTAGTTCGGCTTCCAAAGTTCGGGTTATCGTAGCATCCCGTTATGGATTCCGCTACCGCGGACCATAACGGCATTTGGAATCCATAAGGGGCTGCTTCATTGAACCCGAACCTTGGACAACACGGAGGACCTGGGGTGACGTCACCGTCATGTGATCAGTGCAGGGGGCACGGCTCAGCACTGGATTGGATAAGAGGTGATCCAGTACTGAGCCACGCCCCCTGCACTGATCACATGACGGTGACGTCACCCCAGGTCCTTAGGGTTGTCCACGGTTTGGGTTCAATGAAGCAGCCCCTTATGGATTTCAAATGCCGTTATGGTCCGCGGTAGCGGAATCCATAACGGGATGCTACAATAACCCGAAACCCGAACCCTCAACTCTACTCATAAGGTGGTATTGCAGCTCTTTGCACTGCGTTTGGTTGACAGCACTGCTGTGCAGAAACCTCATTCCAACAATATGTCATAAAGCGAGGACTAGAAGATGAGGAACCTCAGACGCAGGCTGGCCACCAGTGCAATACACTGTAAGTTTATGGGACTTTGGTCTCCATTCACCACTATGCTACACAACTGTCCTAGTCATGCTAAAGTTGCAGTCAACTAGAAGTTGCCCTGCAAGTGTAGCAGAAAACGTGCAACTCAGGCTTCTTCTTCTGGTGTAATAGTCTGCAGCAGGCACGTTCTACAACCTCAGTAAAAGTATGTGGAGGAAGCAACTAGTACGAGCCTAGCTCCCTTATGTCATCATATGTCACATCGCTTTCAGTTCTTTGTTGGGTGAGTTCTTAGAAAACAATGTAATCAGATTTGCAAACACCAGTTTTTCCAGCACAGTCACGTGTGTGGTTATGGAAGCAGAAATGGAGAACAGATTAAGAAATGCACCGATGGCCTAATGGTAAAACTATGGTGTATCCACCTGTGTTCGGGCAACTCAACAGAGGACAATCCTACCCGTTCTTCATAGCTAGCCGCACCCTATGTGCACTATCTATCTCCAGAACTGGGAATCCCAACCTCCCATCCCACCTGCTGGGGCAACTAATGGCCTCCACATCTAGAGAATGGGGAGATGGCCACCCAGTAACTTCTGTGGTGGTCATTAGCTCAGCTAGAGAAGGGAATTCAGAGCTGACACCTCCACTTATTACCTGAATGAATGTGGCAGCCAACGGTCGACTCTCAGGGGACCCTTGTTCTGGAGGGTACACAGGATATGCCACAAAGGTCTAAGGTGGGATAAGGCCTCTTTCATACAAGTCGCCTGAAAGCATTAGAAGACTGATCAGGATCCTGATCAGTCTTCGAAATGCTTTGAGGTTACTATGGCAGCCAGGACACTATTAAAGTCCTGGTTGCCATAGTAGTAGTGGGGAGCGGGGGAGCAGATACTTACAGTCCGAGCGGCTCCCAAATGACGTCAGAGCGCCCCACGTGTAAAGATCACGTGAACCATGCGCGTGGGGCGCCCTGACGTCACTCTGGAGCGCCCCGGGAGCCGCAGGGATGGTAAGTATACTGCTCCCCCGCTCCCCACTACACTTTAACATGGCAACCAGGACTTTAGGGTCCTAGCTGCCATGGTAACCAGTCAGAAAAAGCTAAACGTCGGATCCTGCGACGCGCCGAAACGACATTTAGCTTAAGGCCGGATCCGGATTAATGCCTTTCAATGGACATTAATTCCGGATCCGGCCTTGCGGCAAGTGTTCCGGATTTTTGGCCGGAGCAAAAAGCGCAGCATGCTGCGGTATTTTCTCCGGCCAAAAAACGTTCCTGTCCTGAGCTGAAGACATCCTGATGCCTCCTGAACAGATTTCTCTCCATTCAGAATGCATTGAAATAATACTGATCAGTATCTTTCTGTCCTAGAGCCCCGACGACGGAACTCTATGCCGGAAAAGAAAAACGCAAGTGTGAAAGAGCCCTAACCCCTATAATTTACACACAATGCTGCAGTGCGGTGGCCTATAAAGAGCTGACATAACCCACATTTTGGTTTAGCGCCTGTTTACAGACCTTGAAGGAGTTCCCTGCTTTTTTTCATCTGCAGCCTGGAATACCCATGAAGAACTCTATAGCCACCTGCTCCCCATGCTCCTTTCGCTTCACTGGTCTTCCCTTCCAGCTCCAGATAGGGTCATGTGCACCACTGCAGCCAATGACTGGCTTCAGCGGCGACATGTTCCCACGACGCACATTACTGCGGGGTCACATGGCGCTAGGGGACACATTACCACCGAGGCCTGTCTTTGGCAGCAGCAATGCACATGCCCCTGTCTGTGCAGAAGTTGACAGACAGAGACCAGAAGACTAGTGAGGAGAGGCAGGCGGCAAGAACGGAGGCAGAGATTTCTCCACAGGTAGCTCAGACTGGGGTGCACGTTAAAAAACAACAATTGGGTAACCCATTTAACCTACAATTAGACTGGATCACTCAATATAAAATCAGTGCTTTGTGAATTCCAGAACGGAACTTGATGTCAAACCGATCACCATAACATTCAGTTTACTCAAAATACTAAATTTCCTCATTATGATCCAATTTAAGATGACATTTTTGTAATTTTATACAATTGTAATCTCTGAGTTAGATAAAGGTATACATCACACATGAACTGAACCATGTGTGTGAACAGTCACCAGACCTTTAGTGCTACCGGATCCAGGCTGAAGTCCCACACGTCCCCGATAGAATCATCCAGTGCATTCTCTATTCTTCTAAGCTGTGATGTGTATTCCTCCAGGAACTTCCCGTAGTTTTTCAGTTGTACCTCTGCATGAATTTCTGTAAATGAAAATGGTCACAGATGAAAGACAGACACAATTCCCATTATTCCCCTGTCACAAGTCACCCGATCCCGAGAATACCTAGTAACTTCTGTGGTGGTCATTAGCTCAGCTAGAGAAGGGAATTCAGAGCTGACACCTCCACTTATTACCTGAATGAATGTGGCAGCCAACGGTCGACTCTCAGGGGACCCTTGTTCTGGAGGGTACACAGGATATGCCACAAAGGTCTAAGGTGGGATAAGGCCTCTTTCATACAAGTCGCCTGAAAGCATTAGAAGACTGATCAGGATCCTGATCAGTCTTCGAAATGCTTTGAGGTTACTATGGCAGCCAGGACACTATTAAAGTCCTGGTTGCCATAGTAGTAGTGGGAGCGGGGAGCAGATACTTACAGTCCGAGCGGCTCCCAAATGACGCCAGAGCGCCCCACGTAAAGATCACGTGAACCATGCGCGTGGGGCGCCCTGACGTCACTCTGGAGCGCCCGGGAGCCGCAGGGATGGTAAGTATACTGCTCCCCGCTCCCCACTACACTTTAACATGGCAACCAGGACTTTAGGGTCCTAGCTGCCATGGTAACCAGTCAGAAAAAGCTAAACGTCGGATCCTGCGACGCGCCGAAACGACATTTAGCTTAAGGCCGGATCCGGATTAATGCCTTTCAATGGACATTAATTCGGATCCGGCCTTGCGGCTAGTGTCTCGGATTTTGGCCGGAGCAAAAAGCGCAGCATGCTGCGGTATTTTCTCCCGGCCAAAAACGTTCCTGTCCTGAGCTGAAGACATCCTGATGCCTCCTGAACAGATTTCTCTCCATTCAGAATGCATTGAAATAATACTGATCAGTATCTTTCTGTCCTAGAGCCCCGACGACGGAACTCTATGCCGGAAAAGAAAACGCAAGTGTGAAAGAGCCCTAACCCCTATAATTTACACACAATGCTGCAGTGCGGTGGCCTATAAAGAGCTGACATAACCCACATTTTGGTTTAGCGCCTGTTTACAGACCTTGAAGGAGTTCCCTGCTTTTTTTCATCTGCAGCCTGGAATACCCATGAAGAACTCTATAGCCACCTGCTCCCCATGCTCCTTTCGCTTCACTGGTCTTCCCTTCCAGCTCCAGATAGGGTCATGTGCACCACTGCAGCCAATGACTGGCTTCAGCGGCGACATGTTCCCACGACGCACATTACTGCGGGGTCACATGGCGCTAGGGGACACATTACCACCGAGGCCTGTCTTTGGCAGCAGCAATGCACATGCCCCTGTCTGTGCAGAAGTTGACAGACAGAGACCAGAAGACTAGTGAGGAGAGGCAGGCGGCTAGAACGGAGGCACAGATTTCTCCACAGGTAGCTCAGACTGGGGTGCACGTTAAAAAACAACAATTGGGTAACCCATTTAACCTACAATTAGACTGGATCACTCAATATAAAATCAGTGCTTTGTGAATTCCAGAACGGAACTTGATGTCAAACCGATCACCATAACATTCAGTTTACTCAAAATACTAAATTTCCCTCATTATGATCCAATTTAAGATGACATTTTTGTAATTTTATACAATTGTAATCTCTGAGTTAGATAAAGGTATACATCACACATGAACTGAACCATGTGTGTGAACAGTCACCAGACCTTTAGTGCTACCGGATCCAGGCTGAAGTCCCACACGTCCCCGATAGAATCATCCAGTGCATTCTCTATTCTTCTAAGCTGTGATGTGTATTCCTCCAGGAACTTCCCGTAGTTTTTCAGTTGTACCTCTGCATGAATTTCTGTAAATGAAAATGGTCACAGATGAAAGACAGACACAATTCCCATTATTCCCCCTGTCACAAGTCACCCGATCCCGAGAATACCTACTGACAATGGTGACAAGATGCTAGACGGACTGGATAAGAGATAACTGCTAGGTCGATGGAGATCTGACTGCTGGGACCCCCAATCACCATGAGAATGGAGGTCCGGTGTCCACTTCCACAATCCCGGCTGGTATCACGTGACTGGCTAGCGGCTCTTTTTCTGCAGTTGTGCTCCTCATTTTTCCTGTTTTTGCGACAATGTCAGAGGGAGACCCCACAGCCGGCCACACGATCACGTGATCCCAGGCAGGATTGGGAAATCAGATTGCCGGGATCGGGAGAGCAACGGACAAGTAAGTAAAGCTCAAAAAGTGTTCTCTACATTAAAAAAAAGTATTTTTAGGTACAGATCCAGAGACCCCCTTTAAACACTGATAGCCCTCCGGGACCCCTGCCAAAAGCCCCAGCAAAATAAAGGGCCATTGCACCTGCCCCATTGTTTGCACCAGCACAGTGGTTCATCGGTACCCGCAACTTAAAGAGGGCATGAATGAATTTATAATCCACACTAAATTACACTTCTGGAGCATGTATGCTTATGACTATGAAGCCGAATTGCTCTATTATTCATGTTAGAAGTTTATTAATGAATTGTCAACTGGGCGTTACCAGTTGGGGGGTGTCCCAACCCGACAGGACAGTCTTCAATAAGTGCTGCAAGAGGTAGACTGAGCTGCCAACACCCAACTTCTAAAAGGATCAGGAGTTCATGGATCATGAACTTCTAGCTGGAATAACAGAGGAACGGCGCTACACAGAGCCATAAGAAAGGAAGCTCCAGAATTATTTACTATGACAGAGGTGTCAGGAGAGGCGATGCACAGAAGCATGCATGGGAACACAGCAAAGAATCAGCCCTACTTAATAAACTGGAAGGACTTTCACAGGAGGAGAATACAGCGGTCATACGTGAAAAACCTCATACTCATCAAAGTCACATGAAGAGTTCACTGAAAGAACACGTGACCCTTGTACCAAAAACTGCTGATCTGAATGGTAAATTAGGATACGAGCAAGGAAATGGCTTGTCGGCACAGAGGGCCGTTACACTGGACGGAGAAATATTTCCTGTTGTCAGGTTCTGCATAAAGTCTTCAGCTAAATCTGATCAAGATTCCTCTCTGTTCCCACTGGTTTTACACAAAAGCCACAGCCAGTTCTACACGTGTTAGGCCCCTTTCACAGTCAGTGTTCGGTCAGGTGCGGCTCTAAAAACAGAACAGGAGCAGATCTTCCCCTTACACCTTAATCCTGGTCTTGGCTCACAATCACTGATGGAAATCACTGACCAAACACTGATGTGTGAATGCAGCCTTACATAGGTATTTTGCCAGCAATTCCTATGTGGATTTCACACAATGAGTCAAAGCCACATCAACACGTCAAGTCTATTACAAAAAAAGGATAACCCTAAGTTCACACTTGCGCATTTTACAGCGCGTTCGAACGCGCTGTAAAACGCTCAACACATGCAAACCAATGCTTCCCTATGGGACTGGTTCACATTTTCGCGTTTTACAGCGAGTTCGAACGCGCTGTAAAACGCCCTACGCATAAACAAGTACTTGAGCTTTTTTTGGGGCGTTTGTCGCGCGTATTGTAATTGACACCACAGTAGTCAATTACAAGAAAGCGCGTTTCCTATTTGCAAAAACGCACTGTAAAACGCGCGTTTCAAGAACGCTCAGGTCTGAACCCAGGGTAACACATTGTGTGATTTTGAAAATCTGTGATTTTTGTCTGCAGCAGGCCTATAGGACCTTCTTTAACCCCTTTCACATGCATTTTCCGTGCAGTTTTTGCACCAAAAATGTGCAACTAATCTGCTGCATGTGAACATGGCCATGAACATCTTTGTAAAGTAGCTGGAGTGCCAATCTATCCACTACGTGTGTCGACTGCTATACGGAACGGTTGGGGAATTTGCGCTGTACCATACACAGAGAGTTTTTTAACACCTCATTCACACATAGCGGAAAAAGTACAAGCAGCATTCACTCTGAAGATTTTCAAAACTGCAGTTTGCTCACCCTGCGGATTTTATACCAATGCAGCCTATTTCAACTTTTGCGTTGCAAATTCTGTGGCAAAATCCAGAAGTAGAGTTGAGCGAACTTGTATTTTAAGTTCTGCGTCCAAAGTTCAGGTTCGGGTTATCCAAGCATCCTGTTATGGATTCCGCTACCACGGACCATAACGGCATTTGGAATCCATAAGGGGATTCTTCAATGAACCTGAACCTTGGACAACACGAAGGACCTGGGGTGACGTCACCGTCATGTGATCAGTGCAGGGGGCGTGGCTCAGTAGCCTACCACCTCTTATCCAATCCAGTACTGAGCCACGCCCCCTGCACTGATCACATGACGGTGACGTCACCCCAGGTCCTTCGTGTTGTCCAAGGTTCGTGTTCATTGAAGAATCCCCTTTGGATTCCAAATGCCGTTATGGTCCGTGGTAGCGGAATCTATAACGGAATTCTTCGATAACCCCAACTTAAAATACAAGTTCGCTAAACTCTACTTGTAAGTAGTGTTGAGCGAACTTGTTTTTTAAGTTTTGCGTCCAAAGTTCGGGTTATCGAAGTATCCCGTTATGGATTCCAAATTCCGTAATAGTCCGTGGTAGCGGAATCCATAATGGGATTCTTCGATAACCCCAACTTTGGACGCAGAACTTAAAAAACAAGTTTGTATAACACTATCCAGAAGCAATGCAGGTAGATTGTCATGAATTCATCTCAAAGTCTGCTGCGCACCCCCCAGGCTGCGTGCAACCGCGCACCCCCCAGGCTGCACGCAACTGTAGCAATCTCTGGGCTACAATCAACAATGCTCCATTCACTGACAGCAGAGATCTTATAGACGTTAAGGTAGAGAATGCGTCCTATTCTGGTCCGTATTGTGGACAATAATAGTCCCTTCTACTGATGGAAGTGAGGAAAACGCTGAAGCCACATAGAAGGAATCCATATTTTGCAGACAGAAGTACAGACACGGTTGTGGGGGTCATATATTGATGCCCTCAGGATAGGTCATTAATATCTGAGCGGTGGGGGTCAGCCCTGCTTGAATTTCACATTGATAATGAAAGGGGGGTGAGAAGATGTCGGTTTCTGTGTAATTATCTCCTTATCATTGGCATTATATGCAGAAGCACAGCGTTTTATATGATCCGCTGTTAAAATAACCTACACTACAGGATAAAGCACCAGCCTATGTGCAGTGCCAAGGTCCCAGCCACCAGAGAGGTCGGCACTATAGTGTGCTGGATTGCAGGGTGGTCTGTAACCATGGAAACGAGCAGTGTATAATGTGATGGAAAAATGAATCCAGCCAGCAAAGAAGGCAATATGGACAATCACAATACATTAGTAAATGGCTTGTGTAACTTCCTCTACATAATAAATGCCACCTACTGAAGAGAGACAACCCCTTTAAGGGAATCTCATGCACCGCTTCCTTTTAGGTGGCTGCACAGCACAAAGCGGCTCCTTTGAGGGGCTCGCGGACATGCCCACCCTCCCATTCATTAATTCAGTTCTCCATTCAGCATGACCGCTATTCACAGGACCCAGCAGCTGCCCTGGAGGGAGCACACAAGTATGCCAGGCTCAGAAACGCCCACTCCCAGCTCAGGACTGGACTTTTCAGCCCGTTTCACGTGATTTCCATTGAATCTGAACCACACAACTTTTTTGTTTTCTGTGCAGAAGTCAATAGGTGTATTGGGCAGAAGTATACAAGTCCATTCACTTTTGTAGGGAGTGACAGCTCTGGGGGATGGAGGAAATAAACTGCAGCTTTTCAATGTATTGACTCTCATTGCATTCAATGCTATAGACTCAGAAGCCAGCCCCATTATTACACACATGACACCACCACAGGGGACACTGGCGACCTGTGTGCTGTCACTAGCACCAGTAAATGACAAGGACCCGAGGAGGAGCATGTACATAAGTGACAGGCAGGGTGCATGTCACCAGTGCCCCCCTCTCCTGTCACTCCCCCGACCCCCATGCTTACTCTGAGAACCGTCATCAAAGCGATCGAACTCCCAGTCCGGGGAAACGGTTTCGGTAGCCGCCGCCATCACTGCACAGCAACCGACGGGATGACCACTGACCCCGCCCGCCTCCTTCCCCCGTGACACTCGCTGCACGTGACTTCCTGCCGCGGCACGCCCCCTAGCGGCGAAGGTGGGGGATGCGCACATAGCTGTGGTGGCGCCCTTGCTGCCATCTTTTTTTCTGGCAGACAGAGTATAACCCCAGGCCCAAGTTTTGCACCTCTGCCCTATACACATATGTTCACACGCCCTATGACATATGGGTATGGTCACACGAAGGAGTTAGAATTTCATTTTAATGCAAAACTACAACTCCCAACATGCCCTGATAGCTGTAGGCTGTCCGAGCATGCTGGGAGTTGTGGTTTTGGAACAGTTAGAGGGCCGCAGGTTGAGCATGGATCTAGACCAGGGATAAACAACCTCCGGCACCCCAGCTGTTCTGAAACTACAACGCCCAGAACCCTCCTTTCACTTCTATGGGAATTACAAGAACAGCCAAGTACATGTGCATGCTGGGAGTTATAGTTTCACAGCAGTTAGAGTGCCGAAGGTTGCTGATCCCTGGTCTAGACAAATACTACAATGAAAATCGTCTTTTCCAGCTTTTTACTCTCTCTTCCCATTCAAAGGGGTGCACATGTTGATCTCCCAAATGACCCCCAAAATAAGAACAACAGCCACACTTCATTTCTATTCAGCAGCCGGGTGACCCAACAGATTTTGGAAGTAAGGATGAACGAGTAGACAATAAAATACACACTTTATTCCATAACGATTAAAATCCAAAGTACATAGTTTGTGAGTCTGCTTGCGTTTCTGGTGCGCAGCGTGCCTCTTGTCATAGCAGTGCTGGACCAGAAATGCGTAAGGTGACTCACAGACTCCTCCGGTACTTTGGAATTGCATGAATATATAATAAAGTGATTTTTAGCTTCTACCCAAACTAGAGTAAGTTGTGCAAAGTGTAAATGACGCAGGGTCCGGTTATGTCATTTTTATCTTCATACTCAGTCCTCTCAATGCATTTTACTCTGGTTCATGGGATAAAAGCGTCAGAACACAACTGAGTTTAACCGGACTCGGCATCACTTATACACCTTTTAGTCAGTAGATTCAGCTCCCCATTCATAAAGGGGTAGTCCCACGAAAAGTATTACTATGCAATGAATAGGGCGTTTTAAATATTTATACTGTACGTTATATAAATGCAATTAAAAATATTATAAGCCAGATTTATCATTACACTCACATCTTACTCCACTTTTACATATGTCCAAAGTCAGATTGATTAATGTTCCTTTAAGGCCTCATGCACACAACCGTTGGTGTTTTGCGGTCTTCAAGCAACGGATCCGTAAAACACGGAAGCTGCGCTACGTTCCGTTCCAGAATTTGCGGAAAGGAACGCGGACCATTGTAGAAATGCCTATTCTTGTCCGCAAAACGGACAAGAATAGGACATGTTCTATTTTTTTTTCGGGGGCACAGAACGGCGCAACGGATGCGGACAGAACACGGAGTGCTGTCCGCATCTTTTGCGGCCCCATTGAAGTGAATGGGTCAGCATCCAATCTGCAAATATGCGGCTCGGACGCGGACCACAACAGCGGTCGTGTGCATGAGGCCTAATACTGTGATAAATGTGGTTTGACGGTAGCAGTTTATCCTTTAGTAAGCGGCTTTACAAAAGTCGCATATCTTTACGAAAAAGTCGCACGTTTATAGGTTTCTGACAGGAACGTCGCAGAAAAGTGGAGAGGCATGGATAGTAATATAATAATAGTGAAAACAAATTAATTTATTTTGATGAACATTTTGAATAAAATTCAACATTTTTAAAGGTAAAAAGATAAAAAAAAGGTAAAAAGAGTCTTTTGTTTGATGCCAATGTAATAATCACAGGACATATATATAAGCATGGTCCTTACTGGAGTGAAAATGCGCAATTTTTGCTACTTTTTTGAATTGTCGCAATAGTAAATCTGTCTAGAGATTGATTTACATAAGAAAACACCACCCACTTTTCACGCCACTTTCAGGAAACTGGCGAGCATAGAGCAGAGCCAAAAAAGTCACACATTTTTGCGCAGTTTTACCAATTGCGCAAAATATTGCAACTTTTTCATGTCATAAATTTGACTTTAGCTAATGATAAATCTAACCCATGTGTGTTTTTTAACCTCTAATGACAAGCGCCATGGATGTACGATGTTCGTGGTCTCTTGTAGGATGAGTGGGCGCTATAACCGGCAGGTGCCTGTTGTATTACACAGCAGACATCCAGAGGCAATGTCACTGCTCCCATCTGCTCCCATACAAGTGAATGGAAGCGCACCGCGTACTCGCAGGCCCCTGCTCCCATCAATTTCTATGGGGCAGATAGAAATAGCCAAGCCAGCACTCGGCTATTTTCAGCGGCCCCATTGAAATGAATGGAGGGCGGCTGCGCAATCGCAGTGCACCCTCCATTAGTTTTCCCGCTCCGTTCGCGCTGTAGGGAGGTGGGACCCACACCTATCAGGCAATGGGGGAATATCCTAGCAATATGCCCCCATTGTATGTGATGGCAAAACCCCTTTAACAAAAGTAAAAAAACAAAAAACAAAACAGGGATGGGGAAAACAGCAATATTGCCACTGATTTTGTCCTTTATTGTCTGGGTCAGTACGATTGCAGCGATACCAAATACTTTTTTTATGTTTTGCTACTTTTGCTTTACTCTGTAAAAAAACAAAAAAGGTTTTGTATCTCAAGACCCATAACTTTTTAAATTTTCTTTATACGGAGCTGTGTGAGGACTTGCAACTTGTAGTTTTTATTGCTATTATTTGTGTACATAACATTTTTTTGATCGCTTCTTATTCAGTTTTTTTTGTGGCTAATAAGCAAAAAGCAGCAATTCTGGCATTTTTTTCTGGGGCGCACTGTACAGCATAAATTACATGATATTTGTGTAGTGCGGTCATTACAGATGCGGCGGTACCAAATAAGTGGGTGAGATTTTTGCAATTTTTTTTCTACTGAAAAGCCTTTTTTCTATGGGAAAAAAGTTTTTTTTTACTTGGAATTTTTTTTTATTCAATAATTTTTTTAAACTTTTTTTTAAGCATTTAATAGTTCTACAAAGAGATTACCGGTATAGCAGGCGAACTTTTTTTTTTTTTTTTTTTTTTTATCAAATTGTTTTTATTATTAATTAATGTATTTAGAGCAAAGCAGGTATACATGTATATAGCATTAACCGACAATTTATCTGAATGACACATCTCTTCCACTGTCATATACATTCCAATGGTACATATCAAAATGCAATAGCAGACAAATAGCAGAATTAACTCAATATCTGCACAGTATACCCCTTCTGCTACCTTAGCTCCTCCCCTCCCCGTCCCTCCCACCCCCAAGTGGTCACTCCGGTAGGAACCCCATGTCTCTCACAACCTGACTTACATACTAAAGGTATTAGCCTGCAGCCAAGCATTCCATAGCTTCTCAAATTTTTGTGGACACCCTCTCTTAACAAATGTTGCTTTCTCATGAATCAACATAACATTCACCTTATCTATAAATTCACCCCGAGTGGGCGGGGACGACTGGATCCAGTGTAAAGCTATCAGTTTCCGGGCCACATACAACAAACGGCCAACTGCAATTTTCTGTTGTTCGTTAGTATGAAGTTCCGATACATACCCCAGTAGGCAAATAATTGGATCTAGTGCTACCTGTACCTTCATTGATTGGAAAATAGTCTGCAATATTTCCTTCCAATAGTTCACTATCAGCGGACACTTCCAGAGCATGTGGAAAAGATCCGCTGGTTCCAAATCACACCTCGGACAATTAGCACTAGATCTAATCCCAATGCGTTTCAGGAACACCGGTGTTTTGTATACCCTATGGATAATAAACAATTGGGACAGTTTCCCTTGCTCGCTCAGAGATGACCTTGGCACTGCCTCTAAAATATCTTCCCACTTCCCCTTTTCTATTACTCCCACGTCATCTTCCCATTTTTTCATGCGGGTCAAGGGGTGTCTCTCCAGAAATGTATCCAATAGCACTCCATACACTTCTGATATTAACCCTCTCTTAGCTGTCCCGAATAATATCAATTTATGAAGCCCCTCCACATTGCCTATCTGCGACCATTTACTCTTCATCTGATCATATGCATGACGCATTTGTAGATATTGGAAAAACCATTGCTTAGGAATATTATACGTCGTCTGTATCTCGCTAAAGGTTTTAAACACCCCGTCCTTCACAAGGTCACCTAGGCGAACCACCCCCTTCGTCTCCCATCTCTGAAATCCTGACAACTTTTCAAATTCAGACAACTTGGAGTTTTTCCAAATCGGAGTAAGAGCATTCATGTCCGCCACTCCTTTCAGCTCTTTCAATTTACCCCATATCTTCCCCATCATCCCTATCATATAGATCCCCTCTGCACTCATCTGTCGTGTATCTCCCTCCAGAATCCAGCAGGCGAACTTTTGATTGCTTTTAAAATGTATTGCACCATTCCTGTAATGCAATGTGTTTTAATGTCAGTGCTGTCATTCACCAGCAGGCTGCGCCAGTCATCGCATGTTATTTTACTCAATATATTTATTTCTCTGTATATTGGCCATTAGAGAAGTAGAGTGGCACCATTCTTATTTGAACCTCTTTATGGGGGGGTTTGAAGTCTCATACATTCAGAATAACAGTAATTATAGTAATAACATTGTACTATTCAAGAGATATATTAAAGACTTGTTTTTCATTTGGTGCGGGGACCCCACGTCTATCTATCAATTTCACAGTGAATTAAACAGTAACTCCTGGGGCATTAAGGCCCCTTTCACACGGGCGAGTTTTCCGCGCGGGTGCAATGCGTGACGTGAATGCATAGCACCCGCACTGAATCCTGACCCATTCATTTCAATGGGTCTATTCACATGAGCGTTTTTTTTCACGCATCACTTGTGCGTTGCGTGAAAATCGCAGCATGTTCTATATTCTGCGTTTTTCACGCAGCCCTAGCCCCATAGAAGTGAATGGGGCTGCGTGAAAAACGCATTGCATCTTTTTGTGGTGCGGAGGCACAGTGAGAAACACCACAGAAGCACTCCGTAGTGCTTTTGTGGGGTTCCAATCCGTGCTTCCGTTACGCATCTCTTTGATTGCGGACCGATTCAAGTGAATGGGTCCAAATACCTGATGCGGAGTGCACACAGGCCTGTGCCCGTGTATGGCCTCATGCACATGACCGTATGTATTTTGCGGTCTGCAAAAAACGGATCCTCAAAAAATAAGGATGACATCCATGTGCATTCCGTATTTTGCAGAACGGAACAGCTGGCCCCTAACAGAACAGTCCTTTCCTTGTCCGTAATGCGGACAATAATAGGACATGTTCTATTTTTTTACGGAACGGAAATACAGACATAAGGAACAGAGTGCACACGGAGTACCTTCCGTTTTTTGTGGACTTATTAAAATGAATGGTTCCGTATGCGGTCCGCAAAAAAAAAAAAGGAGCGGAGAGGGAATGAAAATACGTTTCTGTGCATGAGCCCTATAGCGGACCCGCCGTTCTGTTATAAGAAAAATAATAACTTTTGCTATTCCCCATGCAATCTGCTGGCATTTTCAGTCAATCAACTTTCCTATAAAAATAATAATAATATTTTTCTCTAGTATATACTTATTCATATATGTATATTGATTGATTGATTTATTCAAGTATACAATTTATTTATCTATAAAGTTTGATTCAATTACACTGACCAAAAATATAAATGCAACACTTTTTGCTCCGATTTTGCATGAGCTGAACTCAAAGATCTGAAACATTTTCTACATACACAAAAGACCCATTACTCTCAAATATTGTTCACAAATCTGTCTAAGGCCTCATGCACACGACCGTTTTTTTATGCTGTCCGCAAAAAGGGGTTCCGTTGTTCAGTGATCCGTGTCCGTTTTTGCCTTCCGTTGTGTTTCCGTGTGTCTTCCGTTTTTTTTAGTGGACATGACCCAAAAGATTTTACCAAAAGACAGGCTGACAATTTTTGCCAAGTCCCTGCCAAGGGATCCGCAAAAAAAACGGACGCGGAACGCGGATGACACACGGATGGCCATCTGCATTTTTTCACGGTCCCATTGACTTGAATGGGTCCGTGAACCATTTTTCACGGACAAGAATAGGACAGGTTATATTTTTTTAACGGACTGGAATCACGGACCACGGACGTGGAGGACAAACGGTGCATTTTCCGCAGAAAAGCACGAAAAACGGAGCAACGGACACGAAATCAAACAACGGTCGTGTGCATGAGGCCTAAGTCTGTGTTAGTGAGCACTTCTCCTTTGCCGAGATAATCCATCCCACCTCACAGGTGTGGCATATCAAGGTGCTGATTAGACAGCATGAATATTGCACAGGTGTGCCTTAGACTGCCCACAATAAAAGGCCACTCTGAAATGTGCAGTTTGTTCACACAGCACAATGCCACAGATGTCGAAACATTTGAGGGAGCCTGCAATTGGCATGCTGACTGCAGGAATGTCTACCAGAGCTGTTACCCGTGCACTTACTATTAGGCGTTTTTTTAAATGACAGGTTCCAGATCCACTAAAAAGGGTCTCCGCCTCACATCCAGCTTCCTCCATGCTGGTGCCTAGGATTCTGTGTTGAACCTGGAAGCGGTCTTTTTATGCTGGGTCAAATGAGAAAAACGCGCGTTCGTATGCGCGTTTTTTAAACAGAAAACGTGCATATCTTCATCTTGGAGCGTTCCCATGCATTCCAATGGGTGGAAACGCTTGAAAAAACGCCCCAAAGAAGCTCAAGCACTAGCGTTTGTGTCAAACGCCCAAATGTGTACCATGCCCATAGGGATACATGGCATTTCACATGTTGTGCGTTTTACAGCGCTTTTGAACGCGCTGTAAAACGCTTAGGTGTGTACCTAGAGTTAAGAATTAATCTAAGCCCTTTTTAAAACTATCTACTATTCCTGCTGTGACCATGTCCTGTGTAGTGTTGATCACGAATATTCTAATCGCGAATTTTGGAAGTGCCAATATTCGCGAATATCTAGAATATAGTGCTATATATTCGTAATCGCGAATAGTCTAGATTTTTTTTCATCAGTACCCATGATCCCTCACTGCTTCTTGCTTGTGGGACAATGAGAAGGCTGCAATATCGTTGACTTTAGGAGTAATGTTGATTGCGAATTTTCATATCGCGAATGTTTTATCGCAAGTTTTTATTGTGAATTTTTATAAAGTCAGATTTTCACAATCAAGAAACTAATGACTGGAGATCACGAATTCTCGAATTTGCGGCGAAATATCGCGAATTTGAATATTGCCCATGCCGCTTATCAATAGTTCTGTGGTAGACTATTCCACAGCTTTAGGGTCCATTCACACGTCCGTGAATGGGTCCGGATCTGTTCCTGTCCAATAGAGAAATTCATTCTCTATCGGACAGGAATGGGTGGTGTCCGTATCCGCATTTCCAGGGCACGGCCCCAAACTTCTGGTCCGCGGCTCTGGAAAAAAATAGGACATGTCCTATTCTTGTGCGCAATTGCAGACAAGAATAGGCAGTTCAATGGGGGTGCCAGACGGGTGTATTGCGGATCCGCAATACACTACGGACGTGTGAATGGACCCTTACAGTTCTTACAGTAAAGAATCCTTGACGCTTCTGGAGACTGAACTTTTTCTTTTCCAGATGGAGGCAGTGCCCCTTGTCTTTCAAGGGGATTTTACGTGGAACAGCTTTATTACCACTCTACCCTGTACCCACGCTGCGTCTTTTTTCTGGCCGCCTCTCGGCCTGTTTGCCGTGCTGCGGCCCGACGTCCGGCCCGCCTCCATTATAGTGAATAGGGCCGATGCGCACCTCCGGCGGCACATTGGACTTGCGGTACTGCCGGACCAGCCTGCTGAAAAGAGCTACTGCAAGTGTGAAAGTAGCCTTAGCTGGGCAGAGCGGGCTCCTTTTTCCTGCTTCGCTAAGCTAAGCGTCCTGCATGTCAGCTTCTCTAAAGGGGAAAGGGGTTGTCCCATCCTGTTGATTTCACAGTGAAATGGGACTAAGTGCCAGCACCAAGTGGCCGGGCTTAGAGAAACAGCCGAGCGGCCCAGTGTTTACGCAACTCGCATTGTAGTGAATGGGAGCTATGCAAACAGCACACCAGAACAAACTACGCTGCTTCCATAAATATGGATATGATACATTTCCTTTCACTGCGTAACACAATAGCAGATTTATGCTTTTCAGGCATAACCACATTTTTGTTGTCACATTCCAGTGCTATTTTTTCACTTTTTATCTACATGACTATACAATGCCTTATTTCCATTTTTTTGGCTCCCCATACACTAGGCCAGGGATGGCCAACCTGAGGCTCTCCAGCTGTTGCAAAACTACAACTCCCAGCATGCCCAGACTGACTACAGCTATCAGCCTACAGCAGGGCATGGTGAGAGTTGTAGTTTTACAACAGCTGGAGGGCCGCAGGTTGGCCATCCCTACACTATGCCTTCATGTTCTGTGCCTCCATATAAGGCCTCATGCACACGACATTGGTGTTTTGCGGTCCGCAAACCGTGGATCCGCAAAACACGGAAGCTGCTCCGCGTTCTGTTCCGCAAATTGCTTCGCGGCCCATTGTAGAAATGCCTATTGTTGTCCGCAAAACGGACAAGAATAGGACATGCTCTATTTTTTTTGCAGGGGCACGGAACGGAGCAACAGGTGCGGACAGCACACTGAATGCTGTCCGCATCTTTTGCCGCCCCATTTTTTGCCGCTCGGACATGGACCACAACAACGGTCGTGTGCATGAGGCCTAATACTCACCTTTCCCTGATCTCATGAAGTTATCTAGCAATGCAGTCCTGCCTCTTCAGGCCAGGCCAGCATCTGTGGAAAGTCACAATGATGTCGTTGCGCCGCCTGCATCACAACAAACAGCCGAATGGCAGGGCAGGGAACCCATGATTCCCTTGTCCTGCCAGCGCCAGGAAACTGAGTGAATCGACCTTGTGATGGGGTGCCCAAAAGAGAGGACCATCTGGCGCCCCCTTCAGGAGTAAAGGGTGATAGATGAAATATACCCGCACAAAGCCGGGTCCTTCTGCTAGTAATGCTATATGGTAAATGTAGGCAGTCTGTATTCTTTCATTGCACTGAATGCGTTTTAGGCCTTATAGTCGTAGGAATAATAGCTAAGGTTGTCTTTCTTTTTCTGATGGGTTCTGCAGAGAAAATGTGCCAGTAGTGGTACAATGCAAAAGGGTCAATAATGTGCTTTTGTGTGATGCGTGGATTTTATAGTGCAAGATGCATTCGCAAATCGTTCAGGAGATGTACGTTTTAGAATACCTAGACATCCATTACAAAGCAGCCTGGCCAGCTGGAATGAGAATACCACATCCTGCTGAGGACATTGTGAAAATCAGAACTGTGAGTACGGCAACCTGTACAACTTAGTCTGATGTTGGGATCCGCCTCATGTTTCATCTTTGCCTATTAACTACCTTTGCAGCTGTGCTACCTGTGAGAACTGAAGAAATCTTACATTGTGTAAGACCTGCCACTCCATGCATGCGGAGAACTGTAATTAATGTACCTGATTTTAAAGGGGTTTTCCTGTAAAAACTATTCTTTAACAAGTGCCTGCAGCACAGCCCCTGAAGATTTATACTTACCTGATTCACTCCGCCCCGTGGTCCGCGCTGCCTCCACTCTCCATCTTCTGGTTCCCGCACTGTTTTCATCCGGCTGGCCATGGGTAAGGTCACATGCACTGTTCCAGCCAGTTACTGGCTTCAGCGGTGACATGCTGCTGATGGTCACATTACTGCAGGAGCCAGTCATTTTCTGGAGTGGTGCACGTGACCATGCCCATAGCCCTGCTGGATGTAAACAGTGCCTGGACTGGAAGATGGAGAGAGCAGAGGCAGTGCGGACCACCGGCTGGCCATGGGTAAGGTCACATGCACTGTTCCAACCAATTACTGGCTTCAGCTGTGACATGCTGCTTATGGTCACATTACTGCAGGAGCCATTCATTTTCTGGAGTGGTGCACGTGACCATGCCCATAGCCAGCTGGATGTAAACAGTGCCTGGACTGGAAGATGGAGAGAGCTGAGGCAGCGCGGACCACCGGCTGGCCATGGGTAAGGTCACATGCACTGTTCCAGCTCACTTACTGGCTTCAGGAGTGACATGCTGCTGATGGTCACATTACTGCAGGAGCCAGTCATTTTCTGGAGTGGTGCACGTGACCATGCCCATAGCCAGCTGGATGTAAACAGTGCCTGGACTGGATAGATGGAGAGCTGAGGCAGCGCGGACCACCGGCTGGCCATGGGTAAGGTCACATGCACTGTTCTAACCAATTACTGGCTTCAGGAGCGACATGCTGTTGATGGTCACATTACTGCAGGAGCCAGTCATTTTCTGGAGATGTTCACGTAACCATGCCCTATAGCCAGCTGGATGTAAACAGTGCCTGGACTGGAAGATGGAGAGAGCTGAGGCAGCGCGGACCACCAGCCGGCCATGGGTAAGGTCACATGCACTGTTCCAACCAGTTACTGGCTTCAGCAGTGACATGCTGCTTGATGGTCACATTACTGCAGGAGCCAGTCATTTTCTGGAGTGGTGCACGTGACCATGCCCATAGCCAGCTGGATGTAAACAGTGCCTGGACTGGAAGATGGATAAAGTGGAGGCAGCGCGGACCACTGGCTGGCCATGGGTAAGGTCACATGCACTGTTCTAACCAGTTACTGGCTTCAGCAGTGACATGCTGCTTGTGGTCACATTACCGCAGGATCCAGTCATTTTCTGGAGTGGTGCACGTGACCATGCCCATAGCCAGCTGGATGTAAACAGTGCCTGGACTGGAAGATGGAGAGAGTGGAGGCAGCGCGGACCACCAGAGCGGAGTGAAGCAGGTAAGTATGAATAATTTGTTTCAGGCTGTGCTGCAGGAACTTGCTATTCCCATCACTGCATGGCCCAGGGAAGCATCAGAGTGAGTAACAACTATGACCACCATTCCTGCTACTATCACTCCTCTCCTTTCCTCTGCACACTGCAAACTGAAATACCTACAGTAGATCCTTGCAGATCCATCCACTGCTCTCCCTTCACTTTGGGGGCCCTGTTTTGGAGGTAAGATTGGGTCCTAGAGAAGGGACCTGCACCTATCGGATCTTGATGCCATATCCTTGCAATATGGCATCAATGTCTGAGCTGAGCCAACCCCCTTTAAGGGGTTCTTCAGTGGTAGCATATTGATGATCTATCCCCAGGATAGGTCATACATATTAGACTGGACCTGCGACCCCGCTGATCAGCTGTTTGAATGGGCCACGGTGCTTGTGCGAGCACTTTAGTGTTTAACTGCACACCACCTAGACCAGTGATGGCTAACCTTTGGCACTCCGGCTGTGGTGAAACTAGCCATCACAGATCTAGACCGTAGCAGAGGTGCAGCGTAACTATAAGGGCGGAGCAGCTGTAATTACACTGCCCCGCCGCTAAGTAATATGGTGAAGAGGACGCAGCACTCATACGAGCAATTAGACCTCTTTCATCCGCTGATAGGCAGTGGTGCCAGGAGACCCAGTGTCAGACCAGTAAAACTTATTTTGGGGGCCCTCCATACAGATGCATTCAAATATTAGGGTACTTTCACACTTGCGGCAGGACGGATCCGTCCTGCCGCAAGTGCCCGTGCACTGCTCCGTCCCCATTGTCTGTAAAGGGGGTGGGGGCGGAGCTACGGCGCAGTACGGCAGAGATCGCCGGACTGAAAAGTTGGACATGCAAGACTTTTAGTCCGGCGATCTCTGGCCGTGCACTCCCGTGCTGCGCCGTAGCTCCGCCCCATTATGGTCAATGGTAATGGCCCCTGAGCAAGCTGGGCCCCTAGTCTCCCACCCCCTGCACAAGTGGCACATAACACAGTAGACTTACTGCACTACATACATTTATTCAATGTACAGCACCTCAACCAGACTATGCTCATATAAAAAACCTGATAGATTATTTAAGTAAACTCCCCAGTTTATTTTTATAGACATGATCAGAGCTGAGATGACTTCTAGCTATAGAGTAAATCTAGCCAGTGTGCTCTTTTCCCCAGGACCTACCTTCTCTATGCAGGGACCCCCATACTCAATCATCTGGTAGCATCTTGCTGCTGTGTGAGCAGGTAAGGCTACTTTCACACTTGCGGCAGGATAGATCTGAATAGCCTGCCGGATCCGTCCTGCCGCAAGTGCCCGTGCACTGCCGTGCTGCGCCGTAGCTCCGCCCCTATTATGGTCAATGGAATGGAGCGGCAGCACGGCAGTGCCCTTGCATGCATTATCACGTATATGTACATTGCAGCATCCCCAAGTCAGGGCAATGTGTGGAACTAACCTGGGGAATGCCAGTGATGGAGAGGCCGGCACGCTGCTCCTCTGGGGCACTCTCTGGGTTCTTGAGGGACACAGCCAGGTGGAAGGTGAGGTGCCCTTGGTGTTATAGTTTAACGTGCCTATGGCTAAGTCCCTGATATGTCGTGACGCCAGTGCCAGTAAACGGTGGCACACCGTATTTACAGTAGGAATAACAGAGGTGCAGACTGGTAACTTGAAAACAGAATTCAAACTTTACTGAAGACAGTGATGATACAGTAAGCAGTCTTTCCAACAGTTCCTTTTTGCAGACAATCAAAATTGCAGTGGTCTTACATCCAGCAAGGTTAAACAGAGGGTGATAATACAGGACTTGGAATTGCAGGTGAACCTTACTTTCTTCCTGACTCGTCCTGACTGGAATTGATGCTTCAAGGCCCCAATGCCCTACTTCTGGCTTATATCCTTGAATCTCCAGTTTATAGAGTACCTCCTCTTGACGTTTAGTACCTCTTGCTCTAGGGATTGCCTCCAGGTTGACTTCTGCTGAACTGGCCTAGGCCTGAGACATGTGGCCTTCACAGACTCCAGGGTCTGCACTGCACTAGCCTGCCTTGGCCTAGCTATATATATAAACTGCTCACCAGCTCCCCAGTGGTCCAATACCCAAATGACACCCTTCAACATTGCTGCAGGCAATTACATGAAACACACAGCATAACAGAATGGTGGTAAACGGGTATCAAAGTGCCCGTATACTGCATACCCACAACTTTAAACTGAGTACGACCTCGTACTCCACCACAGGAGTCCACCCAGCTGGATTCATCTCCTGAAAGACAAAGGAAAACATGCAGGCATACATAAACACAAATGAATGACATCTGCATAATTTATATCAGGTCCAGCTGGAAAGGTGGAGCGCGGTGACAAGGGCGTCGTTCTCTTCCTTCAGGATAAAAGAGTGGAACTGGGGCGCTGACCTGGCACAGCGGATGTTAGGGAATACCAGGATAGTCCATGACAATGAGTGAGTCCATAAAAACATATCACAGAGGCTCGCACACAGGAGTCCATCTCTGGGCACAAACTTAAAAGGATGATGCTCACACAGAGGTTCCCTGGGGGTGTATCACAGGCAAGGGCTCGCGTGGAGGAGTCCATTCTTGCGCACAAACGTCAAGCAAGGTATTTCCAGTAGTAACTGCCCGGGAGGAGACACCACCAGTATAATCAAAGTCCCTAAACGGACTGGCGGGCGCCCCTGTTCATCGGGTGGACCTTCTCAACACAGGAGTTTCCTCCTCCCTTAGCACCGAGGTAGAAGGAGAGGAGCAACAGGAGGGTCTCCACCAGTGAGACCCTGATCAGGAACAACAGGAGCCGGAGGATCCTCTACAAGGGGACTGGATCCGGGACATTTTGAACCGGCTCTTCCGGAGGTGAAGGCACAGTAGGTGCTGGAGCGGGCACCAACAAATTTAACCAAGGTGTGAGGAACCAATGGAGTGGTTCAGCATCATTGACTAGATCCGCCACAGCCTGCATAGGCTCCACAGGCTGAGCAGAAAGTCCTGGCACAGGAGACTGGGGTCGGAGTCTCCAGCAGTGGGCCCCTTTGTCATGCAGAGTTTTAGGCGGTTTCTGTGAACAATTTGGGGACCTTTACCCTCTCGGGTGACCTCATAGGTATGAGTTTCAGCATTAGGGATGGCAGACACAAGATAGGGAGTTCTCTCCCATTTACTGTCCAGCTTACTGAGTACGGTGATTGTTCTTCAACCACACGGTGTCCCCCACAGCCAAGGGCTCTGCATGGGCCGCCAAATCATAGTCTTTTGTTGTCGCTCCGGGCACCTTCCATGCGCTCCTGGACAATTTCTTTGGCATTAAGCAAGCGCCTTTGATGTTCCGCTACCCAGTCAGTTTTAGGCAGGGGATTAATGTCATCCAGCACTTGTACATCCAGGGAATGATCTGCAGGCAATTTACCCTGACGCCCAAACAACAGGTAGAAAGGAGTGTATCCAGTGGAACAATGGATAGTATTATTGTGCGTATACATGAGCTGTGGTAACAGGTTAGGCCAATCTCCTCTGGTCTCAGGAGGCACGGCTCTCAACATTTCAATCAGGGTCTGATTCATCTTTTCACAGAGTCCATTACCTTGTGGATGATAGGCCGTGGTCCGGACCTTTTGGCAATTGTGTAGTCGGCACAGCTCCTGGAACAGATGAGACTCAAACGCAGACCCCTGGTCGGTGAGGATCTTTTCTGGGCAGCCGTAAGGCAGGAGGAAGTGCTTCCAGAACAATTCAGCGGTCGTCTTGGCTGTCAGGTCCTTCACAGGCACTGCTACGGCAAACTTAGTGAAATGGTCAATAATAGTCATGGCATAGGCATACC
Organism: Bufotes viridis; assembly: GCA_033119425.1. Classification (NCBI taxonomy): domain Eukaryota; kingdom Metazoa; phylum Chordata; class Amphibia; order Anura; family Bufonidae; genus Bufotes; species Bufotes viridis. The sequence continues at coordinate 279,924,163 of CM065590.1, forward strand.
CTGAGCGACTGGGTGCTAACTTTACGTGGTCAATCGCAACCAGTTCAAGAGGGCGGTACTTATAATAGGGTGCAGCGGTGCTCTCTGATCATGATGTTCACCTCTCTTTAGGGCACAGGCTGTACATTCCCGACACCACCTCTCAATGTCCTCTCTGATTCCAACCCAGTAGAACCGCCTACGGATAGTGGCCTCAGTCTTTTGAACCCCAAAATGTCCAGACTTATCATGATACATTTCTAGAACCATACCTGCATCACGACGTGGGATGAGGATCTGGTGCACTCTGTCATTTGACACTGGATCCAGGCTTCGTCGCAGCAACAGGCCTTTTGAAGGAACAGTTGTTGGCGTTGCTTCCACAATTTGAGGAGTTCTGGGTCTGCGGTCTTTCGCCGAATTCTTTCAGGGGTTCTGCCACTGATGAAGAAGTCCAGCAGTTCACCGAGAACTCTACTCTCTGATTGCAACTTAATCCACTTTTCTTCTCTGGATGCAGGCTTATCAAAGGATGGTGGGTCAGAGGTTCCACTGTTGGCAGCTTGAGCTTGGTCCTGTTGAGCAAACCTGTTATAAAATGCTGGCATCTCTACATCTTCCCAGGCATCCCGTTTGTCATCTGGTGCTATCTCAGTGGGGAGCCTTGACAGGGCATCAGCATTATCGTTTGAGCGGCCAGCCCGGTATTTTACAGTGAAGTCGTAATTAGCAAGGCGGGAGGCCCATCTCTGTTCTAAGGCCCCCAGTTTGGCGGTGTTCAGGTGGGCCAAAGGATTATTATCAGTGAAGGCAATAAATGGAGTGGCAGCCAAATAGTCTTTGAATTTTTCTGTTACCGCCCACACTAAGGCCAGAAACTCTAATTTGAAAGAGCTATAATTCTGATCATTCTTTTCAGCTCCCTTTAAGGACCGACTGGCATAAGCTATCACCCTTTCTTTCCCTTCTTGCACTTGAGCCAGCACCGCTCCCAGGCCTTTCTTACTGGCATCTGTGTAAAGGTGAAATGGCTTACTGTAATCTGGGTACCCCAGCACAGGAGGTTCAGTCAACTTCTTCTTTAACAACTGAAATGCAACCTCCCTCTCTTCATTCCATTCAATGGGGACAGGAGTCTTTGGGCTCTTTTTTGGTTGCCCCCTCAGGAGTTCCTGGATTGGATCCGCTATTTGAGCGAAGTGGGGGATAAAGCGCCGGTAGTAGCCAGCGAAACTAAGGAAACTCCTCACTTCCTTCACTGTAGTGGGAACCGGCCAATTTCGGACAGCAGCCAACTTATCAGGATCAGGCTGGACTCCCTCTGCGCTTACAACATGTCCCAAGTATTTTACAGCAGGTTTCAGCAGGTGACATTTGGACGGTTTAATCTTGAGGCCGTATTTAATAAGGATTTCAAACACCTCAGCTAAATGCTTTAAATGGTCCTCATACGTTTTAGAATAGATGATAACGTCATCCAGGTACAACAACACCGTCTCAAAGTTCTTATGGCCTAAGCACCGCTCCATTAACCTTTGAAAGGTCCGGGGGCATTACACAGTCCAAATGGCATGCAATTAAATTCAAACAGGCCCATAGGGGTGGTGAAAGCAGTCTTTTCCCTATCTTCAGGGGCCATGGGCACTTGCCAATATCCGCTGGTTAAATCTAAGGTGGAGAAATAGGCGGAGGAGCCTAGAGCAGTTAGAGACTCCTCAATACGCGGCAATGGGTAAGCATCTTTGTGAGTGATCTGATTTATCTTTCTATAGTCTACACAAAACCGGATGCCACCATCTTTCTTTTTACTAAAACCAGGGGGCAGCCCAGGGACTACGACTGTCCCGGATTACGTTTGAGTCTTTCATTTCTTGGATCATCTCTTTAACAGTTTGGTATGAAGTTGGTGGTATGGGCCTATACCTCTCTTTAATGGGAGGATGAGAGCCAGTGGGTATGGTGTGTTGGATAACACTGACCTCTCCATAGTCCGTTGCATGCTTACTGAAGGCTTGATGGTGTTGCTTTACTAGGTTCAGGAGTCCCTCTAGTTGATGCTGCGGGGTAGCTTCGTCCCCGACATGGAGTTCCTTCCACCAGGGCACTGGAGAGTCGTCCGCAGGAAGAGGTCCTCGAGTGGCAGGCAGGCGGATGACATCCTGGAAGGAAACCTGGGAAAGCTGGGCAACAGGACAGTGCTTAGTAAGCACAGCAGGATGATCGCTGAGGTTAATCAGACGGACAGGTACTTTACCTTGGGAGGCGGTCGCCAGGCACTTGGCAGCTCTCACATATGGGTAGTTCTCCATCTGGACAGGTTCCACCAGGGCCGGATAGTCTTGGCCTTGGACTCCCAGGACAGCACGGCACCACAAGAGGGTTTGGGAGTTTGGAGGTAGAGTCACTGGTCTATTATCACCGATCCTGGCGGTGCAGATCTCTCCTTTTTCATTTGCAAACCTCTGCTGAGCACACAATACGCTGATGGTCTTTTGGAGGACCTTCTTGGAGGCGGAGGAAGCTGCAGGCAGGGACTGATGGAGAGCTTCAAGTACCTCAGGGTAGCAATTTTGAAAACATTAGTCCCAACAATCACAGGGTGGCCCCCTTTATCCCGGTTTGTACCACGATCACTCCTTGCTGTGGTAAAGTGGCTTCACCCACTTGGAGCGTGGGTTCCCAGTATCCATGGACTTTTATGGGCTTACCATTGCTTGCAATTATCTCCAACCAGGACTCAGGTGGCTGGGTAAGCAGGCTGGAACTCCAGAACTGATTAAAGGTGGACTGCTGAATAGTGGTGACTTGAGATCCAGTGTCCAGCAACGCTTCAAAAGGCACTCCATTGATCCGGACGTTTATTTTGGGGCGGGACCCCACATAGCAGGGCATCCAGTTTGGATCCCTTGGACCTGTTGTTCTACCTCCCGAGGGCGGTCCTCAGCCTCGAGGGTGACCCGTTTAACTGCCAGCAAGTAGATTCAGTATGACCCAACTTCTTGCAGTAATTACAGGAAGGTAAACTGCGGTTCCTAAACCGGTCACTTGAGCGTCTTCCAGGATCTCTGGGATAAACTTCTTGATACGCAGGGGGCCAGGCTTTTGAGGCAAAAGGAGTTCATCTTCCAGCATTAAGGGTTTCTCCCACTCTTCCAGTTTCCTGCAGACTTTTTCCAGGCTCTTAGTGAGGTAATTGACCTGTTCCATCAGAGCAGCCACTGTATCAGGAACTGGAGTCTGGGCGGCTTGGCTGGCCCCTGGCAGGCTGGTATCCGTTGGCTTAGGATTACGGACAGGAGGTTCGGGATGGGCCACTGGTTCCGTTGGCAGATGTTGTCCCAGAATACTGATGGCCAGTTCTTTAAAGTCCAGGAAAACACTGTTAGGGTGCTGAGCCGACAACATTTTCAATTGTGTTTTTAAAGATTCGCTATTCACACCCGCAATAAATTGTTCTCTCAGAGTTTGATCCTGGGTGTCAACCTCTCTAGGGTCTATATGAATGACAGCCCTCCAGGCCTCTTGGAGGGATAAAGCAAAATCACGAAGTGACTCACCAGGTTTTTGTTTCTTGCTGAAGAAGCGCATCTTTATTTCAGACACCGTCCTGACTTCAAAGGTAGTGCTGAGGCGGTCAAAGATCTGCTCTATGGTACTCCTCTCAGAACTGGGCCAGGACATGACTTCTCGACGGGCCGCTCCTTCCAACTGGGCTAACAGAATCTCCATTTGCTGCTCCGGGTTAATAGGATAGAGCCGGAACAGAGCTAGGATTTTGTCTTGAAAGTCTTTTAAATTATGAGCCTCCCGGCATAACGGGAAACCATGGAGCCCCAAAGTAGTATGGCATCGTCAGCGGCATCATGTTGACAGGCGTAATACCGTTGGTGGCTACTGGCTCCCTGGGGGCAGGCTGCTCGGCTGCTTCTGAGTCCGACATGATGCAGATTATTTGGTTGAGCGGTCCCTTTAAGAGGTAGCGATAGGTCCGATGTCGCGCCGGCGGGGTTACTGGCCGGTGAGCGTGACCGATGGGCAGAGTCCAGTATCCCCTTTTTGGGCCTTGCTAACCAGGCGACCCCTCTCCGGTGTCGGATTATTTCTCCCAGGAGTTGGTACTTACTCCGGTGCAGGCGGTCCAAATCTCGCGAGATCCGGAAGGGCGTCTTCGGGAATCCCTTGCGCAGCGTGCCTTCCCAGCGAGGACGTCGGGCTGGAGGGCGGAGCTTCGGACTTGCTCCGACGGGGAACAGCGTCTGCGTTCTTCTAAGTCCAAGGTAGGTGGAGTCCAGCTTGGGAAATTTGAATAAAGTGGTGACGCTGCAGAGTCTGGCGCTAAGCTTTCCCGCCAGCGATGAGTAGTGATGGCGCAGTAGATAAGTCCACAGTTCAGGCGGCCATCTTGGGCGCCATGATGCATCAATTCAATGACAGCAAGCAGCGGTAGTGAAACAGCATAAAAGTCCACAAAAATGCACTTTGAAGTGGCGATTTTCTTCCTCTTGATAGCGCAACACTGCACAGCGCTTTTGGAGGTCTTTGGGACACTTTTCCGTACGTTTTAGGTCCGCAAAGTTCAATAAACAAACAGGCGTTTTGTCACTTGGCAAACTGGTTAAGGCACAAAGTTCACGTTTTTGCTCACAGTCCGTAAAACGTGCGTATCCTGTTCGTGACGCCAAAATGTAGCATCCCCAAGTCAGGGCAATGTGTGGAACTAACCTGGGGAATGCCAGTGATGGAGAGGCCGGCACGCTGCTCCTCTGGGGCACTCTCTGGGTTCTTGAGGGACACAGCCAGGTGGAAGGTGAGGTGCCCTTGGTGTTATAGTTTAACGTGCCTATGGCTAAGTCCCTGATATGTCGTGACGCCAGTGCCAGTAAACGGTGGCACACCGTATTTACAGTAGGAATAACAGAGGTGCAGACTGGTAACTTGAAAACAGAATTCAAACTTTACTGAAGACAGTGATGATACAGTAAGCAGTCTTTCCAACAGTTCCTTTTGCAGACAATCAAAATTGCAGTGGTCTTACATCCAGCAAGGTTAAACAGAGGGTGATAATACAGGACTTGGAATTGCAGGTGAACCTTACTTTCTTCCTGACTCGTCCTGACTGGAATTGATGCTTCAAGGCCCCAATGCCCTACTTCTGGCTTATATCCTTGAATCTCCAGTTTATAGAGTACCTCCTCTTGACGTTTAGTACCTCTTGCTCTAGGGATTGCCTCCAGGTTGACTTCTGCTGAACTGGCCTAGGCCTGAGACATGTGGCCTTCACAGACTCCAGGGTCTGCACTGCACTAGCCTGCCTTGGCCTAGCTATATATATAAACTGCTCACCAGCTCCCCCAGTGGTCCAATACCTAAATGACACCCTTAACATTGCTGCAGGCAATTACATGAAACACACAGCATAACAGAATGGTGGTAAACGGGTATCAAAGTGCCCGTATACTGCAACATGATAATGTGTGAATGACTATAGCAAGAGGCTTAACTCAGCAGATAGAGAGACTGAAAGCCATTCACCCTAGAGACAAGGGGTCAAAAAATCCCAGGTTCTAGCTCCTTAAAGAGGACCTTTCATGGGTCCGAACATTGTAAGATAACTATCTGAACATGTAGAGCGGCGCCCGGGAATCTCACTGCACTTACTATTATCCCTGGACGCCGCTCCGTTACCTTCTCCTGCGCCGTATAGTAATTGCTACTGACTTCGCAACAGGGAGGAGACACCAGCTTCTTTCCCTGGGCGTTCCTTCTCCCTGGCTGTGAGCTCTGTGCTGCGATTGGACAGCGCTCCAGCCAGGGAGAACGACCGCCCAGGGAGAGAAGCTGATGTCTCCTCCTTGGTGCGAAGTTAGTAGTAATTACCATACGGTGCGGGAGAAGGTAACGGGGCCACAGCGAGCGAACGGAGCAGCGCCCAGGGATAATAGTAAGTGCAGTGAGATTCCTGGGTGCCGCTCTACATGTTCAGATAGTTATCTTACAATGTTCGGAGCCATGAAAGGTCCTCTTTAAGGCTAGGGCTACACAGCAACAGTTGTTGTGCGACAATTTGTATAATGGTAGTCAATGGTGTCGTACTGCGACATTTAGCTGCCATCTTGTGGACAAAAATGTGTACTACAGAATGCTCACATTATATTTAAAGGGATTCTGTCACCACTTTTCAGCCCTGTGAGCTAAACATATGCTCATGTTCAGGGTCTCATTATGATTCCTGATGTGGCCTTATAAATGAGATCTGTGGCTTAATTTAGCAAAAAAACTGGCACAGAGGAGTAGAAGACGGCGCAGAACTCTGGGAAGACGGCACTGGGCACGAACGGCGATGGCTGCAGCCGGGCACCCTGCATACCCGGACCTCCCCTTGAGCACCTTATTTGTATGATTGACAGGTTAGTAAAACCTGTTTTTTTGCTAAATTAAGCAACAGATCTCGTTTATAAGGCCACATCAGAAATCATAATGAGACGCTGAACATGAGCATATGTTTAGCTCACAGGGCTGAAAAGTGGTGACAGAATCCCTTTAAAAACCTATCTCTCACAGCGACATGCTGCAACTGTGACACGACAGTGCGACATCATTGATTACCATTACAAAATATGTTGCGCGACAGTTGTGTGACATCAATGTCGCGCGACACATGTTGCAGTGTAGTTATTGTCGCGCGACTTATTGTTGCATGACACATGTCGCCATGTAGCCGTAGCCTAAAGGGTGTAAATATTTTTATGTTGAAAAAAGGACTCCATAAAAATTCAAATCACCCTCCTTTCCCATATAAAAATAAACAATAGAAAATTAAACATATTAGGTATCACCACGTCCGAAAATGAACTATTAAAACATAAAAATAATTTTAATGTGCACGATTTGTCGTTTTTTAGGCACCCTGTCCCCCAAAAATTGAATAACAGTGATCAAAAATGTACAAAAATAGTACTAATAAAAACGATCAACGCTCATACAGCTCTGTGCATGGAAATTTCAAAAATGAGCCTCCATATGGCTATGTGAAAGGAAAATTAAAAATGTTACGGCTCTTCAGCTTTTGGAATGCGGGGAGGAAGAAACGAAAATGCAAAAACGAAAATGGCCTTGGTCTTGAAGGGGTTAAGAATGGGGTGCTCTCTTCTTTTCTATAGATCGGGGTTGGCCAGAATAAGTCACAGTACGAGAAAAGTCCAGGCAGTACCAATCGTCTGCAGATACTCCAAGTAGAGTGTCCTGAGTACGGGGGACACACATAAAGCATGTGTGACATGCAGGAGGACACGCCTCCATAGGGATTGCATCAGTAGCTCCAAGGCATCAGCCAAGAAGGGGCTGCTCGGGTGGGGGCGTGGCCTGAGGTGACAGTCTGGAGACGCAGCGCCGCAGTAGTGTACGCTCCCTGCCAGCTGGAATGATGGGCAGGAAAGTGGGCGGGGATTCACGGAGGAGGCGTGGCGTAGCTGGAGCTGGTGTTTGTGCCAAGCTCTGCTGTCAGTTCACTTGGGGGCCACAGGGCTGTAGGTTGCTGTGTTATTTCTCCTACCGGCGATTATTGGGGCACCGCATATAAATATGCTGTGGGCTGCCAATCAGTTCTTCAGGAAGTTCTCCACCACAACAGTGAGTAACCTGGCACTGAACTGGCATGATTAAAGGCTGGCACTCACATAAAGGACCTTATTGCCATATGGCTCAGGGACTGAGTAGTTCCGAGGATCTACATTTATAGTTATAAGCTAGGACTGCATAATACCGCATACCACATCTTATGGTGTGAATACTGGCATGTACAGTGGGCAGCCTGTGGCATTGGGGAAGGCTGGCAGCTTTATAGCAGTAGGGTGTCTCCCAATCTCTATGGACTGGTAGAAAGCAGGAATTGCTGTATATATGACATAGATGTCCGTTCTTCATCCCATGGCAGTATTGTTCAGGGTTATTGTCTTCTCCCTATAGCACTGACATATTGCGCAGCGCTGTACACAGATTGTCCCTATTCATGACAGTCCCTGTCCCACTCTGATTGCCCCGCTATCAGACACACTCAGGCTCAGGCACACAAATGTATTTTTGGTCTGCAGCTTTTTGTGTGGGTCGGATGTAGATCCATTCACTTCAATGGGTCCGTTCCGCGGCTCCGCAAAAAAAAATAGAACATGCCGTATTCTTGTCCGTTGTACGGACAAGGATAGGACTGTTCTACAGAGGGCAAGGCGTTCTGTTCTGCAAAATGGGGAACACACACAGCCTGTATTCGTGTTTTGCGGATCCGCCACTTGCAGACTGCAAAAATGGCTAAGTGCATGAGCCCTTCGTTTTATCGGAGGCTGGTTGAAGGGTCACTGAGCTTTGGGAACACTTTTCAGACGTCGTAGAGACATATCAAAGGTTTTGAGGTGCAGGAGAATGTGTATGGTCCTGTCTCCATTCCTGCCATTGCTTTCCTCTTCTCATTGTAGAGATCAATGAGGGTCTCAGCACTCAGACCCCCACCAATACAAAATTATGATATGTCTCTATGGCATACCAACATTTTTTATTGACTATTTAACCTTAGAATATTATTTAGCGTTGGCAAAAAACGGAATAGGGGCTCATGCACATAAACATATTGTTTTTTTCGTGTTCGTTCAGTTTTTTTTTGCAGCCCATATGCGAAACCAATTCACTTTAACAACGGAAGTGACTCATGTGCGTTCCATGTCCTAACGTCTGTATGACCGTTCCGCACAAAATACATGTCTTATTATTGTCCGTATTCTGGACAAGGATAGACCCGTTTTATTAGGGGCCGGGCATTTCGCAAAATGTAGAATGCACGCGGCTGGTATCCGTGTTTTCTGGATCCGCAATTTGAGGACCACAAAACAGCCAGAAGAAGTTGCCCTCAATTGCCCTTCCCTATTTCTGATACACAAATCCCTTGCATGGATATAGTGTTGAAAGATAACACGCTAGCTGGCCGCAGCCGCGCACTGGAATGTCGGGGGGGGTGATTGGACCTCTGTATCACAAAACCACTTCTGACTGCTATAAGCAATTATTAATAGGAACTGGCACAAAATGTTGACCTTCACACTCGGTTCATGCATAGTTTTTTTTTTTAAGCAGTTTTTGCCACGTGTTGGATATGTGTTTTTGCGGGATAAAATGCCAACTCCTGATGATAACTGAAGGTCTGTGGGAATTATGATAAGCTGCACACACATGCATTTTCTCCTAGGAGCATTTTTTTCAACTGTGGAGTGTTTTTGTGCCCATTCTTTATTCAGACGTTTCTGCGTACCCTCTCTATGTGAGAAAAACTGCCTAAAAACGCATTACAAATGTATGAAGGGAAAAAAACTCCTCCCAAAAAAGTATGTGAAAATTAAAAAAACTTTGAAACAAGACCAACGAGAATGTCTTGCTTTTTTATTTTTACCACTACAAAGATTTCAGAATAACCACATCCATTTTTTTGGCCACTTTTTTGTGTCAATTTCTTTTTCTTTGCACACACTGGTGTCAGTTATGACGTGTTATCCCTTGCATTTAATTTAAGACAAGGCACTGGTCGTGCCCATATTGCGCCCTGCAAACATCAGGTCTGCAATATACAGGCACCGGCCGTGTGCACGTCGTATATGTCCTGTGTTTTATATTTCTCATAGACCATCAACATCTTGAGCTGTCCTTTAGCGCCAAAAAAACACACCAATAAAATGTCACTAAAAATGCAGAAGTTCAGAAAAATTGCAGCAAAACCCAACATATATGTGGGGGGGGGGGGGGGTTTTGGGCAGCAAAAATAAATAAATAAATACATTTCAGAGCAAATAAAGGGGTTTTCTGGGATTTTAATGTGATGACCTATCCTCAGTATAGTTCATCAATATCAGATCGGTGGTGGTCCGACACCCGGCACCCCCGCTGATCAGCTGGTTGAAGAGAAGGCCGCACTCCATGCAAGCTCAGTAATAACAATATTATCTACCCCTTGCCTATTTATCATGCAGAAAATGATTCCACAGATAAAAACTAATAAAAATATTGGGTCGTGTGAACAATCTGTGGCAATAATCTCTTAATTGCACTTAAAGGGTTTATCCCATGAATAATGTAAAAAATGAAAATCAATACGTATAACTTTGTGGCACTGTTCCCGCTACTGGAAGTCGGGTTCCCGCCCCGGTATAGTGAAGAAAATAACTCCAGTTTTGATGCGGTGTCAACACACCGCACCGATAGCAGGCATAGCCCTGCAGGCTCTCCTGACGCAGCCCGTCATATCTCTTACTCGATCTTCTACTTACCGGGGCTTCAGTCTGATGAAGGCCAATGATAGGCCGAAACATCACACCTTTATGTGATATTGCCGCAATTGAATAAAAGAAACCCTGTTGACACCGCATCAAAACTGGAGTTATTTTCTTCAAAAATGAAAATCAGACACCATATAGTACATGACGATCTCTTATAACAAAGCTAGAACCAGCCCTGTACCTCACGCGGATCCAGAGATCTCCCCATTCATTGCTCCACTTTTTTCAATTCATTCAAGCTGTCAGCTTTGGGGATGTGTCCTTTCTCAGGAGTGTGTCCTTTCTATTGCAGCTGGTGGCAGTTGAGGTATGGAACTGAGCACCATGCTTCCATCCCAGTGAGCAGAACAGAGAAATTAGAAAAATAACAAACAGCAGGTGGCGCTATACAGATGGATTTCATTTAATAGCTCAGTAGCCATAATACATTTTTAGTTACATGCAATTACAAAAGGATTCAGATCCAGGTGCTGGTTTGAAAAATATAGAGTATTTTTTATGGGACCATCCCTTTAAGGGTTTGTTAAACCTAGTTCATGCGCCAGTTTTTGGTCAATGATTTCTATTAGTAATTGTGAGCCAAAACCAGGGGCGGAGCCTGCACACAACAGTTTTTTTTTGCTGTCCGCAAATCGGGATCCGCAAAAAAACCTGATGGTCCATCAGTTTTTTGGGGATGATTCCTTTGTCGTCACAGATCCCTTGTAATAAATGCCTATTCACGTCCACAAATGAGAAAAAGTAGGACATTACTTTTTTTGCTGAAGGGAAACACGGACAACGGACGTGGAACACAAACGGATGAACTGTCAGCATTTTTTTGCTGACACATTGAAATGAATGGATTCTTATCCTATCCGCAAAAAAAAATGAAACAGAAGCCGAGAAAAACAACTGTCGTGTGCATGTAGCCTAATAGAAAGATTTGCCCTTGTTCCGTGTTTTTGACCTTCACCTGGTTTTGGCTCACAATCACTGATCGAAATCACTGAAGTGTAAACGAGGCTTTAGAAGTAAGTCAGTTTTTCCACTACACACATTTGGTAAAAATCCAAACTGGCTCTGCGCTCCTCCAGAACAGTCGTCAGGAATGTTCATAAAGGAACAGCTCACCCAATACTTGCTAGTTGGTGGTAAGCTTGTATAGTTTCCCCGCTGCCGTCCATCAGATCATGCGTTTGTCAATGGCAATGGCTAAACACCCTTCACTCATATCTCCTGCAAAGAAATAGTAAGTCCTCCCTACAATGGTTGTATTGACACCACCAACATGGTGGGGTTCTTACTGCTCTTTTGGGGGAGAGCAGCTTGAGTTTGATCTTTGCCTTATGCAGAAAATGATGCTTTTGGCTAGGCTTACGGAGTACGTTGTCGTGCATACATCTTGGAGCAATGCCAAGTGTCACAAGACACATCCACAAGACACATGGTTATCATACAGTACTACCTCTGCAGCCATTTCTGAGTGGGTATATGTAGTATGCAGGACGCGTTTCTGAACGAAGGCCCTGATTTGTCAAGAACGGCGTGTGCTATGCCAGTCTTGATAAAGATGTATTTAATTTATGCATACGTTAACCCCATCCCGCATCTGGATGTAACTGTACGTCGAGATTTCTTGTAATTTAGTGCAATTGACGTACAGTTCCGTCTGAACTGATGACCAGAAACTGTCACAGTGCCTGAGTCTCCACTGTCACGGACAGCGAAGACACCGGGATGGTCGGCAAATGCCGGTACAGGCTCTGGTCTCCACAATTACTGTTGTGGAGATCAGAGTAGGGGTGGGCGATATAAACGCTATACGATATGAACTATATAAATTTTGGCAACAATATAGATTTTGTCTATAACGCCATATCGCGATAGATGACCAGCGGAGCGGTAGTGAATTGAAGAAGCTTCTCGATCACCGCTAAGTGGCCTCCCGACTCTGCACCGCGCTGCACTGGTCAGGGCCTTGCGTGCACACATCGTCAGCGCACTGGCTGACGCTGTGTGTGACGTCAGCTTCCTCCCAGTGCATGCTGGGAAGAAGACGCGTTCCGTCTCCTTCAGGCTCCATCAGCCAACCACACACCCTGCAGGAAAGGTAGGTATATTAGTAGGGGCTTGATTCTACCGGGGGGACGTTAGATGGCAATGGCATGGGGGTGATGGCGCTGGCTGGGGGACATGGATGATTGCAAATAGCAATGGCAAGGGGCTGATGGCGCTAGATGGGGGACATGGATGAGAAGAAAATAATATATTGAGATATATCGTTATATCGCACATGCTTCAAATTATGTCGCGATATAGATTTTAGACCATATCGCCCAGCCCTAGATCAGAGCATGTGATCAAGTAACACATGTGTGCCATTTTTTGCGCCCTCAGTGTCTAGTGTCCCTGCTACCCCCTCAGTGTCCCTACTGCCCCCTCAGTGTCCTTCTGCCACTGTGTGTGCCATGTGGCCGGCTTCCATTACAATAAAGAGTAGAAAAAAAGTAGAAAAAAAATGTTTGCTACTAATTTATAAAAGAAAAACAACATAAACTACACATGTTTGAAACACCCAGATCTATAAATGGATGCTGTTAGGGTACTTTCACACTTGCGTTGGTGCGGATCCGTCTGTTTATTTGCACAGACGGATCCGCACCTATAATGCAAACGTTTGTATCCGTTCAGAACGGATCCGTTTGCATTAGTTAAAAGAAAAATGACAAAGTCCAAAACGGATCCGTTTTGAATTACATTAAAAGTCAATGGGGAACGGATCCGTTTTCAAATGCACCATATTGTGTCATTGACAACGGATCCGTCCCCATTGACTTATATTGTAATTCAAAACGGATCCGTTAGGCTCCGTCTCTTCAGACGGACACCAAAATGCTGCATGCTGCGTTTTGGTGTCCGCCTCCAAAACAGAATAGAAGCGGAACGGAGCCGAACTGATGCATTCTGAACAGATCCTTATCCATTCAGAATGCATTGGGGCTTAACTGTTCCGTTTTGGACCGTTTGTGAGAGCCCTGAAACGGATCTCACAAACGGAGTCCAAAACGCTAGTGTGAAAGTACCCTTACTTGTCCCACACGGTGAATGCCATAAAAATAAATGAAAAAAGACTGACAGAATTGCTGTTTTTGTTACCTCACAAAAAATTGTATAAAAAGTGATCAAAAATCATATGTACCCCAAAATGGTACCAATAAAAACTACAGCCCATCCCGCAAAAAACAAGCCCTCACACAGTTACGTTGGAGACAAAAAAATGTTTTATGGATGTTACTATATGGCAGTGCAGAATATAACTTACCGAGGTACCGTATGTGGGGATGATAAATCTTCCCCTATGTCTGTAATTAAAAGACATACCGTAACTGGAAGTGACAATGGATCTTGATGCTATTCTTTGCCTGGTGCTTGAAAACAGGATCACAAATCTGGAATATGTCACTATTTCTTCTATGAATCCTAAACACCAGATTACATATTGATAACCTCTGTTTCCAGTGATTTTGGGGATATATGCTTTTTACGTTACTTAATACTTTCTTGACAGTGCTGTTACATAAACCTCTTGGCTCAGGTGTGCTGTAGACGGGTATGTGCCAGTAAGGCCTTATTCACACGTCCGTAGTGTTTTGTGGATCCGCAAAACACCTTGCCACCGGCCCTATAGAGATGCCTATACTTGTCTGCAATTGCGGGCAAGAATAGGACATGCTCTATATTTTTGCGGAGCCGCCGTCCGGAAGGTCGGCGGCACGCTCCGCAAATGCGGATGCGGAGAGCACAATGTGTGCTCTCCGCATCCATCACGTCCCCATTCAAAATGAATGGGTCCGCACCCGTTCTGCAAATTTGCGGAACGGGTGCGGACGTAGATTGGGGACGTGTGAATAAGGCCTAAAACAGACACACCTTGCCAATCACTAATGTCAATAAGAACAACCGTGTAACTTTTTTCTTAAAGGGATTCTCTGGGAATTAATAATAAAAAAAAATAGTGAAAATACTTTAATTTTGCTTTATTATATATACATTCCCAAATACCTTTTATTAATTATAATGGCTCTTTTTGTCTAGCGAGCAATCATTATGGGAAATAAAATGGCCGCCCTCCTAACAGTACACACAAAACCTGTTCTAATCACACAGGCGGACGAGTTACTTCAGAACACTGAGGTAAAGAGCTGCCTCATCCTCCTCTCTGCTCTGCTTGTCAGGGAATATGATTCTGAATACAGTTTAATAAGATCTTCAGCTGAATCTCTGTCGGAATGGAGTCCATGAGGAGACATGAAGTACAGGGAGGACAGTGGGGATGGGGCTAATGAGCAGCTGCAGTTATATGCAGTTGGCTTCATTACCACAGCCCCACATTGCCACAGTCTGTCTTGAACTCCATACAGATTTTCAGTCGAGGTTCTTATCAGCTGTATTCAGGATCTTAATCATTGACAAGCAGAGCAGAGAGGAGGATGAGGCAGCTCTTTACCTCAGTGTAACTTGTCCGGCTGTGTGATTAGAACAGGTTTTGTGTGTACTGTTAGGAGGGCGGCCATTTTATTTCCCCTAATGATTGCTCGCTAGACAAAAAGAGCCATTATAATTAATAAAAGGTATTTGGGAATGTATATATAACAAAGCAATATTAAAGTATTTTCAGTATTTTTTTTTATTAATTCCCAGAGAGAGTGTGTCTGAAGGAAAAAGTTCCAAGGTTGTTCTTATTGACATTAGTGATTGGCAAGGTGTGTCTGTTTTATTGGCACATACCCGTCTAAAGCACACCTGAGCCAAGAGGTTTACCTCGGTGTTGTGAAGTAACTTGTCCTGCTGTGTGATTAAGAGGTTTTGTGTGTACTGATAGAACGGCGGCCATTTTGTTTCCCCTGATGATTGCTCCTTAGACAAAGCGAGCCATTATAACTAATGAAAGGTATTTGAGAATATATTTATAAAGTATAAAGTATTTTCTATTATTTTATTTTATTAATTCCTGGAGTCATCAGAAATTGACTGGTTGTTTAAATCACATTTATGTTAAACATACACAGTCGAAATCACATTATTATGACCATTTCCTACTTTTGACATTGGCTTTGTGTAGCTCATGAAGTCAGTCAGGTGTCATGATCTGGCTTGGTGGGTATATAAGGCGTGAGATATGCTGACTGCACATATATCCCTCATTGCTGTCGTGGGCTAAAGGGGCAATTTATCAGAGTTGCAAAAAGGGCTGATTATTGGCTTTCAGGCCAAGGGTGGCAGTATTTCTGACACTGCGCAGTTTGTGAACTGTTCACGCGCTGCTGTGGTGAAAGTGTATTGTGAGTGGACAAATGGCACCATTGTAAATAAGTGATGTGGAAACTGTGGAGCACCACGTGCCCTTGATGTGAGAGGTGAACGTCAGCTACGAAGGTGCACAAGGGCAGACGGCATGCTTTAGTGGAGCAACTCACCACCAAAATGAATCAGGATGCTACCAGACGTATGTCTACAACAGGTGAACTCTACTGTGCATGGGGCTCCAAAGCAGATGGATGGTCACTACACATCTGCTAACAAAGCTGCATTGGCAGAAAAAGCTTTATTTTTCACGGCAATATCAGAATTGGACCTCCAAAGGGTTGCCTTTTCCGATGAGTCACGTTTTCTGCTTCCCCAAACAGATGGATATTGGCACGTCAGGCGACAAACATCAGAGAACAAACACCCTGCAACCACTACTGGAAGAACACAAGCTGGTGGTAGCAGTGTTATGGTCTGGGGAATGTTATCGTGTCATTCTTTGGGCCCAGTCATCCATGTGGAAGGCACTCTCCTTGCAGATCACATACGCTCATACATGATGATTGTCTTCCCTGGGTCAGATGGGATCTCTCAGCAAGACAATGGTCAGAGAAGTATGACTAAGACTTATAAGTACTACCCTGACCGCTCAGACTTGAACCCAGTTGAGCATCTGTGAGACCACCTCAATCGTTGTGTTTGCTCTCTGAATCCTCCTCCATGCACCCTCCAGTAGCTGTGGGGTGGCACTGCAGTCTGCATGGCACCAGATACCTGTGACAACCCACCAGGGCCTTAGTGAGTCACTCCTGGCCCGTCTAGCTGCTCTCCGTCCTGCACATGGCAGTTACTCTGGATATTAGCTGGTGGTCATAGTAATGTGACTTGACTGTGTCTTTTTTAAGGATTTTTATTGAGAATTTTTTTCATTCTTCATACATATTTAACCAGTCCCCGACCGCCGTACGCAGGATTGCGTCCTGCGGGCGGCCGGGATCTTCTGTTTGGACGCGCCGGGGCGTCATCTCGCGAGACGCGAGAGTTCCTGTGAACGCGCACGCGCGCGCGCGTTCACAGTGAAGCTCGGCTCGAGAGTTGGACTACAGCCTGCCAGCGATGATCAATCGCTGGCAGGCTGTAGATGCGATATAAATCGCATCAAACAGCTATATCAGACGCTGTTTTATGAACAGCGTCTGATATAGCTGCTACCTGGTCCTCTGGTGGTCCCATTTTCTGGGATCGACCACCAGAGGACCAGGTAACTACAATAAAAGTTGCACCAAACACTACACTTACCCCCCACCCCCCTCACCTATTAACCCCTTGATCACCCCATCTAGACCCCTGATCACCCCCTGTCATTGATCACACCCCTTGTAAGGCTTTATTCAGGCGTCCATATGTGTTTTGCGGATCCGTGGATTCCACGGATCCGTGGATTCACGGATCCGCGGATCCGATCCGCGGATCCTCAAAACACGGACACCGGCAATGTGCTTTCCGCATTTTGCAGATCCGCACATTGCCAGAACTATATAGAAAATGCTTTTCTTGTCCGCAGTTGCGGACAAGAATAGAGACATGTTCTATATTTTTGCGGAACGGAAGTGCAGACCCGGAGCGCGGATCCGTAATTCCGGATCGAGCGGGACAAAGTCTGTCCCCATAGAAATGAATGGGTCCGCAATTCCGTTCCGCAAACAGAATTTCGGACGTGTGAATGGGGCATAAGGGTCCCTTATCACCGCCAGTTAGTTAGCTACTTGTTAGGTAGCTAGCGCCCAGCCCACCACACCGCAGTCACTGATTTTGGCAGAGATTTTTTCATCCACATTGATCGATGCGAATGAAAAAATCTGTGCCGTTCATTTTTTTTTTCAGCGCAGAGGCTGAACGGAAAAAAATCTCATTACCCGTATGCTCAATATACGGAGAATCGCAGAAACTCCTAATGCTGGCCATACGTGTAATGATTGCGGAGACCCTCAAATGCCAGGGCAGTACAAAAACCCCACATGTGACCCCATTTTAGAAAGAAGACACCCCAAGGTATTCCGTGAGGGTATGGCGAGTTCATGGAAAATTTTATTTTTGTCACAAGTTAGTGGAATATGAGACTGTATAAAAAAAAAAAAAAAAACAATTTCCGCTAACTTGTGCCAAATTTTTTTCTGTGAACTCGCCATGCCCCTCACGGATTACCTTGGGGTGTCTTCTTTCCACAATGGGGTCACATGTGGGTATTTATACTGCCCTGGCATTTTAGGGGTCCTAAGCGTGAGAATCCAAATGCGTAAAAATGGCCTGTGAAATCCTAAAGGTACTCATTGGTTTTAGGGCCCTTTGCGCATCTTGGCTGCAAAAAGTGTCACTCATGTGGTATCGCCGTACTCAGGAGAAGTAGGGCAATGTGTTTTAGGGTGTATTTTTACATATACCCATACTGGGTGTGAGAAATATCGCTGTAAGCGACAACTTTTTACATTTTTATTCAAAGTTGTCAATATACAGAGATATTTCTCTCACCTAGCATGAGTATATGTAAAATACACCCCAAACACATCGCCCTACTTCTCCTGAGTACGGCGATACTACATGTGTGACACTTTTGCAGGCAAGATGCGCAAAGGCCCAAATTCAATGAGTACCTTTTAGGAGGGCATTTTACGCATTTTTCTTCTCACGCTTTAGGGCCCTAAAATGCCAGGGCAGTATAAATACCCCACATGTGACCCCATTTTGGAAAGAAGACACCCCAAGGTATTCGCTGAGGGGCATAATGAGTTCATGAAAAATTAAACTTTTGTCAAAAGTTAGCGGAAAGGGAGACTTTGTGAGAAAAACAATAAAAAATCAATTTCCACTAACTTGTGCCAAAAAAAAATATTCTATGAACTCGCCATGCCCCTCATGGAATACCTTAGGGTGTCTTCTTTCAAAAATGGGGTCACATGTCGGGTATTTCTACTGCCCTGGCATTTTAGGAGCCCTAAAGCGTGAGAAGAAAAATGCGTAAAAATGCCCTCCTAAAAGGTACTCATTGGAATTTGGGCCCTTTGCGCATCTTGCCTGCAAAAAGTGTCACACATGTGGTATCGCCGTACTCAGGAGAAGTAGGGCGATGTGTTTTGGGGTGTATTTTTACATATACCCATGCTGGGTGAGAGAAATATCTCTGTATATTGACAACTTTGAATAAAAAATGTAAAAGTTGTCGTTTACAGCGATATTTCTCACACAGCATGGGTATATGTAAAAATACACCCCAAACACATGGCCTACTTCTCCTGAGTGCGGCGATACCCATGAGTGCACTTTCTGCAGCCAAGATGCAAGGGGCCCTAAAACCAATGAGTACCTTTAGGATTTCACAGGCCATTTTTATGCATTTGGATTCTCACACTTTAGAGGCCCCTAAAATGCCAGGTGAGTATAAATACCCCACATGTGACCCCATTTTGGAAAGAAGACACCCCAAGGTATTCTGTGAGGGGCATGGTGAGTCCACAGAATTTTTATTTTTGGCACAAGTCAGCGGAAATTGTTTTTTTTTTTTTTTAATTTTGTTTTTACAAAGTCTCATATTCCACTAACTTGTGACAAAAATAAAATTTTACATGAACTCACCATACCCCTCACAGAATACCTTGGGGTGTCTTCTTTCCAAAATGGGGTCACATGTGGGGTATTTATGCTGTCCTGGCATTTTAGGGGCCCCTAAAGGGTGAGAAGAAGTCTGGAATCCAAATGCGTAAAAATGCCCTGTGAAATCCTAAAGGTACTCATTGGTTTTAGGGCCCTTGCGCACCCAGGCTGCAAAAAGTGGCACACATGTGGTATCGCCGTACTCAGGAGAAGTAGGGCAATGTGTTTTGGGGTGTATTTTTATATATACCCATACTTTGTGTGAAAAATATCTCTGTAAACGACAACTTTTAAAAAATGTTATACAAAGTTGACAATTTCTGAATGTTATACAAAGTTGACAAAGTTGATATTTCTCTCACCCAACATGGGTATATGTAAAAATACACCCCAAAACACATTGCCCTACTTCTCCTGAGTACGGCGATACCACATAAGTGCCGCTTTTTTGCAGCCTGGGTGCGCAAAGGGGCCCAAATTCCAACGAGTACCTTTAGGTTTTACATGGCGGCTCACAATTTAGCCCCGCCCAAAATGCCAGAACAGTAAACACACCCCACAAATGACTCCATTTCGGAAAGTAGACACCCCAAGGTATTCACTGAGGGGCATAGTGAGTCCGTCTGAGATTTTTTTTTTTTTTTTGCCAGAAGTTATCAGAAATTGAAACTTTTTTTTTTTTTTCTCAGAAAGTGTCAATTTCCGCTAACTTGTGAAAAAATGAAATGATACATGAACTCACCAAGCCCCTCCGCGAATACTTTGGGGTGTCTTCTTTCTAAAATGGTGTCATTTGGGGATATTCATACTATCCTGACATTCTAGCACCTGAAGAAACATGACAGGTGCTCAGAAAGTCAGAGCTGCTTCAAAATGCCGAAATTCACTTTTTTGCACCATAGTTTGTAAACGCTTATAACTTTTACCCAAACCAATAAATATACACTTATTGGATTTTTTTTATCAAAGACATGTAGAACAATAAATTTAGAGAAAAATTTATATAGAAATGTAGTTTTTTTTTGAAAAATTTTACAACAG
The DNA here is from genome assembly GCA_033119425.1 of Bufotes viridis. Lineage (NCBI taxonomy): Eukaryota > Metazoa > Chordata > Amphibia > Anura > Bufonidae > Bufotes > Bufotes viridis. The sequence continues at coordinate 279,944,433 of CM065590.1, forward strand.
AAAGTGAAAAATTTCATTTTTTTGCAAAAATTTCGGTAATTTTTGATTAATAGCAAAAAAAGTAAAAATGTCAGCAGCAATGAAATACCACCAAATGAAAGCTCTATTAGTGAGAAGAAAAGGAGGTAAAATTCATTTGGGTGGTAAGTTGTATGACGGAGCAATAAACGGTGAAAGTAGTGTAGTGCAGAATTGTAAAAAGTGGCCTGGTCATTAAGGGTGTTTAAGCTAGGGGGGCTGAAGTGGTTAACTAACTCCATATTTACTAACTATTAAAAAATATATATAACCCTGCAGTTTTCACACTGGCCACTAGATCTAATATTAGGTCGTGATTTGCTTTTCTTTACAGGTAACTTTTCAGTAGCTGTTCTCATTATTAGCACGGGCAAGATTACAATGACAAGTAACACCTCGACATAGATAACACAGAAACCACCATTCACAATTGGACATATCCCTGCTTATCAGCTCCCTCCTCACCTCTGCACAGGTCACACAGCATGTCCATTGTGTCTATGGCCCATGTAGCTGCTCTCAAAAGACAGGAAATCTTTTTTTTGCAATATGTTAGGCCCAGTGGCCAGTGTGAAAACTATAGGATTTTATGATTGTTTTTTTAAATACAGATAACGACATGAAAATTTAAAGAAAATCACAAAATATTCTAAAAAAAAGATGCATAACATAAACCTTGACAATAGGTCATTTTCTGATGACACATTCCCTTTAAGAGTGTTTTTTCTAGACTGATATTAGTAGCCATGTGCTGTCTCTTGCTTTGATAGGTTTCTATCCATTTAGCTCCCATTATAAAAGGTCCTTTGTGGTAACTGGGAAGGCTTGGCAGTGATGTTGGCAGTATTTTCGAATATTCAATATTGATACTGTAAAGTTGTGATAAGCTGCGATAGCATTTGGTAACAGTTAATGATTGATACCACTTGGTAAAGTAGACACAGTGTTGGGTTGAAAAATAATTAAGTTTTCGCCTAATATAATATCTGCAAAATAAGGGTTCTCAAATAAGGATACCTACAGTAGGTTTGCTATGACCAAGGGTGCAGAAAAGATGCACCCAAAACGTGTCAGATAGGAAGACCTTCATGCCTGTTTGTATCTGCACACTTGGCAGATGTTTAAAGTGCCCTAATAAACTTTGGACCATGACCAGAGGCTGGCGTTCCCTTCACTCCTGATAATTTTGATCCATTTGTAACAATTTACTGTATTTTGCACTTCGCTTGACACCGTAAGCACTGCTGACCCCACGAACCGCCGTAGCTTGGTTGGGATCTCGCCGTCCTCTACCCACCCTGAACCTATGACAAGGCTTCCAAGTTCCAGTGGGTGAACCTCTCTACCTTCAGAGAGCGATGCAAGAACAAGCTCTTAAAAGAGCTCAGGGATTATAGGCAGGGGAGTATACAACGTATAGCATTCCCCAGTGTAGATGCAGCCCCCTCCGCCCCCCACACACACACACACATGAGACGAGGCTCTATGTTGAGGGTAAAACAGGAACACTTTATTGGGGTTACATGTCAGCATTTTATGCAGGTCTTCCAGCAAGGGACACTCCCCCTGGGGACCTTGTGGAAGACTGCGACAGTTTTTACATTAGCCAATCAAATGCAGTTACAGGCAGAAAACACACACAGGTGATACAATTAACCAACACAATGGGATAACGTAATCACTTACAGGCAGACAACACACACCTGTGATACAATTAACCAACACAATGGAATAACGTACCCAAAACCCAGTGGCGAGGTTATTTTCGCCACTCTATCTATCTATCTATCTATCTATCTATCTATCTATCTATCTATCTATCTATTCCTCGTATTCTCTCATTATAGCACACTATCGTTTTTAGCATTGTATTTCAGGACTGTCTGTAACGAGTGTAATTGCTGATGTATATTTCAGGTTTACTTCCAGAATAAGCTACGATTAGCTCTTATTGGTCAGAGCGTCTTTGGCCAGGAAGTGTATAGTAATCTACGCAAGGAAGGACATAAAGTGGTGGGAGTCTTCACAATTCCAGACAAGGATGGAAAAGCAGATCCTCTTGGTAAGTGTTGTATTCAGAGACACCCAAACACTTGTTTTTGTCATAGAAAGACAACGTGGAATCACTCTATGTAATTCAACTTTTGACTTCCCTATAGGTGACCACAAGTGACCTATAAATGTGAAAAAGTAGCGTGTTGATCCAAACGTGCTATTAAAGTTAAGATAAAGTTCTAATTAAAATATAAAATAATATACATATGTTAGTTTGTCGTGTGTGGACAAGTCCAGGTTATATAGAAAGTATAAGGTTTATATGACCTGGGGCCTTCACCTCCTTGAGGACCCTAGAGGACTTCACAACCACAACTAATTCTCTGATATTTCCTTATCTATCTCTTCAATTTAGTGACACTTTTTGTAGTTAATTATGAGTTAGGAATCTACGCTGAGGAGTGAAGGCCTCTAAAAAACGTAAACTTAACCTATGAGCCTCCTACCTCTCAAAAAAGAGAGATCCTCTGGCTCTTCAGCAAAACTGTCTATCTGAGAAGAGGTTGAGGCACATGTTTGTAGCTCTGTTTTCTCCATAATTCCCATAGATTTCCTTGAAAGGTCAGGTATAGACTGGGATCCAGTTAGAAAAGAGGCCCTAACCAATTTTTTTGCCCAGGGGCCTCCACAGACCTCAGCAGGCCAAATATGTGAAGCCGGCTCAACACATAAAATATTTGAGCAAGACACACTATTAAGCAGGTAAAAACCTTATGTTTTTTTTTATTCAGAAGTCAGGCGCCAGGGCCACCTTTCTATTTCCTTAAATATCAAGTGATCTACCTGATCCTAGAGAAAATTATGCAGCTGTTCAATCACAGCCACAAATCCTCTGTCCTTTCCAAACTAATTTCTATGGTCAGTGCAGGGCAAGAAGGAGAAGCAATGAGCATATGTTGTTAAGCTACCTGTCACATACAGGAGACAGGAAACACACCTAGAGCCAGGAAAGGTGATTTTAAACCTAGACACTGAATATTAACCCCTTCACTACCATGGATCGCCAGGGAAGGGTGCATTACGCCCTCACTACCTTAGACCACAGGAAAACAGGTAAAACTCAACAAATGCCCTAGAACATCAAGGTAGCTGACATAAACCCATTAATTATCCCTGGATAATCAGTGAAACTGTTATAAAACCCTCTTACAAGCCCATACCACCAAGGAGGACTGATTGTTTGAGAAAGGTAACATATACATAGAGTATTAGATAGTACAGAAGACAGAAGATGGTAACAGTTTGAGACAGAAAGAGACAAAGACAAAAGTGTAGAAGAGAAAATGGAAAAAGCCATACAAGAATGGAATATCTTGATGGAACTTTTGGCCTCTTATAAGATATCAACTAAAATTGAACTGTGTACCAGGACCTGGAATTGGAGAGCAGTAAGAACGGGAGCAGTGGTGGGGGATAGGTCGGGTGATTAATGATTATTTTCTATTTTTATCTCTATTGCCCCAGACAACCTCTTTAATGATCTGACCATAACAAATAAAAATTGTCCATTTGGTCAGAATCCATATGTCTGTGATCAGTGTGAATTATTTACCGTATATATTATTTATACATTAGTTAATAAAATTTGCTATAACTTTTCAATAAAACCATTAATTTTATTTAATTGTCCATGGCTCAAAATTGTTCTTCAATGTTATACACCGAAACCATATGTGTGTGAGAGTCTACTTCCTTGATGTAATCCATTAATTCTTTTTCTTGGTTGTAGCTGTGAACTGATTGTTGGTTTGTCATCTCTGTTGTAGCGGTGGCAGCAGAAAAGGATGGCACACCGGTATTTAAGTTTCCCCGATGGAGACTGAAAGGCAAACCTATTCCAGAGGTAGTAGATGCCTACAAAGCTGTTGGAGCTGACCTCAATGTTCTACCATTTTGCTCCCAATTTATACCTATGGATGTCATTGATAACCCTAAGCATGGATCTATCATCTATCATCCTTCCATCTTGCCTCGTCACAGAGGAGCCTCAGCTATCAATTGGTGAGCTTAATTTTGTTGAAATGTCATAGTAGGCAAAGCTCCTGGAAGACAAAAAAAAACATTTTCCTTGCAAAATGTACAAAACAAACAGTCATCTAGGAAATGAGATTCTACTAATTTCAGTCATTAAAGATTTGACGTGCCATGTTTTGTATGATTTTATACATATAATAGGCTTGTATGTTCCTCTGCCCGTAATTAATGGTAATTCGCATGCCAGTATTTTTGGTCTGTGTTTTTTGTCAAAAACATGAGAAGATCACCAAAGAGCAGCTTAGAATTATTTCCACAGGAGAGCTTATCCTATTCTAGTGGGGTATAATGTGATGTCAATGTAATTCATAGGACCCTGATTCATGGGGACAAAAAGGCTGGCTTTTCTGTTTTCTGGGCTGATGATGGGCTGGACACAGGACCAATTCTTCTCCAGAGGGTCTGCGATGTAGAGCCCAGTGATACTGTAGACTCTCTGTACAACCGCTTCCTCTTTCCAGAAGGAGTCAAAGCCATGGTAAGAGCCTTACAGGATTTTTTACACCATGTCTTCATTGTTTGTTACAGTAATACACTCATTTGACCCCCCCCTAACTAGCAATTACATTCACATGTACGGTATATTCTTGTTCCTGCATAAATCTTTGTGATCGGTGCAGCTAGGAGAGATTACGGCTGTGATCAAGTGATGCATTTTGTCTTCTGACTTGCGTTAGCTCCCTTGTTGATCAACTTTAATGGCATTGCCATGTACCCTTCCCTCGGCAGGAAAGACAGCAGTACCCTAGTTTTCTCTCTTAACTGCCATCTTCCCTTGGCTTTACTGGAAAATATACTACTTATTGCTAACATGCAAATTACATTTCATTGAAATGTATAGTCCGGAAGAATAACACCATTTGCAGTTTATCGTAGGGGATTACAAAATGTTTAAGAAACACCAGATTAAATTGCACAAATGAAAACATCATTTACACTCAATATGTAAAGCTTGAGTTGAGGTTTTTGCTTAGTTTTTTCTTTGGCTGGTTAGGTCGAAGCTGTACAATTAATTGCTGATGGGAAAGCACCTCGTATAGACCAGCCGGAAGATGGAGCTACCTATGAAGGAATTCAGAAGAAGGAAAATGCTCAGGTACATGTGCCATGTCGATCTGTTAGTTTTGGAGCCAACAAACACCGTCTGTATTTGGTCTATTCTATATGACTATTGAGCAGCAGGTCAGGTTTAGTGCACTTTTTTCCTGACTTAAGATAGTGATGTGGAATTATAGATTACAGTGAAGATGAGTGGCTACTCATTGTTTATGATTGTCTCTATTTAATCATTTTTCAATTGCTCATTATTAAACATTTTCAAATACTCTACAGCCTTCATTTTCACATGATTTGCAGTCTGTTCCTTCTCAGTGAAGCAGAGAGCTGCTCTGATAGCTAGATCTGTAACTCTTATCTTTACTTTTCTAATTGCAAATAAAAACCAATTTAGGCTAAATTATGATTAGACCGATAAGAATATTGCTTAAATGCTTGTTTAAGAGCTATCAGGGAACTAGAGATTGTTACAGCAGCATCCTCAAGCCACCACTGTTCCTCTTACCCTACCCCGCTGTCAGGGCCTGCCTCCCATCATCTTTTTCTTGGCAGAACCCGTCGCAGTGTTTGTTCTGTCTGTCCAAGGCTACTTTTACACTGGTGTTTTGGATTCCGTTTGTGAGATCCGTTTCAGGGATCTCACAAACAGTCCAAAACGGATCAGTTCAGCCCCAATGCATTCTGAATGGATAAGGATCCGCTCAGAATGCATCAGTTCGGCTCTGTTCAGTCTCCATTCCGTTCTGGAGGTGGACACCAAAACGCAGCTTGCAGCGTTTTGGTGTCCGTCTGACGATGCGGAGCCGAACGGATCCGTTTTTACTTACAATGTAAGTCAATGGGGACCGATCCGTTTTCAATGACACAATATTGTGCATTTGAAAACGGATCCGTTCCCCATTAACTTTCAATGTAATTCAAGACGGATCCGTTTTGACTTTGACAATTTTTTTTAAAGCTAATGCAAACGGATCCGTTCTGAACGGATACAAACGTTTACATTATAGGTGCGGATCCGTCTGTGCAAATACCAGACGGATCAGCAGCTAACACCAGTGTGAAAGTAGCCTAAGATCCATCTACTTGCCAGTAGACATTCTCATCTTCACCAACCAATGGCTGACAACGCTAAGGTAACTAAGGCACCTTCCTCTATGGGAAGGTACCGTAGCAAATAAGTTCCTCAGCTTGCTAGTTCCCACGAAGGTGTGTTATATTTGTTTGCCTGTTTACTAATCTCTGCTTACTCGTGTTGAACCTTGCGCTGCCTAATCTGACCTGTGCCCGAACTCCGTATTTGTCCTGGACCATTAATCTTGGACTGTTTAGCACAAACTCTTCCTGCCCTGACTTCGGCCTGTCCCTGACTATGATGTTGCCTGATTCCTCGGTGCCCTGCACCAGTATCTTTGACCTCCATGGCTCAGCCGTTAACCGCACAGAAATTACTCCAAAAGGTAGCAGCCACTTGGTTCCACTGCAGCGAAGTTCAGATCCCTCTATAGGGGTTAAAGGGTGTATATCTGAGGACTACCAGGATAACACCCTTAGGTTTAACCCAAAGTCAGATCTGTTGGTTAACACAGTGGTTCCACATACACTGCTATAACAGAGGTAGGGGCTACAGATCAAGCTGCCAAAGCACCTGTCGGATAGGTTTCACTGAGAAGGAGAAACATTCTGCATATGCAGTGATATAAAGGCTGAAGAAGACAACCTGCTGAAAAATGTAAAGATAAAATAATAAAATAATTGCCCCCAATGATGTCCATAGCCTTTAAATTCTGATTTGCTGAACATTTAAGCCTGACCTGTCCAACATTGCCCAAAAACTTTGCATAAACCCTGTCCCTTTAATGACCATTGTGATTAGATGTTTTGCAGGCTAACCATTGGGTCTAAATATCACATTACTTCAAACAATTAAAATAAGTTCCATTAATGGAGCCTTGTCTATTTATTTCACTTTCTAATTCACTAAATTGCCTAGATATGTTGGGACAGTTCAGCTGAGGAAATCCATAATTGGATCCGAGGACATGATAAAGTGCCTGGAGCGTGGACTATCATAAATGATCAGGTATTTAAAGTAAATGGAAAATTGCTGCTATATCAATATTTAGTATCATGGCTGTTATATTTTAATTATTTTTAAAACTATTTTACCAGATAGTAACACTATATGGATCTACTTTGCTGGAGGGTGCAGTGCCCACAGGTGAACCATTACCTATTGAAGGAGCTTCAAAGTCAGGACTTGTCACAAAAAACGGACTTGTTCTCTTTGGAAAAGATGGAAAAATGGTGAGGTACCATTCTGCAGTTGAAGGCTTGAAGTAAAATGTAATTTAAGGGGTACGTTCACTTTTGTAGATTTGCCTTTGTGGATTGTTATGTGGAAAATCTGCAGCATTGTACAGTACCAGCGAGGTGAAGGACATTTTAAGAATTCTGATCCCCATGCTGCATTGAGAGTATAGTCATGACATTATATAAAATGACATGCTAGAGCAGTGGTCTCCTTCCTGTGACTCTTCAGTTATGGCAATCTCCCAGCATGCTGTCAATCTCTGCTTTTTCCATTGCGAGTGCACACCACAGTGCCCAGATGAGATCAGATTATGTGGATACGACTTATATATATATATTTCAAGTACTGTAGGTAACTTTACAGGCATTGTGGGCATTTAAAAAAAAAAATCTCCAGCAAAAAAAAAAACTTGAGTTTCTTATTGTACCTATTTATTCCAGGTTTAAATTTTTTTTTTTTATATTCATTGACTGCAAGTCGAGATAAAAAAAATAAAAAATAATTAAAAATTTATGTAAAAACTATTGGAGTAATTTATTAAGAGCGGCGTTTTAGACGCTGGTGTTAATACCCCTGCGCTGGCGCTTGATGCACCAAATCTATGTGGGGGCCCCGGCCTATACATAATTTAGGTGCATCCAGCCTAAATCTACGCCGGCTCCCTTGCCTGCATAGATTTAGATAATTTTCTACGCCCCCTTTTTTAGACCTGGTGTACGCGGCGTGCAAGAAGAAGAAGTCACAGATTCGGCTGCAAATCCCCTTTGCGACCGAATCTGCAACAGATATGCACCAAATATTGTCGTATATTATTGATAAATAACCCCCTATGTTACAAAGTTGTTTCGTTAGACATTGTTAAACTTTATTTACCAAAAACTGCAAAGTACCTTTAATGGAAATTCCAGGAGTTAACTATGGATCACCTATCTTTAGGGTAGGTTGTCAATATCAGATCCAGCTGTTTGTAGAAGCTGCTGAGTTCCAGAACACTACAGCTCTGTACACTGTGTAGTGGCTGTGCTTGTAGTGGCAGCATTGCTCCGATGAACTTGGACCAGGCAACTTGGACAGCTAGTTGTCAGGGGTAGCAAGAATCGGACCCCCATTGAACTGGTATTCACAGCCTATACTAAATATTATAAAAAGGAAAGTTTTTTTTAAAGAGCATCTGCATAATCAACCCTATTAAACTAGACATACTGCCAGTTGTAGTTGATCATGCTGATGTAAACGACCCCGTAATACTTGAAATCAGTGCTCCCACTATAGAAAAGTGTGCATCTTAATTCATGCGCTAATTAGGTGTTCAAAGAACCGAGAGCAGGGCCTAGAATCTTGGAGCACTACTTAACTATCACTTTTCTTCCTTAGCCACTCCACTTCCCTTTGAGTAACAGGGTTAGGCTTCCACACTGTCTTCCTGCCTGGCCATGCAATCATTCCCATGTGTTTGTTGGTGAATGTCGAATTGGTGCATGTTGTGATCTCCGTATTGGGGTAATGAACAGATTGAGCAAGCTCTGAGCTTGCTTAGCTGTGTCCGAGGAAGTTTAGACAGTTTCTTTGAATAAGCCTCTGCTGCCAGAGGTGACCATAAAGGATCTTCTTGATCTAGTGAAGACTAGCTTGGTCACATGTGCATTTTGTAGGGGAAGATGGCCAGGGATCCCTAGGGTACTACTAGGTAAGCACTGTTTTAATGTGTTTTTTATGTATTTCAGCTATTAGTGAAAAATCTTCAGTTTGAAGATGGAAAAATGATTCCTGCATCCAGTTACTTTTCAATGGGCGATGTTGCGGTTTTGGAATTGACAGAGGAGGAAAAAGCCTTGGAGTCCCATATCAGGGTAAGCAGTTGTGTAACTTTTATTGGAGGAATAAAGGTTATTTTAAATTCTTAAAAAGAGAATGCACCATGACTTTATTAATGTGGCACAGTGATCTGGGTTTGTAGATCTACCTTATTTTTTCTGGGTACTGTATAAGTTACTCATTCATAAGGTGTCTCATTTACTTAGGATATCTGGAAGGGGATTCTAAGCAATGTTGCTGTGATTGAAGATACCACAGACTTTTTCAAATCTGGAGCTGCATCTATGGATGTTGTCAGGTCAGTGATATAGCAGGTTTGTGCAAGTCAGATGTGTCTAGTTTAATATTTTATTCACTAAAGTGTATGTGAGTTAAAAAAAAAAAAAGTTTGATTCCTCGGACGTTCCAACTGACCTTCTGCTGCTATAGGTAATACGCAGGTTTTATTTGTGTTGTCCTAGAGAAACAAATGAAACTTTTTCATTCATTGCCTTGTAATCGGATCACAGGGATCTCATGGGTCCCCAACCTATACCTCTCATATGAGTCTGACTGATACTATTTGAGTGTATTTCATTTCACTTGTATATATATTGTATATTTCTATTCTAAGCTTATGTACAATGTTGTTCCTCGCTATGTATGCTTGAATCCTACAAATAAAGAATGGATAAAAAAAAAATAAAAAAAAAAGTTTGCATAATGGCTGTACTTCTTTGTACAGTCAAAACTGTGAAGGAACAGGTCTTTTTTGGACTTCCCTAAGGTAATTTTCAGCCTAATTATTCCCCTATTCAGCTGCATAACTGGATACATTTCTCTCAGAAGCAGGAGGCATATCCGTGATGTCTTTTCCCTTATTCCCACTATGTTTGTTTTCAGCTCTGGATCTGACAGAACAGATATAGTGTGAGAGATCACACTTACAGAAAGGCAGGATGCTCATGTGACCTTCAGAAGCGGTGTTGAAGCAGTTCTTTTATCAGTCTCAGAAGCCCAGCTAGATCTGACACGCCCCCACTTTATCTCTGACATCTTCTGAGTCTGTGTTACTAGGGACCGATTTGCCTGACAACAGGCAGTGGACTGAAAATTGGGTGGAAGTGAGACTCCTAGTGGCCGTGACTTTACAGCTTTTTTTCAAGTGGATTTAGAAGTTTGCTGGTTGCACCATTCTCTATTAAATGAAATGAAAGTTTAGTGAATCTTTGAGGTGGCCATACATATGTTGATTATTGTAATATTCATATCTATGCTCTTTCTATTGTGTACAGGTTAGTGGAGGAAATCAAGCAGAAATGTGCTGGGCTAGAGTTACAGAATGAAGATGTCTACATGGCCACCACATTCCAAGACTTTATGCAGATGGTAGTGAGGAAATTCAGAGGAGAGGATAAAGAAGAATTAGTTATAGATTATGTAAGTCTTAATTCAAGTGTAGTATGTAAATGTAACAATGGACCATGTCAATGTCTCTCCAGACAGCCAGAATAACTTGTTCACACATTGTAGTTCTTATTTACTTTTTCCCAGAAATGTGAAAACATTATTGCCTTTATACTTCTCTTGTTTGGACCCTACTGGGTTCAGCTAAGCAAAAAGGTATCCAAAAATGCTACATGATGATTCCAAGAAAGTTGTATATCATTAGACAGTAGAGGACATGGAAACCAGAAACCATCTAACTATTTCATAGATTTAACCTGCGCAGCCCATGTAATGCTACTATTAGAGTCAGTGGAACAGCACACTGCCACAGCCCATTGGATTCTTGCCGGCTCTACTAGAGCTATTTTTGTTCCAACCTTAAACATGAGAAGAGTAGATTTAAAGGGAATGTGTCAGCTATAACTATTGCTGCCAGTTAAAACCAGATCTTGATGCATAGTGATTATGGGTCTGCCATCTTGCCTGAGCTGTGCTTTACAGCAGCCACCGTACACCTTAGACACAATAGACTGGAGGTGACTCATTGATTTTGTATATTATTAAAATGCCTGATTCTTTTTATCTACAGGTTACATTAAATGTGAACAATATGACTGTGAATATGCCGTACCAATGTTTTATTAATGGACAGTTTGTGGACTCTGACAGTATGAAAACCTGTGATACTATCAATCCAACAGATGGATCGGTGAGTGTTTTTATTGTATTAGTTATCTATATTGCTCTTCATTCTACAGTTTACAAAAATATACTAAGGTGAAAAACTAACAATTCCAGGCAAAATCTAAATCTACACTGTGTAGTGTTTTGGCACAATGAATGCTGTGTGCAGATATGGGTCATCTCTGGACACTTGGCAGGAGGACTGTTTTTTTTTTTCTTTGTATACAATTCAGCCGTATATTATTGTTCATATATATTTGTAGGTGAGAAATAGATACTACTCAGGCCCCTTTCACACTTGCGTTGTGTGGATCTGGCGTGCACTTCCGTCCCGCCGGATCCGTCACAACGCATGACAACTGAAAGCATTTGTAGACGGATCCGGATTGCGGATCCGTCTACAAATGCATTGCAAGTGCAGATCCGTCTCTCCGTTTGCCATGCGGAGAGACGTATCCGTCTTGTATTTTTTTCACTGTTTTAAAGGTCTGCGCATGAGCACACCTGAAGGACGGATCCGTCCTTCAGTCTTTTTTTAATGCCGGATCCGGCCCCAATGTAAGTCAATGGGACGTAAGGCCTGATCAGGCGTTCAGTCATGTGTTCAGGCTTTTCAGGACGGAGATAAAACCGCAGCATGCTGTGGTTTTATCTCCGTCCTGAAAAGTCAAAAAGACTGAACTGAAGACATCCTGATGCATCCTGAACGGATTTCTCTCCATTCAGAATGCATTGGGATAATCCTGATCAGTATCTTTCCATCCTAGAGCCCCTAGGACGGAACTCTAGGACGGAAAGTAAAAACGCTAGTGTGAAAGCACCTTCACTCTACTACTCATGAAGTACGATCGGCACTTTCAATCCTTTATTTCAAAAGAGTGAGTAGTATCAATTTCTCACCTACAGTTGTGCTCAAAATAATAGCAGTCAGACATCACTAACCTGATCAGTCACTGTTTTTGGAAGAAATGATATTCCTATGTGGCAAATAATTTACTAGCCGGTGTAGTAGAGTAATAGAAATCCAACAGACCCAACAGTCATGACATGAATGCTGCTGATTCTGTGTAATTGAATCACTAAATGAAAGGGGTATGTTCAAAATTCTTTGAAAAACAGGTGACAATTATTGCCCTAATTTAACAAAGGAAGGTAGCAAATGTTGTACATGCTGGTTACAGTGCATTTCTCTCAGAAATTCTGAGGAAAATGGGTCGTTCCAGACATTGTTTAGAAGACCAGCGAAAGACTACCATTCGAATGGATAGAAGAATAGCCAAAATGGCAAGGACTCAGCCAACAGTCAGCTCCAGAAAGATCAAAGAAGGTCCAAAGTTACCTGTGAGTACTGTTACAATTAGAAGACGCCTATGTGAAGCCAAGCTATCTGCAAGAAGCCCCCACAAAGTCCCACTGTTGAGAAAAAGACATGTGCTAAAGAGGTTACAATTTTCCAAAGAGCACATTGACTGGCCTAAAGAGAAATGGCCCAACATTTTGTGGACTGATGAAAGTAAGATTGTTCTTTTTGGGTCAGACGACCCCCAAACACTGAAATAAAGCCACAGTACACTGTGAAGACAGTGAAGTATGGTGGCGCAAGCATCATGATATGGGGATGTTTCTCATACTACAGTGTTGGGCCTATTTATCGCATACAAGGGATCATAGATCAGTTTGAATACATCAGAATACTTGAAGAGGTCATGCTGCCTTATGCTGAAGAGGAAAAACCCTTGAAATGGGTGTTCCAACAAGACAACGACCCTAAACACACCAATAAACGTGCAACATCTTGTTTCCAGACCAACAAGATTGACGTTATGGAGTGGCCAGCTCAATCCCCTAAACTTAATCCAGTAGGAAACTTGTGGGGTGACATCAAAAATGCAGTTTCTGAGGCAAAACCAAGAAATAGAGAAGAACTGTGGAATGTAGTCCAATCATCCTGGGCTGGGATACCTGTTCACAAGTGCCAGAAGTTGGTTGGCTCCATGCAACCCAGATGTACAGCAGGTCTCAGAAACAGTGGATATACAACTAAATATTAGTTAAGTGATTCAAAGGAATGCAAAATCTTCAAACATTTTTCAGTTTATATAGTGAATGTTTGAGTTTGTAAAGAAGAATACAAACACTGCTATTTTTTGGAACCGTCTAATATTCACTTTTCTTCCACTTTTTTAGAGCAGAAACGCAAATTTGATATATTTTTCTTCATGTTTTGATTTGGAATAGAATGTGTAGTGTTCCCAATGCATTTGTGTGTATAGAAATAAAAGCTATTAGAAGGATTTTGAGCTTTATTCACTTTTCTTAAACACACTGCTATTATTTTGAACACAACTGTATATAGGAGGACTGGATTCTCATTCTTTTTTAGATATGGTAGTTGGACCTCTCGTTGTCCATGCTGCATGCTGTGCAGACCCTGCAGTACAGACTCTCAGATGTCCAATGTGTAATAAAGCAAGGAGATGTCGCAAAAGGAAAGATATAGCAAAAGTTTAATAAATAAATATTGCAAAAGTTGATTGGTAAACAATACATCATTTTTTTTACTTATAGGTGTTATGCAAAGTCTCTTTTTGCTCTGTAGCAGATGTAGACAAGGCAGTGGCGGCAGCAAAAGAAGCCTTTGAAAATGGGGAATGGGGAAAAATGAATGCTCGAGATAGGGGAAGAATGCTGTACAGGTGAGTACATGCTGCGCAACCTTAGGTCCTGTACATTAATTTGCAATTAATTATTAATTAATCGTGCAGTAATGGACAAATCTTTGCCAGATCTAGAAAGCTAGCTTTCAAAGGAGCCAATATAAAACACACAGTAAACCTCAGTTCACACCTGAGCGTTTTAAAACGCTCAACACATGTAAAACAATGCTTCCCTATGGCCCTGATTCTCACTTGAGCGTTTTACAGCGCGTTTGAACGCGCTGTAAACGCCCTACGCTCAAAAAAGTTCTTGAGCTTCTTTGGGGCGTTTTGTCGCGCATTTGCACCCATAGACTTCAATGGGAACGCGCGTTAAGTGTAGATATGCCTTTTTTAAATTGGTCTCCAGAGTCACGAACGCGCGTATGACGCGCGTTTCCTATTTCCAAAACGCACTGTAATACGTGCGTTTCACGCGCGACAAAAACGCGCGTATCAAATACGCTCAAGTGTGAACCCAGCGTAAAGGTAGGTCTGCACTGTACCTGGGTTTTTGTGAGCCTGGCCTCAGGATAGTTCATCAATATAGGTAATCAATATCAGATCAGCGGGGGCCCTACTCCCAGCACCCCTGCCGATCGGCTGTTTGAAGAGAATAAGCGCTGTATTTTCTTCTCTGTTTACCTGCTCGCTGTCGACATTGCAGCAGCAAGCAGGTGTAATTACAGCTCCTCACTTGAATAGGAAGGAGCCATCCCATTGAAGTGAATGTGATGGAGGAGCTGTAATTACATCTGCTTGCTGCAATGTCGACAGCGAGCAGGTAAACAGAGAAGAAAATACAGCGCTCATTCTCTTCAAACAGCTAATCGGCAGGGGTGCTGGGAGTCTGGCCCCCACCGATCTGATAACAAAAGCAAAGAACCCCTTTAACCACTTGAAGACCACAGGTTTATACCCCCCTAGTGACCAGGCCCTTTTTTACAAATCCGCACTGCACTACTTTCACCGTTTATTGCTCCGTCATACAACTTACCACCCAAATGAATTTTACCTCCTTTTCTTCTCACTAATAGAGCTTTCATTTGGTGGTATTTCATTGTTGCTGACATTTTTACTTTTTTTGCTATTAATAAAAATTTAACGACATTTTTGCAAAAAAATGACATTTTTCACTTTCTGTTGTAAATTTAAAAAAAAAAAACTACATTTCTATATAAATTTTTCTCTAAATGTATTGTTCTACATGTCTTTGATAAAAAAAAAAGTCCAATAAGTGTATATTTATTGGTTTGGGTAAAAGTTATAGAGTTTACAAACTATGGTGCAAAAAAGTGAATTTCGGCATTTAGAAGCAGCTCTGACTTTCTGAGCGCCTGTCATGTTTCTTCAGGTGCTAGAATGCCAGGATAGTATAAATACCCCCCAAATGACACCATTTTAGACAGAAGACACCCCAAAGTATTCGCGGAGGGGCATGGTGAGTTCATGTATCATTTCATTTTTTTTCACAAGTTAGCGGAAAATGACACTTTCTGAGGAAAAAAAAAATAATAATAAAGTTTCCATTTCTGCTAACTTCTGGCAAAAAAAAAAAAATCTCATACGGACTCACTATGCCCCTCAGTGAATACCTTGGGGTGTCTACTTTCCGAAATGGGGTCATTTGTGGGGTGTGTTTACTGTTCTGGCATTTTGGGCGGGGCTAAATTGTGAGCATCCCTGTAAAAGCTAAAGGTACTCATTGGAATTGGGGCCCCTTTGCGCACCCAGGCTGCAAAAAAGTGTCACTCATGTGGCATCGCCGTACTCAGGAGAAGTAGGGCAATGTGTTTTGGGGTGTATTTTTACATATACCCATGTTGGGTGAGAGAAATATCTCTGTAAACTGACAACTTTGTATAAAAAAATTTAAAAATTGTTGTTTACAGAGATATTTCTCTCACCCAGTATGGGTATATATAAAAATACACCCCAAAACACATTGCCCTACTTCTCCTGAGTACGGCGATACCACATGTGTGACACTTTTTGCAGCCAAGATGCGCAAAGGGGCCCTAAAACCAATGAGTACCTTTAGGATTTCACAGGCCATTTTTACGCATTTGGATTCTCACGCTTTAGGACCCCTAAAATGCCAGGGCAGTATAAATACCCACATGTGACCCCATTGTGGAAAGAAGACACCCAAGGTATTCCGTGAGGGGCATGGCGAGTTCACAGAAAAAAAAAATTTTGACACAAGTTAGCGGAAATTGATATATATATATTTTTTTTTACAAAGTCTCATATTCCACTAACTTGTGACAAAAAATAAAATTTTCCATGAACTCACCATACACCTCACGGAATACCTTGGGGCGTCTTCTTTCTAAAATGGGGTCACATGTGGGGTTTTTGTACTGCCCTGGCATTTGAGGGTCTCCGCAATCATTACACGTATGGCCAGCATTAGGAGTTTCTGCGATTCTCCGTATATTGAGCAGACGGGTAATGAGATTTTTTTTTCCGTTCAGCCTCTGCGCTGAAAAAAAAAAAAAATGAACGGCGCAGATTTCTTCATTCGCATCGATCAATGTGGATGAAAAAATCCCTGCCAAAATCAGTGACTGCGGTGCGGTGCGGTGGGCTGGGCGCTAGCTACCTAACAAGTAGCTAACTAACTGGCGGTGATAAGAGACCCTTATGCCCCATTCACACGTCCGCAATTCTGTTTGCGGAACGGAATTGCGGACCCATTCATTTCTATGGGGACAGACTTTGTCCCGCTCGGATCCGGAATTACGGATCCGCGCTTCCGGGTCTGCACTTCCGTTCCGCAAAAATATAGAACATGTCCTATTCTTGTCCGCAATTGCGGACAAGAAAAAGCATTTTCTATATAGTTCTGTGCGGATCTGCAAAATGCGGAAAGCGCATTGCCGGTGTCCGTATTTTATGGATCCGCAGATCCATGGATCCGCAAAACACATACGGACGTCTGAATGAGCCTGTAGGGGGTGATTAGTGACGGGGGGTGACAGGGGTGATCAGGGGGTGACATGGGTGATCAGGGTTAATCAGTGATGGGGGTGGGGGGTGTGTAGTGATTGGTGCACTTTTCCTATAGTTTCCTCTGGTGGTCCCAAACAAAGGGACCACCAGACGAGCTAGATAGCAGGCATATCAGACGCTGTTTAAAAACAGCATCTGATATGCGATTTAAATGCGTTTTTCCGCATCTACAGCCTGCCAGCGCATGATCAGCGCTGGCAGGCTGTAGTTTCAGTTGTCCCGGCTCCGATCACATGAACGCGCGCGCACGACGCGCGCGCGCTCATGTGTGACTGAGACCTG
Source organism: Bufotes viridis (assembly GCA_033119425.1). Classification (NCBI taxonomy): domain Eukaryota; kingdom Metazoa; phylum Chordata; class Amphibia; order Anura; family Bufonidae; genus Bufotes; species Bufotes viridis. Next base: position 279,961,827 of record CM065590.1, read on the forward strand.
AGAGAGCCGCCGCGCTGACGCCCATCGGCGTTAGCGTGGCGGCAAGAGGTTAAGCAGGCATCCTCAAACTGCGGCCCTCCAGCTGTTCTAAAACTACAACTCCCACAATGCCCTGCTGTAGGCTGAAAGCTGTAGGCTGTTCGGGCATGCTGGGAGTTGTAGTTTTGCAACAGCTGGAGGGCCGCAGTTTGAGGATGCTTGCCTTTAAGTATTGCTTGAGGTTTTCAATCCCTTACCCTAAGTAGTCAGAATAAAGCTCCCGTTGATAGTATCTACTCCTCTCTAGAATTGCAAATTGTGTCCCATGTGCTTCCCACCACTTCCCCAGTAAACGCAGCAGCCTTCGCTACCCATTTCTCTAGGAGTCACAGCAAGCTGCCACCCTTCTTAGTGATCATATCAACCGAAAAAGTCTAAAAAGGGTAAAACACCATTTCTAATGCCTTATTCACACGTCAGTGTTTGGTCAGTGATTTCCATTAGTGATTGTGAGCCAAACCATGATTGGAGCCTCCGCAGACATAAGGTATAAGGGAAAGATCTGCTCCTGTTCTGTGTTAAAGAGGACCTTTCACCGATTTAAAAACTAAAAACTAACTATACCTGTGGGCAGAGCGGCGCCCAGGGGTCCCCCTGCACTTACTTGTATGTCTGGGCGCCGCTCCGTTTGCCCGGTATAGGCTCCGGTGTCCGAGCTCCCTCTGTTGTATGGGGCGGGGACTTTGTATCAGGCGTGTCCCTTGCTGCAGAGCTGGCCAATCACAGCGCACAGCTCATAGCCTGGCTATGAGCTGTGCGCTGTGATTGGCCAGCTCTGCAGCAAGGGACACACCTGATACAAAGTCCCTGCCCCATACAACAGAGGGAGCTCGGACACCGGAGCCTATACCGGGCGAACGGAGCGGCGCCCAGACATACAAGTAAGTGCAGGGGGACCCCTGGGCGCCGCTCTGCCCACAGGTATAGTTAGTTTTTAGTTTTTAAATCGATGAAAGGTCCTCTTTAAGAGCCGCTCCTGGTTTTGGCTCAAAATCACTGATGGAAATCCCTGGCCGAACACTGGGAAACCTTTAATAATCCGTAGTGCTTCTGTAGAGTTCTGCTCCGCATCTCCGGATTTGCGGACCCGCAATACGGAAACGGAACCCATACTTTCGTGTGAATGAGCCCTAAGGTGATACCCTATATTTATAATTTTTCTTGCGTTTTAATACAAAACAAAATATAAAAAAAAACTTTTTAGTTTTTTTTCATAGCTATATTCTGACCCCTCTAACTTTTTTGTAGTTATGTGTACGGTGCTATGTGAATGCTCATTTTTTGCGGGGCTATGTGTACTTTTGATTATGCCGTTTTGGGGTGTGTATGACTTTTTGATCACTTTTTATAAAAAAAAATTGTGGGAGGTGAAGCGACCAAAAAACGGAAAATCTGAAATTTTTTTGCTGTTTTGCCATATGGGAAAAATATTTTTACATTTTAATAGCATGGGAGTTTTCGCACGCGACGATGTTTATTTTTATTATTGTTTACATATTTTCATTTACATTTTGGGGAAAGGGGTGACTTACATTTTTATGTATATTTTTTTTACACTCTTCTGGTTTTTAGAGCAGCCAGATGCTGTGGTCACATTTGACCACGGCACCTGAAGGGTTAAATGTTTGCATTAGTGCCGGGTGTCTGTCAGGCGGACATTAGTGCCGGGTGTCTGTCAGCAGTCGGATAGGGGTTAATAAATCAGCTTAATCTTATTTGGTTTAAGTCTGACCTCTAGTGGTTGTTTTCTTGTAAGACAGGTTCATATTCAGTAAGAATTGCCTCATTGGTTTGTGCATGAAAAAATAGTGCAAATGACTAGAAAAAAGTTGGAACTTTATCTCTTTCAATACAAACATTTTTCCCTCAAAACAGACAGGAAAAATAAGCCAAGTCTGGAGTGGAGAAGAAATAAAACAGTTTATACATCTGATTCAGGCACAAAAAATAAAGACAACTCCAAAATTAGTCTCAAAATAAGAATTAGACGAACAGGGCAAATGCGGAACAGAATTGCGGACGTGTGAATGGACCCTTAAAGTGTAGGTTTCTGTATTCCGCATTTGTAGGCTATGGTGAAGCCATGCGTAGCACTTTGAGGGTCCTTACACATATACATTTGGAACTGCCATTTCCTACTGCTAAAAAACTGAATTTGTGTTCTTTTGGATGACCTGCAGGGTTTTATTTATTGTAGTTTTTGTTGGCGTTTTTTTTCTAAATGGCTGTGAGAAATGTGTTTTTTTCCTTATAATGAATGCGATGTAGAAATGGCTGAAAAAGGCAGAGCTCAGCCATGCTGCATTTTTTTTTAAAGACAAAAAAAACTCCACCTGATGAGCAAACATGCCAGTAGCAAAAAATGCTTGTGTCCTTTGTTTTATATTCCCTATAGACCCCAAATAAAGACTGTAAAAAACACCATGAAAAACCTATGTGTGAAAGCACCCTAAATCTGTTTGACTATTGGGTAGCCAAGCTGAAAATATCCTGTGTAAAGCCATAAACTTAACATGTCATTGACATTTTTAAAAACGTCTTGAGACCCCCACTGATTTCTAGAACGAGGAGGGAAAAGTACTGGCCTGGCAGGCTTTCCGTTTGCTGCAGTAGACGGGTTAAATAGAAAGTCTACGGGTCCATCTCAATTCTGTCTTCTGCAATGCGTAGGGAGAGCGTAATCTGTGAGCTCTTCTCTCTCCTCATTCTATAGATTGGTGGGGGTCTCAGAATTCAGACCCCCACCAATCAAAACCTTTGATATGTTGCTATGACATATCAAAAGTTTTTTAAAAGTTCAGTGACACTTTAGGTTTACTTACTTTTCTGACTATTAACAGGTCAAAATAGGCTACATTAACATGACTGTATTTACGGTCACATTTCGATGTGGTCCATGTACTGTTCACAACCTTGTCCGTGTTGTAGACAAGAATAGGCATTTCTTTGTACAGTGTGCACACAGCAGGTATCCATATGTTGTGGACGTGCAGTTTGCGGACATCAAAATGGATACCGCTGTGTAAATATAGTCTTAAGAATAAATGCATATTTACTGCTCTTAGTAACTGCACATATTACTTTTAATGCAAGGCTTGCAGATCTTATGGAAGAGCATCAAGAGGAATTGGCCACTATTGAAGCTTTAGATTCAGGAGCAGTGTACACACTGGCTCTGAAGACCCATGTGGGGATGTCGGTGCAGACCTTCAGGTACTTCGCTGGATGGTGCGACAAAATTCAGGCAAGAGTTTATTTATTGTAAAATGTATCATGTATATCAAAAGGTAAAATTTAGTTCGTCGAAAGACCATACTCTTGTCCATGCGAGATTTCCTGTGAAAGAGTTTGGCCCCTTTCAGACAAGCGAGTTCCACGCATTGGACTTGCAGTATAAGTACGTGGCAGCTCCCGTCCTGACCTCCCAGCACTGACGGGGTTACATATCATTATATTGATTTATGATGCTATGTAACCCTTACAGTTCTTACAGCATTATGTCAGTGTTATCCAATACATTCAAGAACTGTATGGTTTACATATCATCATAAATCAATATAATGATATGTGACCCCGTCAGTGCTGGGAGGTGAGGACGGGAGCTGCCACATACTCACAAGTTTCAGTTGCACTTTTTTTGGTGGTTGTCTCAGGTTTCACTGTGGTTACTTAACAGAAAAGTTTGGGAAAAAACAGGTTCATCCCAAGTCCAACCTACAATCCCACAGTGTTGATCCAGAGAAATGAAAAAAACTCTGAGGCAGATGCCAATTGCCCCATATTAAGTGGAAAAATTCCTTTAGAATTTAAATATGACAGTCAGAATAAATCCCTGGACCAACGTCTCATATCTTTAATCTAGAACATAAATCTTGTGATATTACATATTTCACATCGGGGCACCTCTTGATCTTATAAGGGTTGTTTGAGTTATTAAAAGACAGTCGGCCAAGGCAGCATTTGTCATAAAAGAACAAAACCCCCTGCCGCTTCCAGTGCTGTTGCCCCGATACTCTTCAACTCTGCAGCCATGACATCATCATCTCTTTTTACGTTTTGAAATCAGTTTACTACGTTTTCCATTTATCAAACTGGTGTAAAGTAGATCTGGCTTAGTTGCCCATGGCAACCAATGACATTCCTCCTTTCATTTTCCGAAGGAGCTGTCCAAAATGAACGGTGAAAACTGATTGGTTGCTATGGAGAACTAAGACAGTTCTACTTTACACCAGTTTGATAAATGACCTCCCAAGTCTGTTAAATGCAACACTTTATTACAAAATGTATATAAACAGACAAACAACCCCCCCAGTCCCATGCGCTATATAATATCTTAAACCACTACCAGGTAATCAAGGAGTAATCAAGTGCTGTACAAGGATACGTCCATGAAGAACCTCCAATAGGTACCATGAAGTATGTTAAAAATGTGCCTTCAACTGTATCCTATGACATCATCTTCTTGGCTGGCCTGATACAAATGACATGAGGCCAGTGGCTACAGCAGTATATAGGGACATCATTGCTTCAGCCAGACAAGCAAGCCAGCTGGGGGAAAGATCGGGGAACCTGTGGTGTAAGTTGTGGGTGTTAAAATAGGTGAGTATATGATATTTCATTATTTTATCACAAATGCTATTTGCCATTTTATTTGTCATCTTGTCCCCCAAATTGAATAACGGTGATCAAAAAGTCTTACATACTACTAAAATGGTACTGATAAAAACGACAGTTTGTTACACAAAAAAACAAGCCCACATACAGCTCTGTAGACCGAAATACAAAAGGTTATGGTTGTCAGAATATGGTGATGCAAAGAAAATGTAGATTTTCCAAAGGTTTTTATTTTCTTTAAAGTAGTAAAACAAAAAAAAAACTATTCAAGTTTGGTATTGCCGCATTTGTATTTAGCTGCAGAATAAGGATGTCAGGTCATTTTTAGTACATTGTGAACGCTGTGATATCAAAACCCCAAAAACCTTTCCGAATTCTGTTTTCTTTTCAATTTTGCCACACAAAGAATTTGTTACCCATTTTCTAATACAAGACATGTAAACTTAAATGGTGGCATTAAAAAATGCATCTTGTTCTGCAAAAAATAAGCCCTCATATAACTATGTGAACGGAAAAATAAAAAAGTTATGGGTATTGGAACGTGGGGAAGAAAAATCCAAAATGTATAAGTCGAAATAGGCCGGGTCTTTAAGGGGTCAATGAAGCAAAAATCACCACCTCCTCTGGCAGAGAGTTCCAAAGTCTCACTGCTTTAACAGTAAAGAATCCTCTTCTATGTTGATGGTGAAACCTTCATTCCTCTTGATGTAGAGGATGTCCCTTTGTCATGGTCACAGTCTTATATATATTATTATATATTATAGCTTGGTACTGCAATCCACCTTTCCTTTAAAGGGGACCTTTCATCAGTTTAAAAGCTAAAAACGAACTATATCTGTGGGCAGAGCGGCGCCCAGGGGTCCCCCTGCACTTACTAGTATCTCTGGGCGCCGCCCGGTTCTCCCGGGATAAGCTCCAGGGGTCTGCAGGAGTCCCAGGCTATGAGCTGTGCGCTGCGATTGGCCAGCGCTGCAGCAAGGGACACGCCTAATACAAAAACTCCGCCCAGTACAACAGAGGGAGATGCAGACACCGGAGCCTATACCAGGCGAACGGAGCGGCGCCTAGACATACTAGTAAGTGCAGGGGGACCCCTGGGCGCCGCTCTGCCCACAGATATAGTTCGTTTTTAGTTTTTAAACTAGTGAAAGGTCCTCTTTAAAGAGGACCTTTCATGGGTCCGGACTTTGTTAACTTAGTTGCAGGACATGTAGACATGCGGCGCCCAGGGATGTCCCTGCACTTACTTTTATATCTGGGCGCCGCTCCATTGCACCGCTGCGGCCCCCGTTAAAGTCTCCCGCGCTGTATGCTAATTACTACTATCGGAGCAATGGGGAGGAGACATCAGCTTCTCTCCCTGGGCGTCTCCTTCTGCCTGGCTGTAGCGCTGTCCAATAGCAGCGCAGAGCGTCACAGGGAGAAGGTGAGTTTTTTTTTTCCCCCAGGGAGAAGTAACGCCCAGGGAGAGAAGCTGATGTCTCTTCCCCATTGCTCCGATAGTAGTAATTAGCATACAGCGCGAGAGACGGTAACGGGGGCCACAGCGGGCAAACGGAGCGCCGCCCAGATATAATAGTAAGTGCAGGGACATCCCTGGGCACCGTTCTACATGTCCTGCTACTTAGTTAACAAAGTCCGGACCCATGAAAGGTCCTCTTTGATTTCCTTTATTACTTTGGTCGCAGTAGTACAGCTATGTCCTTTCTGTACACAGGTGTAAAAAACTGTACACAATGACCCATATTTACTATTGTGGTAAAATTTTGTGCAATTTGGCACAATGTGGCTAATTTAATTTCAGACAGAAAAGCAAGCAAGCTAGAAAAAAAATAATCCACCATACTGCATCTGCACTGAAAATGAATGTGCCTTCATGTGAATGGTGGTGTGGCTTAAGATGCACCAAAATTCTGGCACAAAATTCTGTTGCAAAGTAATTTAACCGTGTGTTTGCCACCATTTTTTTTCAAACTCCTGTAGAAATGTACTCATCTAGTCTGCAAAACAAACAAGAATAAGAGATGTTCTGTCTTTTTTACGGGGCTGTGGCACAGACATATGGATACGGACAGCACACGGTGTGTTGTCTGCATCTTTTGCAGCACCATTAAAGTGAAGGTGCCCAATCTTTTGTCGTATACATTTTTCCTTCTAAGGGTGGGTTCACGCGTCGGCTTTTGTGGAAGTTTTTTAAGCCAAAGCCAAAGTGAATCCAGAAGGAAGGAGAAGTACAAGGCTTTCCTTTATGATTCTCATTCCCTTCCAACCCCACTACTTGTGTGGCTCAAAAAAATGCATCAAAATCTGCCACAAAAACCTATGTGTGACACCACCCTAAAGAGGGTTTCAAATTGTCCATGAACATTCAACAGATGTGAGTATACAGTATGTAATTCATATAAATGTGCTGCTTTACTGTGCAATATTAAGTGTATGGAATATGCGCAGACCTTCAGTATACATTCCGTTTATTTCTTTTAGGGCTCTACTATTCCAATAAATCAAGCTCGTCCAAATCGAAACTTAACATTTACTAAGAAAGAGCCACTAGGGTAAGTGCATGATAATACGCTATTGAAGTTGCCAGAAAATTTAAAGGGTTTTCCTTCCTTAGGCAGTTATGGCATATCCACAGGGGTTCCCAGCTGATGCAATATGAATCCTTGCAGAGTTGGGTCCCCGACACCCAGTGGCGGATTATAATGAGGGCAATATAGGCGATCACCTGGGTGTGTGCATGAAGGTTAACCCTCTTTATACATTACATGTATAGTAGTATTGGGATATCTACACATTACACCTATAGGAGCTTATATGACATCTCATAGGCATTAACATGGAGCTGATGCCCCCTTTACGGCTAAAACAGCTTCCAGTCTTCTGGGAAGGCTTTCTACTAGATTTTGGAGGGTGTCTGAGGGAATTTTTGCCCATTCATCCAGAAGAACATTTGTGAGGTCAGACATTGATGTTGGACTAGAGGGCCTGGCTCGTAATATCTGTTCTAGTTCACCCCAAAGGTGTTTGATGGGGTTGAGGTCAGGGATCTGTGCTACCAGACATGTTCATTTACACCAAACTCACCCAACCATTTATGGACCTTGCTTTGTGCACTGGGACAGAAAAACGCCTTCCCTTAACTTTTCCCACACACCCTGAAGCATACAGTTGTCTAAAATGTCTTAGTAGGCTGAAGCATTAAGATTTCCCCTCATTGAAACTAAGGGGCCTAGCCTAACCCCTGAAATCCCCCATTTCATTATCCCTCCTTCACTAAACTGTACAGTTAGCACAATACAGTCAGGCAAGTAATGTTCTCATGGAATTCACCAAACCCAGACTTATCCATCAGACTGCCAGGTAGAGAAATGTGATTCGTCACTCCACAGAACAGAGTCCAGTGGCGGCATGCTTTACACCATCCATTGATTGGTGATGTAAGGCTTGCATGCAGCAACTCAGCCATGGAACCCCATGCCATGAAGCTCCCAGAGCGCAGTTTTTGTGCTGATGTTGATGCCGGAGGAGGAATAGATTTCTGCAGTTATAGTCAGTAGAACGTTGGTGACTTTTATCTACTAAATGCCGTGGCACTCAGGGACTCTGCTCTGCACTTTACATGGTCTGCCACTTCATGGCTGAGCTGCTGTGGTTCCTAAATGCTTTGTAATAATACCACTCACAGTTTGAACAGCTGTAAAGGCCAATATGGGTAAAATTTGTATAACCGTGTCTGAGAAATGAACCTTCAGCAAATGATTGTTTCTTCAACTGTTGTTCAACCATCAAACAACATCTGTCTAATGTGTATGGCCAGCTTAGGCCTGGTTCTGTCCATGTTTTTGCATGCAGGAAGCTTGGTTCCGGTAGCATATCTATACAGTAAGCTTATCAATTCAGAAAGATGAATCTGGTATTGTATTGGAGCATCCTGAAATTCTTGGAAAGGTAGACTGGAGTTGAAACATGGGAAAGAAATGTATCCCATCATTCAACTACTAGTTATTTACCACTAATCTTTAATTAGGTAGATGTATACTACTTTTATCATGGGCTGATTGTATATGCAGAATGTTATGTATGTTTACATCTCTTTTTCACACCATTGGGAATGCTTGTTTTTTGCAAATTAGTACAACAGAAATAACATTTCCAAATAACACACATAACTTTAAATATGGTACTTGCTTAACACATTTGGCATCAGGTATTGAAACTGTCCAGTCTCATGCTAAACAGAGATGGGCATCATAATGGGAGTTCACGTGTAGCAGTCACAGCGCGGCCATGCCCAAATGCAGTTTTACTACAAATTAACACAGTTTTCAAGCTTAATTTTGAAATGATGTCATTTTGCATATAAGTCACATGTCGGCAAGGTTTTCTGCCACGTTGCATCCGCACTGTTGCCGCTATGTGGGATCTGACCTGTATGTTATATGTGATAAAGAGGCTCAAATTCCTTAGCTTCTAAAACCTCCTTACCAAGTCATTTGTGTGTATTGCATGTACACTTTCTGGACAAGAATTAAAAAAGTGAGAGTTCGTTAGAATTTCAGGTCCTGTACAGAGCTGTGTTTAGGGGAAACCTAGCAAAAAGTCTACTTTGAAAAAAACAAAAACATATCTTTTCTTTCAGCATGCGATTGTCATTACTTGTCAGTCATGAAGAAAAGGACTTTTCTCTTAGAAAGATCCATTAACCAATAAGTGAAGTTCAGCAGTTGATTTTCCTGATTTTGTATGATCAAACTGGTGTAAAGTAGAACTAGCTTAGTTGGCCATAGCAACCAACCAGATTCCTCCTTTCATTTTTTACAGCTCATTTGCAACTAAGCCAGTTCTACTTTACACCAGATTGATAAATCCCCCTCTTAGTGCCTCCTGTGTGTTCTGTCCACAGAGTTTGTGCCATCGTGATCCCGTGGAACTATCCCTTGATGATGCTTGCCTGGAAAAGTGCAGCATGTCTGGCTGCAGGCAATACTTTGGTTCTGAAACCTGCGGAGGTACTTTATCTTTTTATAATAGGAACCTGTTGTGGTCATAAATGCTACGTAATCCAGTCTGTGTATGTACAGTTTGGTGCTGCTGTCTTATTAATACTTACTTATTTCAGGTGACTCCATTAACAGCATTAAAATTTGCAGAACTTGCTGCCAAAGCAGGTGTACCAAAGGGTGTTATCAATATCCTGCCTGGATCAGGTAATTCATACTGTATAGTACAAATACAGTGTACAGCATTCATATGATAATTTAGAAATATTATGATTTTCAGCGCTAGGCCAAACGTACTGTATACACAGGATATAACTTCAGTTTTTCGATATATAAGCTGTTGGTTGTGTTCACATATAGACAGAGATGTGCAAGAATGGTCATAGGTACTTACAGGGGTTCTCTGAGAATTATTTAAAATGGCACCAGCAACCTGTCGTAGGATGTGAGTAAGACTGGTTACCTCCACTTGTAGAGCAACACATTGGTTAGTGTTCCTGTTAGGCTGCTCAGCCATGATGACATATCGTAGGCAAGATCACACCTTTACCATCAAATATAGAGCAGTGTAGTGAGGCCCCGCTCCCTCACCACCCTCCCCTAGGCAGCTCTGCAAGTGGTGGCAACCAGTTCTCCTCACATTCTAGGACAGGTTTCTGGGGGCCATTTTAAATTATTCCTGGAGAACCCTTTTAAACAAATCTCCATTTGTAAAATGTTCAGTTTTATCTAACTTTACGTACATGACAACACAACATTAATAAAGATCCTATGTGGTGGGTGATTTATAGACCCAGTGATTTATAGGCTTTTCATTTCCTAATGTTGACAAGATTATTATGGTTGGTATTTGTCATATTTCTATATGTCTGTATATGACTAAGGGCTTGAAGGGGGTTTCCAGACATTGCTGTTCTCATACCCCTCGAAATGTATTAGTTCTATAGGCACTAATGTAAATTGTGCTTCACTTTCTATAAAAGTCTAAAGCACAAATGCATACAAATACTTATGTGTATTATGCACTTACTATCTTACTTTGGAATACAGAAGAATATGAAAGTTATGACCTAGTTGTCAGGTTTGAGATGTTTAAACGGACAACGTATCAGCAAGCAGGACAAAGAAGTTGAATACTTATTTGAAAATCTAAAAAATAGTTTTAGGTTGTGTTTCTGGCTTCAGTGGTCACCACTGAAACCAGTCATTGGCTGCAGCAGTGCACATGCTTATGTCCATGCCCCAGAAGAAAACAAGCATGAGACTGGGAGATGGAGAGAGTGCGCTGGACGACATGGGCAGGTAAATAGGAATCTTAGGCGACGCTGGCTTCATGCTACCTTCTCTGAGGCACATTGATTTGAACAGTTTGTTTTTTAGGAGTACAGTGTAATTTGGGCAAACTCAGAGTTTAATCCCAGTATTGCATGATCGGGACTGTGAAGGAAAAGTAAGATGTGCATGTTCCCCTTGTGCGCCAGCCGCTGACGGACAGCATTTACCATATTACTGAGCACAGGGGAAACCTGTCAGTCAGTGGCATGAGGCATGCTTTATTGGATGCCATATTGTGGAGGGATATGTCTCTTGAATATGGTGCTGCACATAGTGATATACGGCAAAGGACAGAGGCCTTGTGGCAGGTCACTGTGCCACTGTTAAATCTTCTGCACAGCTCTGTCATATGCATAATGCCTTAGTGTTCATAGCAAGTTTCTACTACATTACTGGAATTACTTCGACTTAGGGTCCATTCACAAGTTCTGGGTCTGCATCCGTTCCGCAATTTTGCGGAACGGGGGAGGACCCGTTCATTTCAATGAGGCCTCAAAAGATACGGACAGCACACCATGATAGTACATGTCCTATTCTTGCTTGCAATCACGGACAAGAATAGGCATTTCTATCATAGGGCCGGCTACGTGTGGTCCGCAAAATGCGGAACGCACATGGCCGGTATCCGTGTTTTACGGATCAGCAGTTTGTGGACCGCTAAACACTTACGGACGTCTGAATGGACCCTAACTGTACCAACATATTGTACATAATTTTCTTATTGGCTTATGTAGGAGGTGTAGTTGGACAGAGGTTATCCGAACATCCAGATATACGCAAGCTTGGTTTTACAGGATCCACCCCAGTAGGAAAGCAGATCATGAAAAGGTATGTTCATCTACAGGTTTGTAGATTTCACAGGAGGCTCTTTTTAAAGGACACACGCTGCGCCTCAATTATTTTCCCTTTCTTTCAGTCTTATACATTTTTTCTCTGTTTATACAGTTGTGCCGTCAGCAATCTGAAAAAGGTGTCACTGGAACTTGGTGGAAAATCTCCTCTTATCATCTTTAATGACTGTGATCTTGACAAAGCTGTGAGAATGGTGAGTATATATATATTTATACCTTTCTACACCCATGAGCCACATTTAAAGGGAGTTTCCCCATCTAAACATTTGTGTATTATCGCTAGGATGTGCAACAAATTTCACTCCAATATTGAGACCCCCCCCTCCCCCGAATTATTAGACTTCCGAAATTAGTCGAGCATGTGCACCCAGCTATTTTCGGAGGTCCCTAAGCATTGAATGGAGAGCAAGCCACGCATGCACTTCCACCGCTCCATTCTCTGGTATGAGACTGCTGGAAGTAGCCAACCCAGCATTCGGATATTTTCAGAACTTCCGTAGCGATAAATAGAGGGTGGCCACACATGTGCAACTTCTAACCCGTCACTTCAGAGGCCCTGTTCTCGAGATAGTAGTTAGAAAAGGGTCCCTGAGATTGCACAAGCGTCTTTCAAACATTTGAGGCATATCAATATTTAGATAGGAATTCCCCTTTAACATAAAAGAGATTGTAGAAGACATATAACCAGGGGTGGACTGGCCATAGTCCCTACAGGAAAACTTCCCGGTGGGCCAATGCCTAGGGGGGCTTCCTGGCCCTCCTCATGGCCGGCAGCCATGGTAAGTTATGATCTGATGCTCCCTTCCTGACTCCTGAATTTAACTGTATTGAGGACAGAACTGGGTATCAACTGGCACTGGTCATCACAGAGGGTCAAATTTGGAGTAGGTGTTCTGTGCTGTGCATTGCAGACTAGACCACTAGACAATTTCTACTGTGGATTTTCTACAGCGGACATGTGCCATGTGTATGTACCCAGGGGCGTATCTATAGGGGGTGCAGAGGTAGCAGTCGCTACCGGGCCCAGGAGCCTGAGGGGTCCCAAAGACCCTTGTGCCTCATAAGAAGACACCGGTATTAGAGAAAGTGCATGCTGGTCAAGTTACACCTCTGGCTGGAAGGAAGGAGCTAGATTAAGAATTTGTCATAGCGGAGGAAGGGGGTATCGGGTGCCGTTTCAATTTTTTCTTAGACAGCACAAAGGTTATGTGCTTACCAGCCCCTGGCCACAAAGCACTGAGGGAAGGAGGGCCAAAGCTGAACTCTTGCACCACGGCCCATGAGCCTTTAGATATGCCCCTGTATGTACCCTAAATGTATATTTTCCCTGTAGAACAACTGCATAGAAAACAGCACAGAACAGGTTGTCCATTGTAGTGTTTGTCCATAATGCCCATTGCTTACACAGTCTGTTTTATTACAGGGTATGGGAGCCGTATACTTTAACAAAGGTGAAAACTGCATTGCAGCTGGGAGAATTTTTGTTGAAGATTCTATACATGATGAGTTTCTTAGAAGAGTGGTAAGTGTATGATGCCATCTTACACTATAGTCTTGGGTTATCCAAGACTATAAAAATGTCCCCCATATGCCGGACCCCTCACAATGAATATCCTTCCCCTGTGCCGTCCCTGGTCCCCGCACCACCGCTGCAGCTTCTCCCCGTGCGCAGATGAAAACATCCAGTGTCGGGGGGAGCAGCCAATGGCAGCCGGGGATGGGGACGAGCCTCCCTAGCGTCACCCTCTCTGCCCCCCCAACCGCACTGATTAAGAGTATTACCTGATTCCTTGGTGCTTCACACGTGGGTCAGCTGCCAGCGAAACCTGGACTATTCCAAGAGGTAGCAGCCTAGTGGCTCCTCTGCAGTGATGGCAACATCCCTGTATAGGGGTTAAAGGGTGAAACCCTGGGGACTTCCAGGAAAATGACGTTAGGACAAGGGTGGACTGGGAACTTATGTGGCCCTAAAAAAAAGTGGCTTCATGTTGTAGGCGGATCCAAATTAAAAGTAGGCAGGGCCAGCAATACTTCAGTTGCACACAAAATACTGCCCTAGCAGAACCAAACATCATAGTGCAGTAAAAAAATACTGCTGCCATACTGCAGTATTCAACTGTATTACTGTCCCGAAGACAGTGATACAGTTGAATTCAGGAGGGTACCTGTGGATGCTGGCCAGGGACATAAGTAGCTGATGCTCTTACTATTAATTATTATTAAGAGCATCAAATCGTTATGCACCAGCAGGCGGCTGTGAGGCGGGCTCAGGCAGCCCCTTAGGCATCAGCCCACCAGGAAATTTCCTTGTAGGGTCTATGGCCAGTCCGCCCTGCCTTAGGACTAACTCAAAGTCAAACCGGTTAGTTGACACTGTGGGTTCACACCCACTGCTCGGTATAACAAGCTAAAGAATAGTCTTTTCATCTATCTAAAATTTAGCAATGCTATACTTTTTCAAAGATAAATTCTATTTTAAGCCAAACTTCTGCATTTCAGCAGGTTCTGATTTTATTAAATTTAGATTATGATAATAAGAGTATGGCCACACATCAGTTTTTGATGCAGTTTTTGAAGCCAAAACCAAGAGTGCATTCTCTTTTATTTTATAATTGGGCTTCTAAAACTGCATAAAAAACCTGAATGTGTGCCCATAGAAAATGATCCCTTCATGAAAGTGCCTGCATCAGTCATTTAGCTTGCTTTGTAATACTGAATAAAACTTATAACGGAGCATAATGGCCATTCTGCAGGTGGAAGAAATTAAGAAGATGAAGATAGGAGACCCTCTGGACAGGTCTACTGACCATGGCCCTCAGAACCACAAGGCACACTTAGACAAACTCCTGAACTACTGTGAAATTGGAGTCAAGGAAGGAGCAACTTTGGTTTATGGTGCCAGACAAGTGCCTCGGCCAGGTGAAAAACATGGTTACTAATAAAGTAATGAACAGCAGAATGGCCACCGACCATAAGGACATTACGAAATTAGTATGTTACGATTTAGATTTATACTTTTGAAAAATGTAAGAAAATAATAGGTCCATCAATGAATGGGGAATGGTGAGTCTTCTATTTCTAGTGGGGACTGAAAATAATTAAAATGTAATAACTCAAATACTACAGTATGTTAACAGCAAGGTGTGCATCAATTTTTTATTTTTTTGAAGGTTAAAGTTGCATTCTGTCTGAACCCTAATTCTCTTAAACACTATAGGTTTCTTCATGGAACCCACTGTATTCACAAACGTGGAAGACCATATGTACATTGCACAAGAAGAATCCTTTGGACCGGTAATGGTCATCTCCAAGTTCAAAGATGGGTATGTTCTTCACATGAAAGCCTTTTACAAGCAAATGGTGGTTACCAGAGCTTGACTCTGCTTCCATATGTATATAATCACCTTAACCCTTCCACGCCCAGCGCTGTACATGTACAGCGGTGGGTGGGTCCCATGGAACCCACTGTATTCACAAACGTGGAAGACCATATGTACATTGCACAAGAAGAATCCTTTGGACCGGTAATGGTCATCTCCAAGTTCAAAGATGGGTATGTTCTTCACATGAAAGCCTTTTACAAGCAAATGGTGGTTACCAGAGCTTGACTCTGCTTCCATATGTATATAATCACCTTAACCCTTCCACGCCCAGCGCTGTACATGTACAGCGGTGGGTGGGTGTTTAAAGATGGCGCCCTCTCCTGCCGGCTGCAGGCACCATAGCCGCGGGTGGTCGCCTGCTTCCTATAGCAGACGACCGCAGCTAATGTCCACAACCGGCAGTGATGCCGATCGCGGACATTTAACCCCTCAGATGCCGTGGTCAATCCTGACCACAGCATCCGAGCGCGCTGAAAAGCGAAAGCTTTCGGTTGTGCTCCGGCTCCCCTGTGTGGCGATCGGTGGAGCCGGACCGTGTATGCAGCTTAAGTTTAAAAAAAAATTTCAAATCACCCCACTTTTCCCAAAATATAAATAAAAGAACTAAAAGAATAAAAAAATTACACATCATGGGTGTCGCAATGTGCGAAAACGCCCATAGTATAAAAATATAAAAATATATTCCCCATACGGCAAACAGCAAAACGGAAAAAAACGTCCAAATGGCCGATTCACCGTTTTTGGTCGCTTCATTTTCTACAAAAAATTTAATCAAAAGTGATCAAAAAGTCATACACACCCCAGAATGCTATCAATGAAAAGTTCACATCGCCCCGCAAAAAATTATCCCCCATACAGCTACATACAAAATATACATACATACAAAAAAAAAAGATTTTTTCCCACTTTTAAATTTTTTTATCACTTTTAAAACGTAAGAAAAACTATACATATAAGGTATCGCCGGATTCGTACTGACCTGTAGAATAAAAGTAACTGGTCAGTTTTATCGTACATCGAACGCTGTAGTTAAAAAACCCGTAAAACTGTGGTGAAATCGCTTTTTTTTTGCAATTTCATCCCATTTGGTATTTTTTTCCCGCTTCCCACTACATCATATGCAATATTAAACGGTGGCGTTGTCCCGCAAAAAAAAAAGCCCTCATATGGCTATATGAACAGACAAATAAGAGTTATGGCTCTGGGAAGGCAGGGAGCGCAAAACAAAAAACACCCAAAAAAAAAAAACTCTGGTCCTGAATGGGTTAAAGGGAATCTGTCACCAGTTTTAGTGAATCTATCACCATTTTGATAATCTATTGTACTGAACAGCTTTAGCGCATGCTAAGGAGTCCTGAATATTCATGATCTCTTGGATTGTCAGGAGATTCCCTTTAACCCTCTAATGACCACTAATACACTTTTCTGTGGAGTTCAGTAATTGGTCTTATACTACAGTCTGTGTTTTTATGGTACTGTACTATAAGTAGTGCCCTAGAGCTTGGCTGTCCAATGACATTGTGACTCCTGCACTAAAAGTCAGAATTCGACAATCCTCCAATTCTGGTTGTTTAACCCTTTGATCGCTGTAGCATTGATGGCAGTTTGATCAGAGAGAGTTCCCACCTTTGATTAGATCTCTGAATTTACCCCATGTCAGTGCGGTTTTCAGCTGCACCATGGTCACAACTTGTGAACTCACCCTTAGGACTCATTCACACGATCGTGCGTTGCCGTATTGCGGAGCGCATTTGCGGATCCGCAATACACGGGCACCGTTCCGTGTGCATTCCGCATCACGGATGCGGAGCTATTCACTTCAATGGGTCCACAAATCCGGAGATGTGGAACAGAACACTACGGAGTGCTTCTGTAGGGTTCCGTTCCGTACTTCTGTACCGCAAAAAGATAGAACCTGTCCTATCTTTTTGCGGAACGGAGGGATGCGGACCCATTGAAGTTGAATGGGTCTGGATCCGTCCCGGAGGCCTCACGAACGTTCTCTGTGCAATGGGGACCGCAAATTGCAATGAACACATACATTCGTGTGAATAAGGCCTCAACCTACTTCATATAATGGTCATCAGATGGAGACGGCTTTGATTTCAGCTGTTTTTTCCCCCCTCATACAGTGATGTTGATGGAGTGCTAGCACGAGCTAACAGCACAGACTATGGGCTTGCATCTGGAGTCTTTACAAGAGACATTAGTAAGGCCATGTATGTGAGTGAGAAGCTGGATGCGGGAACTGTTTTTATCAACACCTACAACAAAACTGATGTTGCGGCACCATTTGGAGGATTTAAACAGTCTGGATTTGGCAAGGACTTGGGTAAATATTTAAGTAAAAGATAATTTTATATTGCGGCAGCATGAGATAAATTTATGCAGTGATCTGTGTTCTGTACGTGGGCTGATTTTAATGTGGTGCCATTTGTTGGCTTGTATCATTGCAGGCCCTTTATAAATCTGCTGCATTTTGCGACTCCTCTTAGCCACACACTCTGTTCTAGACACTTTTTAAAACCGATACTGCCACTTAGTTGCATATACAAACTTTCACTACTTCTTAGCCATAAACGTATTTAAGTAAGAATCAATTTTGACCAAATTCTGCATTTTACAGGAGGTTTTATGTGATGTGTTTAAAAAAAACAACAACTCATACTTACCATTCAAATTTTCCTTTGTCTCCCGCCGCCTGTATTCCACAGCCATGTTTTATGACTTTAGTGACATACAGGTGTAACAACTGTCAGATACAACGGTGGTGTGCACTACAGGCTCCATGTACACGACTATATTTTCAGTCTGCATTCAATCCGCATTTCATTTTAAGGGGAAAATACGCGATGTACGCGGGATCCGCGGATCCATGAAACGGATACGGTCGTGTGCATAAGGCCTTATCATAGTGCACGTATACTATATGCCCAGCCAGACAGTCATTACAAAACAATGGCAACGCAAATAGTGTAGGGCCTCAAATGAACATTAGGCACATTCAAGAAACTGTTGTAGTGCAGAAAAATAGTTTGGTGCTTGCTTGTTACGACTGTGATGAATGTCACCTAATGGTTCAGTGGCTTCCATGGTACTATATCATTTATTGGTCCAGTTACAGAGGTTTTCCTTTGGTTTCAAATTGGCTTAAAAACATAAAAGAAGCAATGCTCACCTCCACCAATCCTTTGCCGCTCTAATGCTGCACAGGTTCCCTGTGCTCTGTGCTTCTTGCTCCTGTCTCAAAATGCCATCATCATCATCGGGGTAATTTCCTTTGTGCCGTGATGGGAGCTGGAAGTGGAAAGTAGTGGGGACCAAGGCAGCATGGGAACAGCAGTGGCAGGGGATTGGTGGAAGTTTTGCCTCTTTTGTTGGACTGGCAGTGGCAGAGGATCTATAAAGGTTTTGCTTCTTTTGTGTTTTTAAGCCACTCTGACCCCACTGGCACCAATTTTTGTTGTGCTGGAAGCCCATTGAACTATTTCTCTTTTACAGCAGATTGCTTATGGCAGCACTATGCTCACCATATGATATACAGAACTGCAAGGGAATAGCTACAGGTGCAACTCAATCAATTTGAATATCATTGAAATCTGATCCCCCATGGTCAGATCAGACATAAAAAAAAAACACACACTATGTGCACTACGTCCTGACGCTGTACGCAGTTAGGACACAGTGCCATTTTCTCCCACTAATAGAAACCCAAAAATCAGTATCTCACAAAATTAGAATATTGTGAAAAAGTTCAATATTGTAGACTCATGTTTGCTACACTCGAATCATCTAATCAACACAAAACACCTGCAGAGGTTTAAATTGTCCCTCAGTCTGGTTCAGTAGGCTACATAATCATGGGAAAGACCGTTGACTCAACAGTTGTCCAGAAGACAGTTATTCACACCCTCCATAAGGAGGGTAAGCCACTAAGGGTCATTGCTATAGAAGCTGTCTGTTCAGAGAGTGCTGTTTCCAAGCATATTTATGGAAAGTTGAGTTTGGTAGAAAAAGGTGCACAAGCAAGAGGGATAACCACAGCTTGACAGAAAAGGCCATTCAAAAATTTGGGAGAGATTCACAAGGAGTGGATGCGGCTGGAGCCAGTGCTTCAAGAGCTACCACATACAGATGTATCCAGGACATGGGCTACAACTGTGGAATTCCTTGTGTCAAGCCACTCATGACCCAGAGACGACTTACCTGGGCTAAGAAGAAAAAGGACTGGACTGTTGCTCAGTGGTCTAAAGTCCTCTTTTCAGATGAAAGTAAATTTTTCATTTCATTTGGAAATCAAGGTCCCAGAGTCTGGAGGAAGAATGGAGATGCATACAATCCAAGTTGCTTGGGGTCCAGTGTGAAGTTTCCAGTCAGTGATGGTTTGGTGAGCCATGTCATCTGCTGGTGTTGGTCCACTGTGTGTCCGAAGTCAGCGCAGCCATCTACCAGGAAATTTTTGTGGTGCTTCATGCTTCCCTCTGCTGACAGGTTTTATGGAGATGCCAATTTCATTGTCCAGCAGTACTTGCCTGTCACCTGATAAAAAACCCCATAGAGACACCAGACCAACAATGCAGATGAGCTGAAGGCCGCTATCAAAGCTACCTGGGCTTCCATAACACTTCAGCATTGCCACTGGCCGATTGCCTCCATGCCACACCACATTGATGCGAAGGGGGCCCTGAGCGCATATACTGTACATACTTTTCAGTAGGCCAACATTTCTGTATTAAATAGCATTTTATTAATTGTTCTTATATAATTTTCTGAGATACTGACTTTTGGGTTTTCATTAGCTGTAAGCCATAATCATCAACATTAAAATAAATAAACGCTTGTAATAGATCACTCTGTGTGTAATAAATCTATATAATATATGAGTTTTACTTTTTGAATTGAATTACCAAAAATAATTAAACTTTCCAATGATAATCTAATTTATTGAGTTGTACCTGTACAATTGGGAGTGATTCCAATGATTCGATGGCGACGGCAGTTTATGTAGTGCCCAGTTATATTCTCAGGTTTACTGAAGATGGAGAGAGATATGCAAGTTATTTACATTGTGATACTGGTCTTATATCCTAACACAAAGCTCCACTGGCATCTCTTTGGGCTTCAGAGCTGAAATCTCTCTGGAATCCATGTTGGCATAGTGTCTGCATAAAGTTTGCTCTGGTGATTTGTATTAAAGGAATAATGTTTTTACATCAAGCACATCACATCTTTCATCCCTTTAGCAAAATCACAATGGCTGATGCTGATGGATTGTAATATTGTATATTTCTGTATTGCAGGAGAAGAGGCTCTCCATGAGTACCTCAGAACAAAGGCAGTCACTGTGGAGTATTAACAGTTCTTGTGCAGCCACAGAGCAGTAAAATCATCATGAACTTATTTTCCCAATAAAATTCATCTACACCATATGAAGAACTGTACACTTAAGGAGACCATGTGCCTATACAACCACTTTCATGCAGATCCAAGCCTTTTTATGTAACACGCTTTGCTTCGAGAAGATTATATATGATTATATATGCAGTCTTTCAATCATGGCAGGAATTGTGTATCTACTGCAAACTAGATCGCAGGGCTTTTTTCTATAGACATGTGATTGTACAATAGTAGACAGACATTTGCCCATGTGGCTAATGTGCTGTAAAGTATCCCTCAGTTTGTAATGGAAATGTAGTAAGACTCAGGAATTACCTTAAAGGGGTTTTCCAGTGGTGCTTTGTATTGGGAAAATGCTTTTCAAGGTAATTCCAAAGCTTTCATCAAAGGGGTTGTCCCACTAAATTTTTTTCTACATTTTCAAACCAGCACCTAAATCTGAATAATTTTGTAATTGCATGCAATTAAAAATGTAGTATAGCCACTGGAGTTATTCAATAAAATGTATCTGTATAGCGCCACCTGCTGTTTGCTCTTTTTGTAAATTCTCTGTCCTGCTCACTGAGGTTGACATACATGCTCTACATGCTCAGTTCCAGCCTTCAACTACCACTAGTTGCAGCAAAAAGGACACACACCCCGAGAAAGTGCACACCCCTTGAGTTGCGAGCATGAAATAAATCTAGTACAGCAATTGGAGCAATGAATGGGGAGATCTCTGGATCCATGTGAGGTACAGGGCTGGTTGTAAGTTTTGTGGAAAGAGATTGTTATGTACTATATGATGTAAGATTCTCGTTTTTACGGATAACCCTTTTAAATATTTGTTCTAGCTGGAGGGGCAGGTTTTTCCATGACAGCCGTGGATGAGCATGGTTATCTGTCACTCCACAGATCCTGTAGTCGTCAAGCATCTATGTACAGTAATTCCCTAACATGGATATGTCAGTGGGTACATCTCTAAAGATGATGACAAGTGATTACTTTTAAGGGCTTTAGGGGAATTTGTACATTTATGGATAGATATTGGTGGTCCATTTCTAGGATATAAAAAAATGGGGATTGCAGTCAGCACAACCCAATACGCAGGTGCACGTTGCTATGGTGAAATACACATACAAACGTAAAAACAAAGGTGCAATGGCACACTGCAGCTAGAGCTCCGTCCTGCCACTATGCTGGATGTTAGATGAGGCATTAGTTTATATTTTGGCCAAATTATGTAAGCCACCCACCACTTCACGGTTGCCTCTCGAGTGGTCCCTAACATTAATTCTTACCTTTTATGGGCCATATCAGCCACACAAAACCCAGGGAGTGCAGGTGCAGCATGCATGCTGTATGTGTATTTCACCATAGCAACGTGCACCTGCATATTGGGTTGTGCTGACTGCAATCTCCATTTTTTTTTCCTTTGTAGCATATATGGGAGGCGTGGTGACCTCCATGCAGTCATGCACACCTGACTAGTGAATCCGCCCTGTAGGCTGGTTTTAAAGTCAGTATAAAACTGAGTCTGCTTTATTGAACTTACCAGAAGCCATTTGGTTCCAGGAGAAGTACTAGTGGGCTCAGCATGCATGTTGGTATTTGCATCCCTTGATCTGATGAACGCTGTATGGCACCAGACGGGGTTACAAGCAGAGTGTATCTGGCATGCATGCTGCACCTGCACTCCCTGGGTTTTGTGTGGCTGATATGGCCCATAAAAGGTAAGAATTAATGTTAGGGACCACTCGAGAGGCAACCGTGAAGTGGTGGGTGGCTTACATAATTTGGCCAAAATATAAACTAATGCCTCATCTAACATCCAGCATAGTGGCAGGACGGAGCTCTAGCTGCAGTGTGCCATTGCACTTTTGTTTTTACGTTTGTATGTGCATTTCTAGGATATGACCCTACTTAAAGTGTAACTGACATTTAAATTTTTATTTTTCTAATGTGTAGGGAAAGTGATATGTAACATTTTTGTAGTATACTTTAATTAGGCATAACGTTTATTTTTGGTAGAAAATAGGAGCTGAAATGTCCCTTAGCAGCACACAATGAAATGAGCGTTGCTAAGGACCATCCGTCTCCTATTAGCAAAGGAGAGACGGGCTGTTCGGGATCTGCGCTGCTCCCCTGGTGGGCACAGGAGTCTTAGGAGATAAAATGACATCTATATTCCCCCTTTCAATGAAATATAATGCTTTTCTACAAACACTGACCTGCTTTTGGAGCGCTTTTAGTGAGCTTTCCCCTGGCTGGAAGTAAGTGCTTACTACATACAGTGCTTCAACTTCCGGCTGGGGGAAAGCTCACTAAAAGTGCTGGGAAAGCAGGTCAGTGTTTGTAGAAAAGCATTATATTTCATTGAAAGGGGGAATATAGATGTCATTTTATCTCCTAAGACTCCTGTGCCCACCAGGGGAGAAGCGCAGATCCCGAACAGCATGTCTCTCCTTTGCTAATTGGAGACGGATGGCCCTTAGCAACGCTCATTTCATTGAGTGCTGCTAAGGGACATTTCGGCTCCTATTTTCTACCAAAAATAAATGTTATGCCTAATTAAAGTATATCACAAAAATTTTACATATCACTTGCCCTACACATTAGCAAAGTAAAAATTTAAATGGCAGTTATACTTTAAAGGGATTGTGCCAAGTTTTGAAGTTATCCCCTATCCACAGGATAGGGAAATACTAACAGATTAGTCGGCCTCCAACTGTTGGGCCCCCTAGCGATCCTGAGGAAAAGGGCCCGTCTCTTGATCTGATGGAGTGGCATGACAAGCATGTACCCTGTCACTCTATTTTCTATGGGACTTCCAGAGAGAGTACAGTGCTATTTCTGGCGGTCCCATAGAGAATGAATGAAGCGGCAGGGCACTTGCTCAACATGCCACTCCAGCACATCAGGTAATGTGATAACTACAGAACTTGGCACAACCCCTTTAAGGTCCGGTTGGATCGACTCTGCTTTTTCGAGTTGGCTGCATGAACAGCCATTGACTAACAGGCAGACCACTTGGCCTTTAAAAGAAGCTGAGCCAGAGTGGCTTTGCATTTTCCTAGTGTCTCTGACAACTCCTTTAACCCTTTAATGACCCCTGATACAATTTCTACGGCGGTCATTAAGGGGCCTTATTCTAGGCTACCACCTTCATACGACAGCTTAGTGCAGGGATCAGGAACCTCCGTCACTCCAGCTGAAGTGAGACTACTACTCCCAGCATGCACTCTTGCTTGGCTATGTCCAGGATTTTATAGAAGTAAATGGAGCATGCTGGGTTTCCCGTGCAGCCAAGAGCAGGAGCTCAGCTCTCTCATGACAGCTGGGCTCCTACTCTAATCGCCCAGATTGGCAGACGCGCCAATCTCAGCTGTTCAACCCCTTAGATGCCACTGTCAATGGCAACTGTGGCATCTAAGTGTTTTCAGAGAGAGTGGGCTCCCCGTGTTACCCATCGGTGCCGACACATATAAGATTTCAGGGTGCTGATTCGTCTGTACGCGGTAGCTGGGGCCCCAATGAAGGACACAGGTCTGCCCTGTGTAAATGCCTTATTAATAAAATAGTTAAAGGGGTTGTCCAAGTTATATTTATTGATGACCTATCCTCAGGATAGGTCATCAATATCAGATCGGCGGGGGTCCGACACCCGGCACCCCCGCTGATCAGCTGTTTGAAGAGAAGGCGAGCGCCGTGCCAGCGCTGCCTCCTCTGCATTGTTTACATGCTGGCCGTTGCATCTGCAGCGGTGAGCAGGTGTAACTACACCCAAGCCGTTCCATTCATTTCAATGGGACGGCTCTGTAGTATACACTTGTATAGAAACGAGCCGTCCCATTGAAATGAATGGAACGGCTTGGGTGTAATTACACCTGCTCACCGCTGCAGATGCAACGGCCAGCATGTAAACAATGACAAGGAGGCAGCGCTGGCACGGCGCTCGCCTTCTCTTCAAACAGCTGATCGGCGGGGGTGCCGGGTGTCGGACCCCCGCTGATCTGATATTGATGACCTATCCTGAGGATAGGTCATCAATAAATATAACTTGGACAACCCCTTTAATAAAAGTTAATCAAAAATTGTACGTGCCCTGAAATATTACCATTAAAAACTACAACTAGTCCTGCAAAAAACAAGCCCTCATACAGCTACAGCAGGTTAAAAAAAGTTAGAACTTCTGGAATGCGACGATCAAAAAATGAAAACCATGAACACGCTCTCTTATCCGCTCTGCTACCCTATAAAACCAGTAAGTGGCTTGGTTCTGTGACCAGGCACAGGCCTCAGTGGCAACATCTGCTTTAACGGTACTGCTGAGATCTGTGACTGGCTGCAGCAATCACAGGACGAAGCCACTTCCTTGTCCTCTGGAGACCAAAAGAGGCAGGGGTGTGGAATCATTTTTTTTTTTTTATTATTATTATAGGGCAACACCTTTTGGACATTTGATAGTAAATGAAAATGACATATAAGACAACATTAATTAAATCTGCTATGCCTGTTTTGTGGTGTAAAAATGTCGCAAGCATGCATTTTTGGTGAAATGTTGGGACATTTGATGAGGTGAAGTGAAAGGTTGGTAGGGATTACATACTAGAACAGTTTAATGTCTCATTTAGATGTACCGCGATGCAAGGCAACCCCCCTGGGGTACATTCTCTGGCAGTGGCTAAACAACATCACACTTGAATCATATTCATTTTTATTACTGTGCTCCATTTAAGAAATTAGGTGCACCCGCAGAAACAAAGCATAGGCTTTAAAAAAAAAAGGAAAAAAAATTGCAAGTGATGAATTTCCGCCATAGTCTTTGACTTTGAGTTTTCCTATCTTCTCTATTGTTCTATATCACATGGTTACTGCGGTCCACCTACTAGAAAATATCAAACTGGCTCCTAAAGTCTGTATGAATTCCCCCTGTCCTAATTCATGTTGTGCTACGTATTTATGGCCGGGATAGTCCTGTGAAGGTGTCACACTTCTGATTTAGTGCTGCAGTGCATTCATTCTCAGGATCATTGGGGTACCAGGGGTCAGACCCTACACCTTCGAGAGATAAATACCCCTTTAATCTGGGGCTCCACACGGACCTTGCAAAACATCTCCAATTTATAGGTCAGTAGACAAAATATCAAGATGACAGACAAGAGGTTGCACGACTCTGACGTAGTGCCGTTTCTAGTTCTTATAGACATTTAGACAAATTATCAGGATGTAGGAGAGATCTGACTATATACATACAGACATTTTTCCATGATGGGAATGCTTCTCAATATAGAAAACAATAAAGCCCTGCTGATATTCTCCACGAGTCATTCCACATCTCAGCCTTTTTATCATATGGAAGATCTGCTCTCCTGTACAGCTTTTTAGGTCAAAAGGAGGATCCAAGTGCTACTTAAGGATGAGTAGAAACATTCCTCAGCATTTCCTTAGGCCTCTAGGACGGAAAGCTACTGATCAGGATTATCCCCATGCATCCTGAATGGAGAGAAATCCGTTCAGGATGCATCAGGATGTCCTCAGTTCAGTACTGACACGTTTTTTGGCCGCAGCAAAATCCGCAGCATGCTGCGCTTTTTGCTCCGGCCAAAAATCCTGAAAGCATGCCGGAAGGACGGATCCGGAATTAATGCCCATTGAAAGGCATTAGTCCGGATCCGTCCTTTAGCTAAACGTCGTTTCCGCGCATCGCTGGATCCGACGTTTAGCTTTTTGTCAATGGTTACTATGGCAGCCAGGACGCTAAAGTCCTGGCTGCCATAGTAAAGAGTAGGGGAGCGGCATACTTACATTCCGTGCGGCTCCGGGACCCTCCAGGATGACGCCTGGGCGCCCCAGTGCATAGATCACGTGATCACATGGATCACATGATCCATGCGCGGGCGCTCTGACGCCATTCAGGAGCGCCCCGGGAGCCGCACGGAATGTAAGTATGCCGCTCCCCACTGCTACTATGGCAACCAGGACGCTAGTAGCGTCCTGGCTGCCATAGTAACACTGAAAGCATTTTGAAGACTGATCAGTCTTCAAATGCTTTCAGTTCACTTGCGTTGTGCCGGATCTGGCGTGCACTTCCGGCGACGGAAGTGCACGCCGGATCTTCACAACGCAAGTGTGAAAGAGGCCTTAGGGAAAATTTCCCTACTTTGATCCTCCATTTTTTCTAAAAAGATGTACAGATTTCCTTTAAGTGATGGAAATAAAAAAGAGCAAACAGCAGGTGGCGCTATACAGATGGAATTTATTTAATAACTCGGTAGCTAGAATAGATTTTGAATTGCATGCAGTTACAGAAGTATTCGGCTCCAGGTTGTAGCTTGCAAAAAGTTTAGAAAATTTTTACAACCCTTTTCACAACCGTAAAATGATAGTACAATTTGTTAGAATTGAAAAATAAAAGTGGAGTCAGTAAGCAGTACATCACTTTTAATGTTAACCACTTTAGCAATGAAACCAGAAAGTCATTTTCTGTAAGTCTGCCCCAAGAAAATATGTTCTGTAAGTGTAAAGGTAAATTAGAAAGTGTGTGCTTCTGCTTTTATAAAAAGCGTACAGTCATTCCGCTAGCGAAATGATAAAACATTAGATAGGGCAGTTAATAAGCTTACTTGTGTTTTTTTTTTTTTTTTTGCTGCTGTTTTTCACACCAAAACCACAGCATTTTTCCAGTGCCCTCATAAAAAAGGCACCACGGCCGCAACATGTGAACACGGCCATAGCAGATCAGCCAACTACTGACAATGAAGTTATTCAGTTTGTGAGCAAAACTGACTGTCTGTCTGTCGCCATTTTCACACTTGGCACATTTGCTCTGATTTTCGGTATGAGGTTCTGTATAGTACATTTGAAATTTTAGTATGCTCTGATTTTATCTTTGCCACACCGTGAAGACCACAGCATGTCAAATGCAGATTTTGTTAAGGATGTGTAACCGATTTGCGGGCCTGTTTGCTAGGATCCCATCAAAATACCAAGGATCACCCAACGGTAGAAACATTCCATATAGATTAGCGGAGACTGACATCACCACCATGCAAGAGTCTCTCTGAAAACCAGTGCACAACTCAGGGACGTCAGGATTCATTTACTTGGAGCCAGTTCTTCTATCTTGCCTTTCTTTCCTTTCTGTCGCAGTCTGATGTTATGTTCTGTCACCTCTCCATCTGAATCAGAGTCTGAGCTTTCATCTGAACTATCGGACTTCTCTTCGCTTGAGTCAGAGCTGCTCAGTTCAACCAAGGCCACATTCTAAAAGAAGACAAAATATGAAGTTTACTGTTTATGTGGTAATCTAAGAAAAGCTATTAAACCAGACTATGGATTCTAACTATATATTTACACGTTAAGGTCAAGTTTTCCCATGATTTTCCCCAAACCATGGCAAAAAAAAAAGTAATAGGTCCTGTTTACAAAGGCAAAATCCAACTCATAATTTTGTGGGAAAAACCCCAGAGGTTTCTCCATGGTTTTCCAATGTAAATGCTGAAGACCTGCTTGCAGTTTAACCCCACTGAAAAGAGCTGAACCGCAAGCGGACAACCCACACATTTTCCAGCCATGTCTCTCCGGACACCACAGCAAGAAAGAACAAACTGCAGCACGGCCGCCCACCGAAAACAATGGGAGGCAGATTGCGTGCAGCTGCCAGCAGACTCTTGTATTCTGTTTGAGGCTGTTGAAGATAAGTTACTGTTGAAGATGAGTTGCGGTAAAAAAAAAAAAAAAAAAGGCAAGACTGCATTGTAAAAATTGCATGTTTTTTTTATTTATTCCCCCCCTCCTTCCCATGATTGCTGCATTTTTGCAATATGGCAACCACCTGCATAGTTTTATAAGTTTGGCAGAGCACAGACTTCAACCCTTTCGAACACGTGGGATGAATGAAATTAGGGATGAGCGATTCGACTTCGGATGGAACATCCAAAGTCGATTTGCATAAAACTCTGTTTCAATACTGTACGGAGCAAGCGCTCCGTACAGTATTAGAATGTATTGGCTCCGATGAGCCGGTTATTAGTTCACGAAGTCTCGCGACACTTCGCATATTAACTTCAGAAATTTACTTCTACGGTAAAAAAAACATTTCCCGAACTCGGGTTCGGTTCCAACCTTGGAACCGAACCAGAGTTCGGGAAATGTTTTTTTTTTTTAACAGTAGAAGAAGTCGACTTTGCGAACTAATAACTTCGGCTAATCGGAGCCAATACAGTATACACTATACACAAAGTTTTATGCGAATTGACTTCGGATGTTTCATCCGAAGTTGATTCACTCATCCCTAAATGAAATGTCCATTCATCTCATTCAACATCAGTGTCTGACCTCACAGATGCTCTTCTGGATGAATGGACACACCCCAAAATCTAGTAGAAGGCTTTTCCAGGAGAATAGTGACAGTTGTAGCTGCAGAAGCGGCCAAACTCCTTATTGAGGCCATGGTTTTCTAATAGGAGGTGGCCATAATGATCATGCAGCATCGGTTTGGACTTTACTTTTATATTTTGTAAGGCGCAATGTTAAAATGTGGACCCCCTAAGGGCTCTGCCACGCAGTCAGGTTTTTGTCAAAGCCAGGAGTGGATTAGAAAAGTAGTTTCTGCCCTTCACGAATTCTGATCATTAATGGTCAACACCATTTTGGCTTCACAAAACAAAAAACTTGACAAAGATAAAATAGAAATTTGGAAAGCAATAGATACAGAACGAAGATCCTGCAAGCAGTAAATCAGCCTCTAAGTAATGGACCCCAGCTTCATAAGACAAGGAGGTAGGTCACAGTGTATTATGGGACTGTAATGTAATTTTAAGTAGCCTTTTTTAAATTTCTACATTATACAAAAAGAAAAACGATCATATAATTTTGCATAGCAGTCGGATACAAATAATATGAGTTCTTGAAAACTGTTAAAAGGAGAAGTACAATTTTATCATCTTTTTTCCACTTTAAGCCGAAGAACACATCACTTCTAACAGCATTCGGGGCAGAATGTTAGATGACTATGTGCACCTCAGACTGGATAGGAAATAGTAATAACAGAAAGAGGAATTTACCAAATATTTGCTGGCATGAGAAGGTATGTGCCATGGTAATAATAGCCATATTTGCTACAGTGTTGACATGATTCTGTAACAGGGAACACACAATGTACAGCCAGCCTTCTTAGAGAAGGATCTCATATGCACTTGCCCATGTAACTGACCATAAGTGGACCAAATATCACCACTTACCATTTCTATTACGTTTTCTTCACCCTCAACGTTTTCTATGTCAAATTTCCCATCTGAAGAATTCTGAATTTCTCTGCTGAGATCTTCATTAGCCCGGGCCATATGAGGCAGGAAGTTCTGAACTCTATCAAGTACTGTAATGACAAGAAGGTACAAGAATACAAGATGAACTTCAATGGGTTGTCTGACTTCATGATACTGATGACCTAGCCTCAGGAGAGGTCATGAATATCAGAAGGGTGGGCGTCTAAATCCCAACACGCCCACCGATCAGGTGTTTGAAGGGACCGCGGCACTTGGGCAAGCACCGTGTCCTCTTCCATGTTTATCCACTCCGTCTAGATTGTGGCAAAGGTGAAGCTTTCTCTCCATTCAAGTGAACTGGACGTACTGACATTGCACTCCAACTACAGGGGAGGTGACATGCAGGTAACCATTGAAGAGGGGCGCAGTGCTCATGCAAGAGCCTCAGTCCCTTCAAACAGCAGATCGATGGTGCAGACTGTCGGACCCCGACCGATCTTATATTGATGACCTTTCCTGAGGATACGTCATCCATATCCAGACACTGCACAACCCCTTTACTATTAGTGTAAAAGACTTCACTGCTTGTTTAACTCTTTCACTCCTAAGGTCGTAAAGGTGTCATTGTAAAGTCCAGAGTTAGGCCTCTAGCTTGTCTGAAGCGCAGCAGAATGATGAAAAGTTTAAAGGGGTTATCCAATGTCTAAAACCTCATGTAGATTATACTTACCCCGGTCCCCGCATCGCTCCTGATCACTGCATGGCAGCTGCTGCATCTCCCCGTCATGTGGATCAAAACAACTGGCGACGAGGGGAGCAGCCAATAGCAGGCTGCGACGGGGACGAGCCTCCATAGCATCACCAGCGAGGATAGGTCATCAGTAAAAAAAAAAAAAAAAAAAGAAATACGGAGCGCCTAAAACTGGGGATGTTGTGCATTAACCTAATTGCTCGGGGTATGGCGTTCCAGAGAATTGGTGCAACGCGAGAGAAGTCTTGGAGACAGTGAGAGATTAGGATTATGGTGAATGTTACACAGGCTGAAAAAAGTCACAGGTCTATCAAGTTCATGATTTTTCAGACCAATTATTCTGCATTATTTCTTACATTAATTATAACCCTCCGTGCCATTTGCTATTAGATAATTATATAGCCCTTTTTTAAATGATACATAGTATCTGCTACTTTAATCATTTGCAAATCGTAGAACATGGGTAGGGTAGTAGACCGAGATGAGGGAGGAGATGGACTACTGTATGGGTAACCAGTGCAACGACTGGCACAGGGCAGAGGCATCAAAGTAGCAGTTGGACAGACAGATGAGCCTGGCGCTGTATAGTTTAGTGAGGGGGAGAACGGTTAGTAATGAGTTACAGTAATCGAGAAGGGAATGTATCAGGGTCACCATGATATCTCTGCCGATCAGCTGTTTGAAGAGAAGGCTGTGCTTGTACAATTGCTGTCTTCTCCTCAGTGCTTACCTGCTCGCCATCGCAACGGTGAGCAGTGTAATTACATCTCACCCGTCCCATACACTTCAATGGGACTGTTTCTTCCTATTCACTTGAACAAGAAGGAGCCATCTATCGAAGTGAATGGGACAGCCGAGCTGTAATTACACTGCTCACCACTGCAGTTGTGGCCGCAAGCAGCTAAGCACAGAAGAGAAAGCAGTGCTCATACAAGCACTGGTTTCTCATCAAACAGCTGATGGGCGGGGGTGCCTGGAGTGGGCACCCCGCTGATCTGATATTAATAACCTATCCTAAGGATTGAAAAAAAAAAAAAAAAAGTGGACAACCCCTTTAACAGACAGATAGAGAAAGAATGTGCCGGTGTCTACTACAAAATATATGGGGGTATAGCAAGATTTCTTTATTTCAGAGTTGAGGCTTGATCTGTGCTAATCAAAAGTGTAAGAACTGTTCTGAAGGGTTGAAAGGTATGTTATGTATACATTACACAGGGCAGATTAATCTCTCCCCTATATGATTATATATATATATATATATATATATATATATATATATATATATACACACACAATGCTCGGATGCTCTTGTCAGGGGTGCTGCCTGGGTGAAAATATGGGTATGTCCAGGTTCAGCTCTGAACCCAGAAAACCCCTTAAAAGATGAAGGCAGATGGGGTGTCCCTCACACTGTATCATCCATTTATCATTTAAAAGGGTTGTGGAGGGGTTTTATATTGATGTCCTATCCTCAGTATAGGTCAATATCTGATCGGTGGGGTTCTAACACCCGGCAACCCCCCCCCCCCCCATCAGCTGTTTGAAGAGAAAGCGGCACTCCGTATAAGCGCTACTTCCTGTTTATTACACTGTCTATCATCTCCTGTGTAGTGGTGGTGTAGTGTCATTTTAAGTACTCCTTCCTTTCAAGTGAATGGACTGAGCATTTGTAATTATACTCGCTTTGAGACAACAAAGAGGAAGTAGTGCTCGCATGGAGCGACATCTCCTCTTCAAACAGCTGATCGGCGGTGGTGCCGGATGTTGCCCTGAACCCCCCCCCCCCCTCGCGCTGATCTGATATTATTGACCAATCCTGAGGATAGGACATGAGTATAAAACCCCTGCACAACCCCTTTAAAGTCTTACATCATTTAGTGCAGTGTTTCTCAACCAGTGTACCTCCAGCTGTTGCAAAACTAAAACTCCCAGCATGCCTGCACAGCCAAAGGCTGTCCGGGCATGGTGGGAGTTGTAGTTTTGCAACAGCTGGAGGCACACTGGTTGGGAAACACTGATTTAGTGAACCACAGGCACCACTGAAAAGCACGGTACACAAGGTAAAATACACTTACCGCTGCTTCTTGGCATTCTAACGATCGGAGGACAGGAACCGGGTTTCTTGCTCTGCTTTGAATTTACAAGTAACTTGTTGTACAGACCTAAAGGGGCACAGAATTTGAGCAATGGCGTTACTCAGTATATAACAAACCAGCAAAGTGCCACAGATACCCCAGAAACAG
Organism: Bufotes viridis; assembly: GCA_033119425.1. NCBI lineage: Eukaryota > Metazoa > Chordata > Amphibia > Anura > Bufonidae > Bufotes > Bufotes viridis. Next base: position 279,994,691 of record CM065590.1, read on the forward strand.
TCTTCTGCCAGCCACCTGGCGTGGAGAATCACTACTACTGCTGGGGTGTAGCTCCAGAGTCAACCATACAACCATTCCGGATACCCTCTAGTGCCGTATACGCTTGCGGCATCTGTACAGCCCAGCATGCAGCAGGGTCTCTCCACACCTATTGGCAGATGGCACCTCCAAAACAAACGTGGAATATGGCCAAACCTGTTAGTGGTGTCAACCACAGGCGAACGGTGAATGCAGCTCTGGAGCATACAAGATGATATATGTGACATTTCCTATCCTGATTGTACTACTGCACGTTTATATTCCCTACAGTCCCCCCGTTATCTGCTGTCACCCACCATCTCCTGAAGAGCCGACATCCAGCAGCTCTCCGGACCGCGCAGCCTCCCCTCTCCGTCCCTCAGCTGCCTCCATGTTTCTCCGTGCAGAGAAGCATGAGAGCCAGAACAGGAAGCGGCAGCACGGCGATGACGTCACCGCACACCAGGCTCCTATCCTCCATGATGGTTATGGGCAGAAGGTAGCCAGTATTCTATAATAGCATGCCTGGAGGTGTATAGCATCGCTGGTCATCCCTAAGTGAAAACTATATACCTACCTATTACTAATTATTATATAAGGAAAATTCAGCAGACACATCTGCCCTCTGCTGGTCAATTGTAGGTACTGCACTGTCAGGAAACTACTGGGAAATTCGGAGGGTAGCACACTGTTTTAGTAAGACAGTGTTGTGAAAGCACATACATTTAATCCTATTCTGTCTTGTGATGCTACAGCACTCGCCTGCGATTGGCTGGTGTAGTAACTTGGATTGTAAATTTGTAGTATGGACACAACATATTGCCGTAGGTGACGTGTCCCTGGTTACCAGGATACACTAGCCACGCCCATACGCGTGGATCCGTAATTTGGAAGCGGCTCGGTGACGTCACTGCATTGCACCACGCCCATTACACTCCGTACGCCTGCGTAGCAGTGAGTGAGCCGTCAGTCAGGCTGTCTTGTCACTCGGAGAGCAGCATGACCCGGGGGGATAACGGCGCCATGGAGCTGAAAGAAGGCGGCAGGCTGTCTGTAGGTAAACGGGAGGCCGTGTATAGGTGGAGGGATTGGAGCTGTCACATAGACAAACACTGTGTCACCTGCCTGCCCCTGCAGCTAGCACCAGGACAGCACTGTGGGGGTGGAAGCTGCCACCTGTGCTCATGGTGGTGACCTACTACATGCTGAGGTACCAGCTGGGGGTATGAGGGGAGGTAAGTGTTCCAGTCACATCTGTGCCAGTGGAGGTGCCCTCTCACATACTGCAGATGTCACTGATTTGTCAGCTAGGTATGAGGGGAGGTAAGTGTTCCAGTCACATCTGTGCCAGTGGAGGTGCCCTCTCACATACTGCTGATGTCACTGATTTGTCAGCTAGGTATGAGGGGAGGTAAGTGTTCCAGTCACATCTGTGCCAGTGGAGGTGCCCTCTCACATACTGCTGATGTCACTGATTTGTCATCTAGGTATGAGGGGAGGTAAGAGTGCCAGTCACATCTGTGCCAGCGGAGGTGCCCTCTCACATACTGCTGATGTCACTGATTTGTCATCTAGGTATGAGGGGAGGTAAGTGTTCCAGTCAGATCTGTGCCAGCGGAGGTGCCCTCTAACATACTGCAGATGTCACTGATTTGTCAGCTAGGTATGAGGGGAGGTAAGTGTTCCAGTCACATCTGTGCCATTGGAGGTGCCCTCTCACATACTGCTGATGTCACTGATTTGTCAGCTAGGTATGAGGGGAGGTAAGTGTTCCAGTCACATCTGTACCAGTGGAGGTGCCCTCTCACATACTGCTGATGTCACTGATTTGTCATCTAGGTATGAGGGGAGGTAAGTGTTCCAGTCACATCTGTACCAGTGGAGGTGCCCTTTCACATACTGCTGATGTCACTGATTTGTCAGCTAGGTATGAGGGGAGGTAAGTGTTCCAGTCACATCTGTACCAGTGGAGGTGCCCTCTCACATACTGCTGATGTCACTGATTTGTCAGCTAGGTATGAGGGGAGGTAAGAGTGCCAGTCACATCTGTGCCAGCGGAGGTGCCCTCTCACATACTGCTGATGTCACTGATTTTCCACACTGGGTGCATATCCACCACATGTGAATTTACCCTTAGCGTGCTTGCACTTTTTCTCACAGTCTCATTGTGATTAGACATCCTGTCATTATGGACGTCTTTCAGAGGATACAAGAAACAAGTTGAACAACCAGACACAACTGTGGGTTGCAATGTGACACCATTGACGATCATTAGATGCAATGTCACTTGACTTTCATGTCCTGCAGCATGTCTCGCAGTGTAGCCCCAATGTACTACCTCATGAAGATTTAATCGGGTTGTCTTAGATACACTACTGTGCAAAAGGTGTGTGGAAAAATGCTGCAAAGTAAGAAGGTTGATCCAAACGTCTAGAGGAACTAAACACAGATCTTCTGTGGATGTGGGCTTGCTCAAATCCTTCTGTCTCTTTATGTAATCCCAGACAGATTGGATGTTGATCTGTGGGGGCCATATCATTACTTCCAGGACTCCTTGTTCTTCTGTATACTGAAGATAGTTGAACAAGAACATCTCTGTCGGGCAAAGATATCAAAGCAGACTGGGGTTTCTAGATGTTCTGTTTGAGAAGAAGATCAAAGAAATAGGCAATGTTGAACACTGTAGACACAGTGGTTGGCCAAGGAAACTTAGTTTGGCAGATGAAAGACACATTATGCTTTCTTCGAAATCGGAAGATGTCCAGCAGATGGCAGAAACCAGTGGGACCCAGGTACAACTGTTTGGAGAAGTATGGCCAAAAGTGGTCTTCATGGAGGTATTGAAGCTAAAAAGCCATACCTTCAACATGGAAACAAGGCCAGGCAAATCGACTATGCATGACAACAGGAACTGGGGTACAGAAAATGGCAGCAGGTGCTCTGGAGTAATGAGTCAACATTTGAAATATTTGGCTGTGACAGAAGGCAGTTTGTTTGCCGAAGGGCCCGAGAGCAGTAAAATAATGTGTCTGCAGGCAACAGTGAAGCATGATTATGGTGGAGGTTCCTTACAAGTTTGGGGCTACATTTCAGCAAATGGAGTTGGGGCTCCAATACAGGCAGATACTTATTCATCATGCAATGCCATCATGAAGGTGTCTGTCTCCAAATTTATTCTACAGCAGGACAATGACCCCAAACATACAACCAATGTCAGCTCCGAACCCGGACATGTCCCCATTTTCATGATATGAGCATCGGAGCATTTTATTCTCTGATACTCTCCCTTGCCCTGTGATGGATTGCACAGGGCAAGGGCTTTTTTGTTTTATATTATTACTCTGCTAGGCCGAGGCCTCCCCGTTTCACAGGCTAGGGCAGTGCTAAAGCCCGCCCATTAGTGCCGGTGATGTCACCAGGCTCACTGCTAGGCGGAAGCCTCCTCCTAGCTGTACCCATGGAGAGCCTGGTACGTCACAGGATCTAAAAAAAAAAAAAATGCCTTTGCCCTGCGCGATTCAGTGTGAGGCAAAGGAGAGCATCAAAGAATGAACTGCTCCGATGCTCAAGTCAGGGGGGCTGCCTGGGTGAAAATGGGGATATGTCCGGGTTCAGCTCTGAACCCGAACAACCCCTTTAAAGGGGTACTCCAGTTGTTAGAAGTTATCCCTTATCTGCACGATAGGGGTTAACTATCAGATCGGTGGGGGTCCTACCGCTGGGACCCCCACTGATTGAAAGAATGAGGGCCCCTGTACCCCTTGCAGCCCTCCTGAAATGAATGGAATAGCCAGTCGGGCATGCTTGCAGCCGCTCCATTCATCTCTGTGGGAATTCCGAAGACAGCTGAGCGATGTACTTGGCTATTTCCAGAACACCCATAGAAAATAATGGAGTGGCCACACGCATGTGCAACTGGCCACTCTGTTCATTGCATCCTGTGGATAGGGGATAACTTTAATACCCCTTTAAGAACTATCTTCAGTGTAAAAAAGAACAAGGAGTTCTGGAAGTGATGATATGGCCCCACAGAGCTCTGATCTCAACATCCTCCATGAAGAGACAGAAGGATCTGAGCAAGCCCACATCCACAGAAGAGCTGTGGTTATTCTCCAAGATGTTGGGAATGTCCTTCCTGCCGAGGTCCTTCAAAAACTGTGTAAAAGTGTACCTAGAAGAACTGATGCTTTGTTGACAGGGTGGTCACACCAAATACTGATTTGATGTAGATTTCTCTCTTGTTCATTCACTTTGCATTTTGTTAATTGATAAATCTGTTTTTAAAAGCATTCTAAGGGTACTTTCACACTTGCGTTGGGGCGGATCCGTCTGTTTATTTGCACAGACGGATCCGCACCTATCATGCAAACGTTTGTATCCGTTTCGAACTGATCCGTTTACATTAGTTTTAAATAGGCCTGCACAATATATCGCAAAAGCAATCGCGTTTAATCGCCATATCGCAATTTGCTGACCCAAAAATGCTGCAATTATATTACTGTATTTTTCGCTTTATAAGACACACTTTTTCTCCCCAAAAGTGGGAGGGGAATGGCAGTGCATCTTATAAAGCGATGGTTGACTTTCTACGTGACACTGACGCTGTATCTCCGGACGCTATGCTGCACAGCGCGGCCAGCAATACATCAGTTACAGTGCGGGGAGGGAGGAGGGGCTGGAGGCTGCACAGCGCGGCCAGCGATACATCAGTTACAGTGCGGGGAGGGAGGAGGGGCTGGAGGCTGCACAGCGCGCCCGGCGATACATCAGTTACAGTGCGGGGAGGGAGGAGGGGCTGGAGGCTGCACAGCGCGGCCAGCGATACATCAGTTACAGTACGGGGAGGGAGGAGGGGCCGGTGGAAAGTCGTTATTTTAATGAACACTTGTTCTTATATCTATTCTATTTTTTTTATCTGTTCTGTGCAGCGCTATTAAGAAAATGGCAAGTTCTGTATTTGTACTTTTGCAGTAATGCAAATATGTATTTTATTTTGAAAAACACTGCGCATTTCAGTCCTCGAGTTCAGCATAACTACATTTCACATTATCAGTCATCTGAAAATCCAAGCAGATAGACCTCTAGCACAATTCCCTATCGCATCGCATATCGTTATCGCAATTTTTAGGGCCCTAATCGCAATCTCACAAAATTCCCATATCGTGCAGCCCTAGTTCGGATCCGTTTTGAATTACATTGAAAGTCAATGGGGAACGGATCCGTTTTCAAATGCAGCATATTGTGTCATTGAAAACGGATCCATCCCTATTGACTTACATTGTAATTAAAAACGGATCCGTTAGGCTCCGCCTCTTCAGACGGACACCAAAATACAGCAAGCTGCGTTTTGGTGTCCGTCTCCAAAACGGAATAGAAGCGGAACGGAGCCTAACTGATGCATTCAGAACGGATCCTTATCCATTCAGAATGCATTGGGGCTTAACTGATCCGTTTTGGACCGTTTGTGAGAGCCCTGAAACGGATCTCACAAACGGAATCCAAAACGCTAGTGTGAAAGTACCCTTACTTTACAGCATTTTTTCCACACCGCCTAAAACTTTTGCACAGTACTGTATGTAACCCCTTTCCATATGCCTTGCTATATCATATTTTGTAGTAATGTTGAAAGCATTTCCAAATTGGAGTCCTCTTCTGTTACCCAGAGTGGAGCTTCCGAAGAACTACAGTGGCTTAGTGCTGCCTTTAGGAGCGGTGTAATGCTGTATTTAAGGATGCCAGTGGTCCTCCAACTGAACTCCTTGGAGTGGTTTTTCGCCCTGGAAATTAGATGAGTATTCTGATCATGGGTCAGTACACCCCTACTTTTACCAACGAAAAAAGATAGTGCGGCCGGCAGGCAGACTGATAGATATCAGAAATAGAAAAGAATTAGCAGCACTCCATAATTCAGGCGAATATAAAGCGTTTTGCTCATGATGTGGGCATGGATTAAGTTGTGACACTGTGCTGCAAAATAGCAGCAGAATTTTGGCACAAAATTGTGGCTAAAAAAAATGGCGTGGTGTTAAACAGGCAGGAAATGCTCAAACCCAAATGCAGTTGTGCATATATATACAGAGGAGCAGATCCTGCACTTGTGGCCCGTTGCGATCCACAGCAAAAATGCATACAATGGAGGATGTCCGCAGCGGACTACAAGTACCACAATAGACATCCTACACACGGTGGCAGTTGTGTGGATGTGATAAAGAATATAACAATAACAATTGAAAAGACAGGTGCACTCTGCGGTCTTACTAAACCCTCATACTGATGTAAAATTAAGAGATTAGCCAACATATCCTACTGTGGAGGACATGTCTGAGCCCGAGCACCGCGCCAAGGTTTCTCAAGTAACTCGGGACCTAACACTCGCCTATCAATATATAAGGCTTAGTGGACAGTTGTTAAAGAGGACCTTTCACTAAGATTTAGGTAGTGAAATACTTACACTACCTTCCTGGGCGGCCCCCGCTGATGTCCGGGCAACATTTTTTTTTCCAAAATAACCCCCCGTATGTGCACTCCGGTCCCCGTTAGTTTTCACATGCGGGGACTCCTTGTATGAGGCGGGGACTTGTCTTTTGCCTGGTCAGTGGTTTTCCGCCCCCTGGCTGTACCGTATGGGCAATACCAGGGGCCAGTGGGTGCATTACAGAAGGCAGACTCGAGGCATACTCCCAAGTTACCTCCAGCATGTAGCCATGCTTGCAATGGGAGGAGGGAGAAGGCTGTGAGTCCCACCCAAGACTGGCTGATATGGCCAAGGCCTCACAGGTGCACCTAAATGTAGTCTGTGGATTAAAATCAGGCACATTTACATAGGAGTTTATACACCTCCAAGCATCTCTATATACAAAACAACTGAAAAAATGGTGTGGTGGTAAACAGGTAGGAAATGCTCAAACCCATACAATACTAACAGTATTGTAGCCAAACAGTCAGAGAGCGCTTACACGTGGAGCGTGCAGCGGTACCGGCGCTAGTATGGCCGTACCGCCGCACGCTCCACATGTAAGCACTCTCTGACTGTTTGGCTACAATACTGTTAGTATCTCAACCGCATGCCCGACAAGCTCCTGATGAAAAGCCCGCAATAGGGCTTTAGAAACGCGTCGTGTAGGGCTGGCAGCTTTCAGCCAGACTTTAGCTTGGCGGCAGATAGGTTCCCTTATTGATCAGTTGAAGAAGTAACTGATCAGAGTGATAAAAGTAATAGGGGCCTCAATGTGAATTGTAAACTGTAGTGTCCTATACTGGGACTCAACTACATTATAGCTCCAGCTGATACAGTGACTGTACACTATAGTAGGGTTGTTTCGGGTATCGAACTTTCGATACCCAATCGATACTTTTCTCTGGTATCGAGCTTGATACCAGGAAAAGTATTTTATCGATACTGGGCTGCGCTACTGCACAGCCCAGTATAGGAGAGTGCTCTCAGCGCGGCCATGTTCTCCTCTGCAGCACAGGGAGAAGGAGGCAGGTGCGGCACCTGTGGGGTTAATAGCCTCTGATCGCAGCGCTGGGTCACAGGCAGGTGCCGGCAGCCTGTGTCTTTTGCCTGCATTTATATATGAACGGTACTCGGCATTGGTGGCCAGTGCTCCGCCCCCCCCCCCCTAGTATTAAAACATTGGTGGGCAGTGTGCCCCCCCCTGTGCCCCCCCCCCTTCCCCCCAGTAATAAAATCATTGGTGGCAGTGGCCACAGGGTCCCCTCACCTCCTCCTCATTGGTGGCAGTGGCCACAGGGTCCCCTCACCTCCTCCTCATTGGTGGCAGTGGCCACAGGGTCCCCTCACCTCCTCCTCATTGGTGGCAGTGGACACAGGGTCCCCTCACCTCCTCCTCATTGGTGGCAGTGGCAGTGATCGGAGCCCCAGCAGTGTAATGCTGGGGCTCTGATCGGTTACCATGGTAACCAGGACGCTCCTGAAGTCCTGGCTGCCATAGTCTGCTCCCTGCTGCTGTGTGCACAGAGCACAGGGCAGCAGGGAGAGGGTGAGATCCTATTCACCCTGATAGAGCTGTATTAGGGTGAATAGGATGAGAATATCCCAGGTTCTAGCCCCTAAGGGGGAAAATAGTTAATAAATAAACTGTAAAAAAAAAAAAAGTTAAAGTACACCAAAATATTAATTATAAATCACCCCCTTTCCCAATTTTACATATAAAATATATAAACAATACATAAATAAAATATTACATATCGCCGCGTCTCAAAAGTCCAAACTATTAAAAAATCCACTTTTATGCGGTAAAAGAAAAAAAAAGAAAAAATGCACGATTCGCCATTTTCTTTTAGTCGCCTTGTCCCCACAAAAAAGTAGGATTGGACTGTTGTATTATGAGCCGGCGGTTTCATAAAATGTGGAATGCACGCGGATTTTTTTGGCGTTTTTATTTTTTCCGCGTGGTATCGAATGGTATCGAGTATCGCAATACTTTTTTATGGTATCGATACCGAATCAAAATTTTGGTACCAAAACAACTCTACACTATAGATTTATACAAAGTTGTGTGAAAAGTTAGTGACCATTTAAAGATCTTTACACGGGGCAATCATTGAGAAGGAACCGAACTAGGAATACTGATTCCTAATCCTTGCCCTGGTGAACGAGCAAACATCATTGGTGTGGTCACCTAAATAATCAGTCCTGGCTATCACAGGCAGTTATCTGGAATGACTGGCTCGTTCACTATGATTGCAAGCTGTGCTGGCCATTGTAAAGTGGGATTTAGATGTCTATCGTATGGTGTATTATCTTGTGGCTCTTTTTATTAGCACATGCGGGTATTTCAAGCTTACCTTTATTGTACTGTGTATCATGTGGGTGTGTTGCAGAAGACTGTTTACTGTCTGGGACCAGTTGGTACTGTATACTTTAGTGTGAAATGAAGGAAATGTATTACTGAAACAAATTATTCATGTTAATTCTGTTTTTATTTTCTGATTGTGGATTTTTAAATTTTATTTTCTGTACATGATTATGGGGGCTGTCAACTTGCCTTCGCTACTGTTCAGCATTTTGAGAAATACTTTAAAGCAGCCATATGCACAGGAGCTGACCTCATTGACTTCTATTGGAGAGTGCTGTAGACATGCTCTGTCAGCTGTACAAAGGTAGTGTTGAGTGAACTTGTATTTTTAGTTCGGCATCCAAAGTTCGGGTTCGGTTACAAGATTCGGGTTCATTGAAGAATCCCCTTATGGATTCCAAATTTCATTATGGTCCGTGGTAGCGGAATCCATAACGGGATGCTTCGATAACCCGAACTTTGGACGCCGAACTAAAAATACAAGTTCGCTCAATTCTATACAAAGGTCATTGCGCAGGGAAGGAGCACATAAGCTGTGACATCATCAATTATGATCTTGTGTTATCAAGATATAGGTGTTAGCTATATTGAGATGACTGCTGAAGTGATCTGTACAGAACAGAAAGTCTCAATATATTAGGCTTAGTGGACAGTTGTTAAAGAGGACCTTTTACTAAGATTTAGGTAGTGAAATACTTACACTACCTTCCTGGGCGGCCCCCGCTGACGTCCGGGCAACATTATTTTTTTCAAAATAACCCCTCCGTATGTGCGCTCCGGTCCACATTGGTTTTCACATGCGGGGAATCCTTGTATGAGGCGGGGACTTGTCTTTTGCCTGGGGAGTGGTTTCCTTCTCCCTGGGTGCGAGTGCAGCCAATCATAGCGCTCGGCTCGCAGCCAGGGAACCACTCCCCAGGCAAAAGACAAGTCCCCGCCTCATACAAGGATTCCCCGCATGTGAAAACCAACGGGGACCGGACACGAACGGGGGGTTATTTTGAAAAAATAAAATGTTGCTTGTTCGTCAGCGGGGGCCGTCCAGGAAGGTAGTGTAAGTGTTTCACTACCTAAATCTTAGTGAAAGGTCCTTTTTAAGCTGCAGGATTTCAAGATTTTTATGTATGGATAATTGTCCCAGAGCAGCGAACCCTGAACTCGCCCAGAGAATAAACTGCGTCGCCTATAGATTGTAACTTCTAAACCGGAAGCTGGACATCTTGCCCTATTCCAGGGAGCGTTCAGGTCTCCTGGTAGAGTGCAACAGACAATATGAGCAGAAATCGGCAGCTCCCCTTCCACCCCTCTCTGCAGTGATTGATGGCTGCGTATACTGAGCGGTCCACGAATTGCCATGAGGAGGGTCCTTAATTCCCAAACCCCATGCGGTGAGGGGGAGTTTAATCGCGCTGCGGCCAAGCCTCCTCCTTTCAAGGTCTATTGGGCTCTTGGTCTACCGCATTCTGGCTTCTGCTCACCGGTTGTGCAGTGAAAGGGAGCCCAGCAATCATACATATACCACCTATCCTGTTAGAAGTAGAATAGCTGTTCTTTTTCCCTTGAAACTGTTTCTGAGAAATGTATCCTGGTATGAAGTTTCCAGTTTTACCACTTTTTGGCTTGATTTGCCTTTAGGCCAACATATTTTACATGCAGCTAAAAATGCACGCTAAACCTACGATCATTTGTGTGAATGCATATGAACGATGGCTTTCAGGTATAGATACACATTTTTAGCATTTGTTTTTCTTTGGGGCTCTAAATCACATACATACATCACATACAAAGGACTGTATCAGAAAAAATAAACTGTTTATATGTATATGCAAAGTTGATCCAGAGGAAGGCAATAATGTCCATAAAGTAGAAGCCAATTTTCCTCATGAGAAAAAGAGAAAAGCATTCCTTGGCGACTCCTTTTCTTTCCTGAATTAGAGTAAGTGCATGGATCAACGACCCTTCCCCAGAAATCTAATAACTACAACCGGTACTATTATTACACTCCAGAAATACATCCAGGCGCCTCTTGAACTCTTTTAGTGAACTCACTACCACCACCTCTTAAGGCCTCATGCACACGGCCGTTGTTTGTTTCAGCATCCGTTCCGTTTTTTTCACGGATAGGATGCTTCCCCATTTATTTCAATGGGTCCGTCAAAAAATGCGGATGGTTAACCATTTTTTTCCCGCATCCGGGGTTAGTGTTTACCTTCCGTCAAAAAAATAGAGCATGTCCTATTTTTTTCACGTTTGCGGACAAGGATAGGCATTATTACAATGGATCTTCCCAAAAAACGGATCCGTCAAAAAAAACGGTCCGTCATCTGTTTTTTTTTTTTTGACGGACGCAAAATTTGCGGACGGAGCGGGCGTGGAGGCAGGCAACGGTCGTGTGCATGTAGCCTAAGGGAGAGAGTTCCATAGTCTCACTGCTCTTACCGTGAAGAATCCTTTTCTATGTTTGTGTACAAACCTTCTTTCCTCTAGACGCAGAGGATGTCCCCTCGTCACTGTCCTGGGTGTAAGGAGATCATGGGTCAACAACCTTTGGCGCTCTAGCTGTCGTGAAAATACAACTCCCAGCATGCACACTAGCTTGGCTTTTCTTATAACTCCCATACAAGTGAATAGATCATTCTGGGAGTTGTAGTTTTAGAGCAGCTGGAGTGCCACAGGTTGCTGATCCCTGAAATAGATGATGGGAGAGATCTCTGTACCGACCCCTGATATATTCATACATAGTTATTAGATCTCTCCTCAGTCGTCTTTTTTCTAAAGTGAATAACCCTAATTTTGATAACCTTTCAGGGTACTGTAGTTGCTCTATTCCAGTTATTACTTTAGTTGCCCTCCTCTGAACCCTCTCCAGCTCTGCTATGTCTGCCTTGTTCACAGGAGACCAGAACTGTACACAGCACTCCATGTTGGTCTGACTATTGATTTGTAACGTAGCAGGGCTACGTTCTAGACAGGACGGATTACATGCTACCCATAGAAGTCTATGGAGAGGGGAATGATGAGATCCAGTGAGAGAGGAGAGACACAACAGAGTTTATTTAAAGAGACAGACACACATACTGCCCATAGAAGGTTTAGAGGGGAGGAAGGATATTTCTAGAGCATTTTTTTTTCCAGGGCATTTTCTCTGATAAGCTATACACTATATATTCAGCTTGAAAAACAAGTTACTTGTGTAATTGACTTTCTTTTACAAAAATGCCCCACTTGTGAGAGATTATTTTTACTTCATTATAATTGCACTCCCTGGTGTTTAGTCTGCGTAGTAATGTGCATGTCCACCTACTGAGGGGGTTGCACATGCTCAGTTCCATCTCTCAAAAAGGTTACAGGGAGAGAGCTGCAGCAGAAAGGACACACCCTGTAAGCTACCAAGCCTTAAAGGGTTTGTCCACTTTTTACTATTGATGACCTGTCCCAAGGATAGGTCATCAATATCAAATAGGTGGGGGTCCGACTCAGTGTTACCCAGTGTTTTACCATTTAGTATGTACTGGTGACTTGCATTATTCCTTCCCATGTGCATAACCTTACATTTGTCAGTGTTAAACCTCATCTGCTACTTCTCTGCCCATTGTGCTCCCGCATTACTGCTACTTGATAACAGACCTATATTCTATCACCGTGGAAAGTGTGTCTGCTGACAAAATCGCCTATATATTCTTTATTATTAAAGGGGTTATTCACCCGTTTCAGCTAGACCTGAACACTGCTGCAGGGTTTCGGCTCCTTCATTCCCTTAGCCCCTCTGTAGCTCTCAGATCTCTCTGTCTCAACATCCGGTTTGACGCGGGTTACCTATCCGCTGCAGCAGTGATGTATCTCCTATACGTCATGTCACTGGGTCACTTGACACATGTGTGGGGGACATGTCACTGCTGCAGGCAGTTATTGGCTGGAGCAGCCACGTGACCTGCTTCAGTGTTGAGGCAGGGAGATCAGAGGCAGCAGTGAAGTAGCCAAAACCCAGCAGCAAGGATTGGGTAAATATGATTCCTTCGCAGCCCTGGCAACACTGGGGTGGTCTGCCTGAAAGGCCCTCAAGGGTGAACAACCCCTTTTAAGTCTGTTTCCTGTCAGCTCTTGCCTTTGCTACTTCCCTGCTTATCACACATATGATAGGCCCCACTAAGTATTGCAATGGGTTATTTCCAGCCACTCATTTATATATATGGATTCTATAATCACGATATTCTGCTGGTAGTCATTTATTTGTCATAAATGCAGGTAGCCCTAGCTAGTAATAATTTAGAACAACCTATTCGTATCCTGAATCAAAGAGAATATGTTGTTAAAAAAAATCCGAGTGCACTGACCTTAGCGATCAGCAGCGAACCTGAACATGAATAACCAGTCGATCAGGAAAGCGGTATCTGAGAAGGACAAGGCTTAGTAGTAGCTGAGTTTGGGGTTGGCTGGAACAGCTAGACCTTTGTCATCCGAATTTCATTACAATGGATTAAATGGATTAATTCGGAGTTTAGTGCGCTAGATATGCCTAGGAAAGGTCCTGAAGATTAGGTAAGCTTTGTACTTTACAGCTTTGTAAGTTGGATGTTTGGTTTTATGCCTTCATTTCTCTAGATGTGTGGGTATTTCATCATGTGTATACGTATATCTAACTTCCATTTCTGTATATGTTACATTAACCTGCAGCATTTTATGGGGTAAGGCGAACTTTGAAAGAACAACCTAGAAATATAACAAAAAAGGAATCTGGGTATAATCTTGCCCACATTATTTGCCAGTCCGCAGGATTTTCTGCTGTTCTTGTAGAATTCCTGCAGAGGGTTAATATCCTGCTAAGGCTACTTTCACACTTGCGGTGTGAGGATCCGGCAGATAGTTCCGTCGCCGGAGCTACCCGCCGGATCCGTCATACCAAATGACAACTGAAAGCATTTGGAGACGGATCCGAATCCGTCTCACAAATGCTTTGCAAGTGCGGATCCGTCTCTCTGTTTTCAGACGGAGAGACGGATCCTCCTTGATTTTTTTTCACAGTTATAAAGGTCTGCGCATGCGCAGACCGGAAGGACGGATCCGTCGTTGCGGTATTTGTAATGCCGGATCCGGCACTAATACAAGTCAATGGGAGTTATTGCCGGAATTCCGTCATGTGTTCGGAACTTTAGATGGAGATAATACCACAGCATGCTGCGGTATTTTCCTCGTCTAAAAAACGTGTAAGTACTGAACTGAAGACATCCTGATGCATCCTGAACGGATTTCTCTCCATTCAGAATGCATGGGGATAATACTGATCTGTTTTTTTCCGGCATAGAGCCCTGACTACGGAACTCTGTGCCGGAAAAGAAAAACGCTAGTGTGAAAGTACCCTAATATATTTAGCTTGTGAACGACTGAGGAGGTGGTGCTTAGCCAAGGAATGGGGCTTAAAGGGGTTTTCCAACTTTTTGCAACAGATGACCAGTGGTGGTCCAAGACCTGCAAACCCCCAGCCGATCAGCTGTTTGACTGTGTGTTGAGAAGGCACCAGCGCTCCTTTTTACGGTCCAATTCACATAACTGTATCTTTGCTCCGCATCCAATCTGCATTTTGTGCGGGTCGGATGCTGACCCATTCATTTCAATGTGCTGTCTACATTCATACCTGCGTTTCACAGTCCCGCAAAAAAGATAGAACATGTCATATTCTTGTCTGTTTTGCAGACAAGGATAGGAATTGTTACAATGAGTCTGCAAAAATACAGATGCAACACAGACGTTACACGGACATCCATATTTTTTACGGATCTGTTTTGTGGACAGCAAAATCTATACAGTTGTATGAATAATGGTGGACATTAAGGGTAAAGAACAGATGATCTATTAGGCCCCTTTCACACAGACGAGTTTTCCGCGCAGGTGCAATGCGTGACGTGAACACATTGCACCCGCACTGAATCCAGACCCATTCATTTCTATGGGGCTGTGTACATGAGCGATGTTTTTTATGCATCACTTGTGCTTTGCGTGAAAATCGCAGCACGTTCCATATTCTGGGTTTTCACGCAACTAAGGCCCCATAGAAATGAATGGGGCTGCGGGAAAAATGCATAGCATCCGCAAGCAAGTGCGGATGTGGTGCGATTTTTCACGCATGGTTGGTAGGAGATGATGTTAGTAAATAGGGATGAGCAAACCCCGGACCCCATTTAAGTCAATTCACTGTATTCTTTTCCGTTCTAACATGGTTATAAGGGAAAATAATAGCATTCTTAGTACAGAATGCTAACTAAAATGTTCATTGAGGGGTTTGTCACCTGTTGGGCTCCTTCAATATAAATATAGGGGGTCATTAATTAAGATGCTGGTCTAAATAACCCCTGTGCTGGCAGTGGATTCGCCAAAGTTATGTAGAGGCGCTGGCCTCTACGGAACTTCGGCACATCCACTGGCAGTGTAAATCTACGCCAGCTTCTTTGCTAGCGTAGACTTAGAACATTTTCTATGGCTAAAAGAGGCATAGAAAATGATATGAGACGGGCCTGGGGGCCTGCCCCCTTCCCCACCCACTCCACGCCCCCTTTTTTGGACCTGGCGTGAACAGGGAAAAGTCGCAGATTGCAGCACAAATAAACCTTGCGCCACAATCTGAAACAGATAGAATGGCGTACATCAGTTAGTAAATGACCCCCATAGTCCTTGGCTTGAGTGCCATCCTTTTCAGTGCGATTATTCCAGAAAACCGGTGTAACTGCATTGATAAATATACCTGTTTCCTCCATCTCTTATATACACTTGTTTGCGTTCAGTTATTTCTTTGGCAGACAAATAAGCCAAGTGATGCAATAGGTCATGATACCGGTACAGACATGGTAATGCCTGTGTCAATACTAAAGACGGAAGCTAGTAGAGATGTGCGTTGCTGCTTGACCTGACTTCCAAATGCGTTGGTGTTGCAGCTCTTTAAGGCGGAGCAGTTTGTAAATTAATATCTTGTACATAGGGGGTCATTTACTACCAGCACCATGCCAATTTCTGCACAAAATAGTCACAAGACCCTGTTTTGTGACTTTTTAAACCTGAGCCTCCTCATAAATTAGGTGATTCTCTGTCAGCGCAGGGAGGAAACAAAGAATGGCGTAAAACAGCTGTCTTTGAAAGTAACCCCCATAGTATGAATACCAAATTGGCTGCATCAAAGTAAATTGGAATAGCTGCAAGGCAAATAGCTTTGACATCGGTTAATATTTTAATACTGCTCCGATTTCAAAAACGACTAATACCACGGAAAGCTTTAGGTCACACGCCTCTCTGGAACGTCTTTATTATATCAGTTTAGTATACTATTCATTCTAAAGCTTTCTATTGCCCTGACTGATGATGTTCTTGCAGATTAACTCCTCTACTTTCTCTACACCTCCCTACCCCCACCGTCTTTTTAAGAACAGTATGAGACTACTTTGACATCTGCGCTTTCCCTTTCCGCCATTGAGATCCGTCATAGGATCTCAATAGCGGATGAAAATGCTTACGTTTTGTCCCCATTCATTGTCAATGGGCACAAAACTGAACGAAACAAAGTCACCAGAATGCATTCCATTCCGTTTGGTTGTGTCCCCATTGCGTACAGAGTAACGCTGCAAGCAGAAGTTTTCTGTCCGCGATGTGGTGCGGCGCAAGACAGATCCGTCCTGACACACAATGTAAGTCAATGGGGATCCATTTTCCCTGACACAATAGAAAACGGATCCGTCCCCACTGACTTTCAGTGGTGTTCATGACAGATCCGTCACTGCTATAGAAGACATAATACAACCGGATCTGTTCCTGACGGCTGCAGACGGTTGTATTATCGTGATGGAAGCGTTTTTGCTGATCACTGCCGGATTCAGCATAAACATTGGTATGAAAGTAGCCTTGGCTAGAATGGTTACGTTATGATTGATGTAAAAAATGAAAATTGGACATCATATCGTACATGACAATCTCTCGGGCATCGTCGCATCCCAAAATGGCCATACTATTAAAATATAAATGTGTTTTTCCCATACGGTGAACGCCACAACGGAAAAAAAAATCAAAATGGCCGAATGAATGTTTTTTCATCGCTTCACCTCCCCCCAAAAAATTTACAGGGTCAGAATATGGCGATGAAAAGAAACACTAATTTTTTCCCCTGAAAATTACATTTTTTTGTATTAAAACACAAGTATTAAACACAAGAAATAACAATATAAATGTTGCACCACTTTAATTGTATTGACCCGTGGAATGAACAAGTCAGTTTTACCGCATAGGGAACCCTGTAAAAACGAAACCCATAAAACTAAGGCGGAATTGCATTTGGATTTTTTTTTCCAGCTTTCCATTACATTATATACAATATGAATTGGTGCCATTATAAAGTCCTACTTGTCCTGCAAAAAAAAACAAGCCCTCATACATCTATGTGAATGGCTGCTGGAAGGCCAGCAGTCAAAAATGGAAAATCTCCCAGTCTTAGGCCTCTTTCAGACGGGCGTTGCGGGTGCACTCCGTCAAACAGTGCGGGTGCGTTGCGGGAATTGCCGCGATTTTTCCCTGCGAGTGCAAAGCGCTGTCATGCGTTTTGCACGCGCGGGAGAAAAATCGGCACTTTTGGTACCCAGACCCGAACCTGCACTTCTTCACAGAAGTGCATGTTTGGGTCAGAAATTGTCCCGCTGGTATTATTTCACATTATAACATAGTTATAATGTAAAATAATACCCTTGGCCATCTCCCTAATGTTGAACCCGGTGCAGAATGGGTTAAAAATAATAAACTAATCATAACTTACCTGGTCCATTTGATCGCGAAGCCTGGCCTCCTCTCCGTTAGCTTGAAAGATGTAAAGGACCTGTAATGATGTCACAGCATCACATGGCCCAATCACCTGCTCCATCACTATGGTGATGGAGCATGTGATTGGTCCATGTGACCACGTGACATCATCCAAGGTCCTAAGCACTATCCACAGCCTGAGGATAGTGATTAAGGACCTTGGATGATGTCACATGGTCACATGGACCATCACATGCTCCATCACCATAGTGATGGAGCAGGTGATTGGGCCATGTGATGTGACGTCATCACAGGTCCTTTAGATCATCGATGCTGCAGGGAAAGAGAGGACAGATCGCGACTCACGCGATCAAGTGGCTAAGGTAAGTTAACTTTATTATTTTTAACCCCTTCCTCATCATTTAACAATGCATTCTTTATTAAGAATGCTATTATTTCCCTTATAACCATGTTATAAGGGGAAATAATAGAGATTGGGTCCCGTTGCTAAGCAACAATGCGGGAAAATCGCAACGCATCCGCACTTGGTTGCGGATGCTTGCGATTTTCCCGCATCCCCATTCACTTCTATGGGGCCTGCGTTGCGTGAAAAATGCAGAATATAGAACATGCTGCGATTTTCACGCAACGCAGAAGTGATGCGTGAAAATCACCGCTCATGTGCACAGCCCCATAGAAATGAATGGGTCCGGATTCAGTGCGGGTGCAATGCGTCCTCCTCACGCATTGCACCCGCGCGGAAAACTCGCCCGTGTGAAAGGGGCCTTAAAAGGAGAGCTTCACTGTGAAGTGATCCCCTGAGCTCTCCTCTCTGCTCTGAGTGACAGCTGTAGTGGTCTCCTGTTTGGCTGCTACAGCAGTCATTCAGAGTAGAGGGGAGGGACTATGAAGCAGCTCAATGCAGAGAGCACTTCACAGTAAAGCTCCGCCTCCAGTGCACTTGCAGTTGTAGTGCCTGTCAAAATAAGCCTTAGAGGACCCTGAGATTTTTCATTTTTGCTTTTTAGTTTTTTCACTCCATGCCTTTCCATAGTCCTTATAGAACTTTTTTATTTTTCCGTTCACATAGCCTTTTGAGGGCTTATTTTTTTGCGGGACAAGTTGTATTTTCTAATGGCGCCATTTACGGTTGCATACCATGTAGTGAGAAGCGGAAATCTTTTTCAAAATAGGGTGGAATTGGGAACAAAATGCAATTCTGACAAAGGTTTTCATTTATTTATATTTTTTACACCGTACACTATGCAGTATAATTGACCTGTTATCTTCATTCTCCAGGTCAGTATGGTTATAACGATATCACACTTGTCTCATTTTTTTTGCGTTTTAATACAGAAAAAAAAATTAAAACCTTTCATAAAAAAAAAAAAGAAAGTATCACCATTTTGTCTGTTGACATATAAAGAAGGCCTCTCAAAGGGGTTTTCCTACTTTATTGTGTTTTGTTTTTTAAGCACCTGTCGAGGGGAACATACTTACCTGCTTTCCGACGCTCTGTGGGTCCACCACTATCTTCACTGAGCTACGGTCTCCACATGTAAACCTCTGGAATGGTCATGGGTCATGTCCACCACTGCAGCAAATGACTGGCCACAGCAGTGACGTGTCCCCAAGCAGCATCTCAGTGCAGTCCATGTGTTTAAAAAAAAAAACAAATCTACTTTGTGTGTGTGTTTTGTCTGTCATCAGTTGGCACTTGTTGGGCCCATCCCTCTTTCTGGTTCATCTGAAGCTTTTAGGGAAATGCACAGCACGGTGTTGTAACATTACTTGGACTTTGGAAAAGAATGTTCTGTCATTGAGATGAGTTCCTCACAAACTGATAGTCAGATTTGTTTTCATAGATCATGGGGAAATTGCTCCTGTGACTTGTCCATAAAGTGCAAGGTTCCACTGCTGTCTATTGCTGTATGGTTTTCTTCTGTCCATGTAGTGAGTGCGTTGACTGTGCTGGTGTATTGCAAGGCTTATGGAACGTGTGAGCACGTATATCTAGGTAGGTGTCCTTTTAGAGATGTTCATGATCCTGTTTACCTTTGCCTGCGGTTCTCTTTTTGTTTTGCCTGTATGTAGTATTGTTAGACTCGATTCACATCTCAGCCATAGGAGCAGAACAATGCAATTGATGGCAGTACTGGAGCAGTGTTGTGCCTAGGTTGTTTGGCACCCGGGGCAGGTCCTTTCCTTGGCACCCCCCCAATACTTAAAACAAATCGTACCCCCTCATGGTAGTATTGCCCTCATTGTACAACCTTCACAGTAGTTTTGTACAGATGTGTGCCCCCAACAGTAGTTATGTCCACATTGTGCCCCCTTAAAGTACTTATCCCTTCATTGTGCCCCCTTCACAGTAGTTATGCCCTCATTGTGCCCCTCTCACTGTAGTTATGCCCTCTCTGTGCCCCTTTCACAGTAATTATGCCCTCTCTGTGCCCCACTCACAGTAGTAATGCCATATCTGTGCCTCTTTAGAGTTGTAATGCCCTCTTTGTGCCCCCTTCACAGTAATAATCCCCATTGTGCCCCCTTCATAGTAATAATCCCAATTGTGCCTCCTTCACAGTGATAATGCCCCTTAATAGTAGTAATGCCCATCGTCCCCATTCACAGTAATAATGCCCATTGTGCCCCCTTAATAGTAGTAATGCCCATTGTGCCCCCTTCATAGTAGTAATGCCCATTGTGCCCCCTTCTCAGTAATAATGCCCTCTGTATCCCCTCCATAGTACAAATCCCCATTGTGCCCCCTTAATAGTATTACTGCCCTCTGTGCTAGTAATGCCTATTGTGCCCCCTTCACAGTAATAATGCCCTCTGTGCCTCCTTCATAGTAGTAATGCCCTCTGTGCACCCTTCAGAGTATTAATACCCTCTGTGCACTGTGCCCCCTCCATAGTAGAAATTCCCATTGTGTCCCCTTCACATTAGCAATGCTCTCTGTGCCCCCTCCAGAGTAGAAATGCCCATTGTGCCCCCTTCTCATTAGCAATGCCCATTGTGCCCCCTTCTCATTAGCAATGCCCATTGTGCCCTCTCTGTGATAAAAAAACAAAACACAGTAACTACTCACCTTCTCCCGTTCCTGAAGCTCACAGTCCTCTCTCCCCTGCAGACACAGATCGCTCTGCAGCACTGTGTGGGCGGAGCTTATGAAGATTACTGGGCTGCAGGCTCCGCCCACACCGCGATCTCTGCCTGCAGGCTGAATGGTGGAGCGGGGAGAAGTCTTCCTGCTTCATCATCCTGTGCGGGAGAGACAGAGCGCGGGGAGCTGAGCCGTCAGTGACAGGACCGCAGTTCCCTGTGCTCCAACAATGAGCGCTTCCATCTCCCCCTTAGCACGCCACTGTACTGGAGACACATGACACCCAATGGACCCATTGACTATAATAGTCTGGTGTTCATCAGTTTAGCTGTGCTGTTTTAGTCTAGATATTTGATGGAACCTCTAAACGGCTCCTGGAGGAGACTCCAACGCAGATTTGATAAAACTAGCACAGGAAGAAGTATATAAAGAACCAGACTAATAGCCTATGACTTAACACATGCAACCGCAACAGCAGAACTGGGCTATGTAAAAAGCCCCACATCCAGACACGTAAAAATATAATTCGTTTTATTAAAACCACAAAAAAAAAAAAACATTGACAGGTCCATGAGAAGGCTGGTTGTAACCAGTGATATACAAGGGTACACATGATGCATGCCACCTTTGCCTGGACTCCCAAACATATACATTTGGTGGTATAGGATGCTGCTTTATACTTTCTTGCATATTGAATGTTATGTTATGCACCTGCTTTGTAGATATTCTTGCTGTATTCTGGGGTTTATTGTAGTGCTTGTCCGGGTTCTGTTCTTGGATACGGTTTGCATCATGATGTTTGGGATTATTCGGATAAAGTCATCAATATCAGTTTGTTGGGGGTCTGACACCTGGCACGCTCACCTCACCAATTCACTGTTTCTGGCAGCCAGTGTTCTGAGTGGAAGCAGAGGGCACCGTTTGCTGTGTAGTTTTCTGCTCCGGCCTGCTGCAGCACAACTCCCATTCGCTTGAATGGATGCTGAGCTGCAGTACCCCAGCCTGGCCACTACACCATGTACTGAGCTGTGCTTCGTATACAGTATCGTTTCTGGTGGTGTCGGATCCCCTCCGATCTGATATTGTTCAGTATCTGTACCCTGGGCAACCACTTTGCTTTTGTGGTTTCATGTCCAACGCTGATGTGAACATAACCTTATACAAGAGAAATATACAGCAGCTTAAAGGGGCTGTGCAGCCTGTTTATATTGATGACCTATCCTCAGGATAGGTCCTCAATATCTGATTGGTGGGAGTCCGACACCTGGCACCCCGCTAATCAACTGTTTGAAGAGCAGTTGATTGCCACTTGCTGGTCATTACACTACACGTGATCCCCTGTGGAGCGGCGGCGTAGTGTAATTACAAGTACAGTACTTGCTTCATTCAAGTGAATAGAGCGAGTACTTGTAATTACACTTACTTCCAAGATGATCAGCTGTGGGTGGTGCCGGGCGCCGGACCCCGCCGATCAGATATTGATGACCTATCCTGTGGATAAGTCATCAATAGAAATCAGTACACAACCCCTTTAATGTACATAACACTTCCTTCTAACTTTGCCTCCTAAACCGCCTACTTTAAAAAAAAAAAAAAATTCCTGCTTTTTTCCTATTCAATCTTGGTTGTTTGTCTGTATTTCACTAATGTTCACTAAAGTTACGTTCACATGACTGTTTTTTTTATGGCCATTTTGCATCAGTTTGTGCATTCGTTTTCTGGCCATCTATTCGTTTTTAATGACCGTTTTGCAGTGAGACAACCCCTTTAAATCCTGACTTTAAAACTGTCTTTTGACCATGTGTGTTTTATTACCCCCCCCATCTGCAGACTATGCCCTGTCCAGGTCAGTTTGCAGAGCTCCCTCAGCCTCCTGCTGTTTGCTTTCTGCATTATTTACTACTCACACCTATTTAAAAATCCACTGACCACTTTTGAAGACGTGTGTCTGTTCATTAAGTTTTTATGTGCTGTACCAAATCTTCACTTTGGTAGGTCCTGACTATTCGTAGATCTCAGGTTGGAAGCTACTGTGTTGTCTTCATGTCCATGTCTGACTGCCATGATAGAACCCTATCTAGTGTAGCTATCTGTGTTTGTTGCCCTTCATAAATTATAGCTGACCTAGACCGGGTAAGATTGGGGTTCCTTTGGCCCACAAGAAGAAATTATTATGATCAATAAAGTTTATTAGGGTTTGAATCAAAGGAATAGACCCTAGTGGCCATTTATTGTCCCCAAAGCAAGCTCCAAATGTTTTTTTTTCTCCCTCTGGGGCCTGGGCCTTCTATGGTATCAAAGCCTGGGTCCACCAAAGGATCCACCGATACTCTTCTACTGCCAAAAGCACATTCCTGCATATACCATTTTGGCAAACCAGGTGTTTACCAGAAAAAAAAGATCGAGATAGAAAATGGCTTACTAGAACCTTATATTTGTTATGCTCCCAACAAATGTCAGTTGAATGTACCTGGATGCCAGCTCCCAGCCAGCAGGTATGTGGGCAGCAAAATTTTCTGGACAGGAATGCAGAGCTGCAGTCAAGAGTGAAATCTGGTTGGACTTGAGGGTGTTGGAAGCAGCTTGGCAGCAAAGCAGAACCACAGCTCACCACGGTTAATTATTCGGAAAACACGGGCTGACCTGAGGTGTCCTTTACCTATAAATAGGTTGTCCAGCAAAAAATGTAAGCCCTCCCCAGTGCTCTTAGCTTTCCGATTACTCTAGACTCCCAGGAAATGCCCACTCAGCCAATCACTGAGGTGGATATTGAGTATTTCCAGCATAGGCGTGCGCAGCCTATTGCATTAGGGTGTGCACCCTAAAGCACAAACACACACGCTGCGCGCGTATGTATGTATGTATATATTATATACACATACACACACACACACATATATATATATATATGCACAAATTCACTCTGCATATATACATATAGACCCGTATTTTTCACCCTATAAGACGCTCTGGCCCATAAGACACAACTAGGTTTTAGAGAGGGACAATAAGAAAAAAATATTTTTCATTATACCTGAGGTCAGACCACCAATCAGACCCCCCAATGTTAATAAGACCTCAGATAAGAGCCCCAGTGCCTCATATCAGCCCCCAGTGCCTCATATCAGCCCCAATGCCCCTCAGTGCCCCTACTCAGCACCCAGCAGCCTCGATTCAGCCCCCAGTGCCTTATATCATCCCCCAATGCCCCTCTTCAGCCCCCCAGCAGATTTCTTCAGCGCCCAGTGCTTCATTTCAGCCCTGTGCCTCATATCAGCCCCAATGCCCCTCAGTGCCCAAACTCCGCACCCAGCAGCGTCTATTCAGCCCCCCAGTGCCTCATATCATCCCCCAATGCCCCTCTTCAGCCCCAAGTGCCCCTCTTCAGCCCCCCAGCAGCCTTTCTTCAGCGCCCAGTGCTTCATATCAGCCCTAAGTGCCTCATATCAGCCCCCAATGCCCCTCTTAAGCCCCCCAGTGCCCCTCTTCAGCCCCTTAGTGCCTCATATCATCCCCCAATGCCCCCAAATAAAAAAACACTTACCGTTCCTGCTCCGGATGCCGCCGCTACCTCACCGCCCGCAGTCTGTACAGTCTGCTGTGTGGGAGCGCATAGTGTGAGGTCACAGCGCGGCTTCACACTGTGCACAGCCTTGACAGTGGAGCGCCGAGGACCAGGAAGGAGGAGGTGAGTATAGCGCTTTCAGCGCTTCCCGGGCTCTGAGAGAACCTCGAATCGGCTTGATTAGGGTGTGCCCAGGCACACTTGGCACACCCTGTGCGCACGCCTATGATTTCCAGTATGTTATAGGAGGCAACAGGAAGGGAAGAGCAGGTGTAAACCCGGCAGCATCAGAATGAGAGCAATGGATGATTGGCCAGGTTAAGAATGCACTGTTTTCATTTTTTTTTTACTTTACTGAGAGCTGGTTTTAAAATATTTTTACCACTGAACAACTGCTTTAACCCCTGCAACGAGAAATGGTCAGATATCTAGGAGATACCCCAAGAAGACAGTCCATATCCATACCCTGATAGGGTCCGTTGGGGATTCAGTTACAAGAAGACAGTAGGACAGCTGACAGTGGGCTAGACATTAGAAACTCTGAAGCCAGGTGTACTGTCCTCATCTTCATCTGCACAGTGTGCATACGGCAGGAGCCGCCGGACTGCTCTCCCTGACTCACCTCTGGTAATTGATGCCTCCGTGATAGGTGACGGGTGTCCTTAGAAAGCAAAACCTGCAGGTTCCTTTTACGTATTGTGAGTAATGTCAACAAGAAGGGGTGGGTAACCAAGAAAATTCAATAATTCCAAACTGCCTGTGTGATATGAGTATGTTTCTATATGAATTCCACAAACCTGTTCATTAAGAGAACACATTTACATCATGGCAGTAAAAACTTTAAAAAAAAGTGATATAAATGGTAATTGGAGGCTTTCTGATACAATGTATTAAAAGTACTGCAATGCTACGGGTACTTTCACACTTGCGGCATGGCTATCCGGTGGGCTGTTCACCTGCCGGATCCGCCATGCCGCAAGTACCCATATGCTGCCGCTCCGTCCTCATTGACTATAATGGGGCGGAGCTACAGCACGGCAGTGCATGGCTGGAGATCGCCGGACTAAAAGTACTGCAGGTCCGACTTTTTAGTCCGGTGATCACTGTCGTGCTGCGCCGTACTTGCGGCATGGCGCAAATTGTTTAACAAGACTGTAGAAAGTGGGCTTGACCTGCTCAGTTGTCTTCTTGTGTCCATCTAGTGAAACTAAGAAAAGCAATCTTTGATTATCAGGTTACATATGTTACACTTGCACCATGGTACTAATGAAACCTCTTTGATCCTCTGCAGATTGCATACCTCTCATGTAACCTCACACCCAAATGTTTCTCCTTGTGCTCTTCTAGGGACCAGCTCAACAGTATTTCACCTTTCCTGAAAGGAAAACTCCAGCAGAATGAGTGACAACCATGGGAGCCCATACACGTTATTCACAAATCAAGATTCAGTAGACTGGGATATTAGCTTGAAACCAATTCAGTCTGACAAGTTTATATCTCTTCTCCTGAGCATGGTTCCTTTAGTGTGTCACAAAGGCCAGGAAGACAGACTGAAGAAAATCAATGGTTTGTCACCAGCAGGACATGGTTTTAACCTCCGAGCTGACCAGCATCTCGAGTACCATCACTTCTCTGAGCCAAGCTATCTTGGAAATGGCCCACACTGCTCCAATATTTGCAGTACAAGCTATGACTACGACACTTATGATTACTGTGATGGGAGAGATGTCTCAGAAACGGATGCAATGCTGCAAGACAGTAGGAATCCTGGAGACAGGGACACTGATACCCTGCTTGAGGGGAGCAAAAAACTGCCCAAAGAATCTAGCTTTAGTATGGCCCTCCAAATACTTGTGCCATTCCTCCTAGCGGGATTTGGAACGGTGTCTGCAGGGATGGTTCTAGACATTGTACAGGTTAGTATACATATGTTTAGACATCTATGTGTGGAGCTGTAAGGAATGTGGCAGAGCAAATGTTCTTTTCGTCATAATTGTAAAATATTTCACATTTAGGTAGAAAATGAAATCACATTTTCTAAAATTTAGATCCGTGGGAGTCTGGTCTAACGCCCACCCTTCTTGACTGCCTGGAGTGGTGGTCTCCGACGTATGCTGCCTCTCTATATAAACTGTATGGTGGTTGTGGCCCAGACGCCTCAATGAGGGGAGGCTAAATGTTATAATGTACAGTGCATCCCAACAGTTTAAGCCTTGAGGGCTTCCCTTAGGAAAATAAAAACGGACGAGCTGCAATAAAATGCAAAATACCTATGCAAATGCTCCCTTACAGAAACAAGAGGAAAACTCTAGTAAAAAAATATGTCTTATTTCTCTTTGTTTATATCTCTTACCAATCCATTAAAAAGACCTATAGCCCGAAGTGCTTCAGTGGTGGAGCACCCATGGACAAATGATATCCCAATGTCCATGGGTGCTCAGAGCTCAATAGAAGATACTGCAATACATCCAAGTTAGGAAGAAACAGCATGGCACTTGCCTTGGGACAAATTCACATTCTTTTATTTGCTCCACAGCGGGTACATATCCTGGGTATAACTTGATACACGTAAACCAGCCTATTGGGAAGGGGTGGAGAACCACCTTATATCCGCCCTGTTTTTGTCCAAATGGATTACAGGTGTGAATCATGCAATACAATGTACATACGTAAACTGAATATAATAACATAGAAAACCCGTAAAAATATATATATATTATTTTTTTAAATGAAAAAGAGAATTGGTCATTTCTATGATTTACGCCTAATGCACCTGTTTTCATAATCCACAAAGCTTCTTGCTGGAGTAACCTAGTGTGACGATCCATTCCATTGTTTGGGGAAAACACCCTTTGTAAGCCTAAAAACCTGACAGCAGATACATCTCCGCATGTGCTTCTCTCATGTGTTGGATAAATCTAGGGGAGCCTTTTCCGCTTTTCGCCAAATAAAGATGTTCCATTATACGTTTATATAAAGGACGTATTGGGGCATATTTATTAAGACTGGTGTTTTTAGACGCTGGTCCTATTAAAAAGCCCTATAGCTGGCGGAGGATGGGCCGATGTTATAATAAGGTGCCCGCCTCTCCATAACTTCAGCAGATCCATCGCCAGTTCTAAATGTAAGACCGCTTCCTAGCTGTCTTCCATTAAGACAATTTTCTACGCCTAAAACAGATGTAGAAAATGGTAAATGAGACTGACAGCCCGCCCCCTTCCCCGCCCATGCCATGCCCACAATTTTAGATCTGGCGTGAGCAGGGTGAAGTTACAGATAGCAACTAAATTAGGTGTTTCAGTGTAATAAATGACCCCTCCCCCATTGTTTTGCCTATGCAAGGTGGTTAAAAATCAATGATTTTTTTTAAAAATCTAAAAATCTGTTTTTTTATATTTAAATCTGATTTTTTTTTAATTTAAATCTGATTTTTTTATTTAAATTAGATTTTTTTTTTTTTTATATAAAATGCTTTTTGAGGAAAATATATTGCCATCCAAAGGTTATTCCATCATGAAATAAAGATTCGTTTTTTAATTATGTAGCATAAGGCTGTTATATGTTTAGTTTTTTGGGTAAATAAATCCCATTAATCCATCTCACAATGTCAGGCTCTTCCAGAGGTTTTTCTTAGATTATTGGGCAGTTTCTCTGCCTACAAGATATTATCACAGATGCTTGGTTTACTTTTGCAGTTCTCAAAACTGAATTTGATTCAGCAGAGATCATATGCCTCTTCTTCACAGCAGAAATGTTATAACAGTTGAGTAAAAAGACCTTAATCCTCACTTCTACAAACCTATGAATCCAGAATTAACCCCTTCAGTGCTAAGTTTAGAGAAGTTCAGTGAATAGAATAAAAATAATATTTTTTCTCCTTCCGAAGTACAACAGAAAAGTTGTCCAAATATGAATGGTTAACCTATTAAACTGGGGATAATAAAACTAATATGAAAAGTTGTTATTCTAAAAATGTTCATCTACTTGCATATTATAAGTTATACCAGCAAGAATTAGTCTTTATGTAGAAAACTATGATTTCAATCAAGCCTTACTGACTAGTGATTTAAATCAGTTTGATTTAAATCAAATCCACCCTGTGCCTATGTAATGAGACTAGATTTAAAGGGGTTGTCCGAATTCAAAGCTGAACCCGGACATACCTTCATTTTCACCCAGGCAGTCCCCCTGACTTGAGCATCGGAGCGGTTCATGCTCCGATGCTCTCATTTCCCCTGTGCTGAATCGTGCAGGGTAAAGGCATTTTCTGGAGTTCCGGTGACGAACCTGGGCTCTCCTTAGGGCTGCCAGCCCGAGGCTTCCGCCCAGCAGTGAGCCCGGTGACATCACCGGCACTGATGGGCAGGCTTCAGCGCTGCCCTAGCCTGTAAAACTGCTAGGGCAGCGCTAAAGCCGGCCCATCAGAGCCAGTGAGGTCACCGAACACACTGCCGGGTGGAAGTCTCTGCCCGGCAGTGTCTTAGCCAAATTGTTGGCTAGTGATCCCACACAGACACATTTAGCACTGGCCATTGATATTGAGGAAGGGAGTGGACACAGGTATACTATCTAATAAATTGGCTTAACAACTACTCCCAAAAAGACCATCAAAACCTAATTGGTGTTTTCTACCTAAAGTCCAAAAGACCATGATTAATCAACCAGGCAGATCAATAGCGGTGAGGGGCTCAGTGAGTGATACCCCCTCATACTACTTAGATTGGTTTCTGAGACCCTTACTACGGGCTGTACCATCCTATGTACAGGACACTGTATTGAGAAACCTGGACAGCATGAATTTGCTCATATCCTGCAACCTTCCAGGATATGAGCTGAGCGCTGCGAGGAGGAGGAGACGCCCAGGGCAAAAGAAGAAGTCTCCGCCCCAGGCAAAATTAGCCTCAGCAGGTGCGCCGGTACCGGGGGCTACAGAGGACAAACGGAGCGGCACCCAGGGATACAAGTAAGTGCATGGACATCCCTGGGACTTTGTGGTCTATGCTATGGTATGTACGTGCAATTATTTTACATAGGCAGAACAATATGGCCCTGATTTATCATTCCTTCACTCCAGAATTCTGGCATCAAAAAGTCGCAAAATTGGGCTTTTAAGCGTTTGCGCAAAAATGTGTGACTTTTTACACTAGCGCAAAATGTTGTGACTTTTTGCAATTTGTACACCACTCACTCCAGTTTTGTAATATGGGTCGAAAAGTGGGTGTGGTTAGCTAGGTTAATGAGTTTTACTCCAGATTTATCATTGCAACTTTTTGAAAAAGTCGCAATCTCACTCCTGGAGGAGGGTGGAGTAGGAAAACTAGAATAGCTTCTCTAGACAGAAGTGTTAGGTCTAAGGACAAGCCAAATTTATCAAACAACCTGTGACTTTGATAAATGTGGCACAAAGTACTCCAACACAGACTCGAGCAAAACTGACTTCAAATATTCCCCTCATGATAAATTCCCCCTATGTCTTTTGTTTAAACGTATAATGGAACATCTTTATTCAGTGAAAAGGGGAAAGGCTCCCCTAGATTTATTCAACACATGAGAGAAGCACATGGGGAGATGTACAGTGCCTTGCAAAAGTATTCACCCCCCTCGACTTTTTTCGTGTTTTGGTGCCTCACAACCTGGAATTAACATGGATTATTTGAGGATTTGCATCATTTAATTTACAGAACATGCCCACAACTTTCAAGATGTTTTTTTTTTCATTGTGAAGCAAACAACAAATTGGACAAAATAACAGAAAAAGTCAATGTGCATAACTATTCACCCCCCTAAAGTCAATACTTTGTAGAGCCACCTTTTGCGGCAATCACAGCTCCAAGTCGCTTTGGATAAGTCTCTATGAGCTTGCCACATCTTACTAGGGGTCGACCGATATTGATTTTTTAGAGCCGATACCGATATTCTGTGAACTTTCAGGCCGATAGCCGATATTTTATACCGATATTTTGCGCATTTTAATTTTTATTTTTTTTTCTGTTACAGCGTTCAACGCTTTTAAAAAAAATATTTTAATAGTTTGGACTTTTTGGGCACGGCGATATGTTTTTTTATTTATTGTTTATATATTTTATATGTAAAATTGGAAAAGGGTTAATTTATACTTAATATTTTGGTGTTTTTTTTACTTTTTATTTTATTACTATTTCCCCCTTAGGGGTAGAACCTGTCCTCTTTACATCCCTTGTCCTATTCACCCTAATAGAGCTCTATCAGGGTGAATAGGATCTTACACTGTACCTGCTGCCCTGTGCTCTGTGCACACAGCAGCAGGAACCATGGCAGCCAGGGCTTCAGTAGCGTCCTGGTTGCCATGGTAACCGATCGGAGCCCCAGCATTACACTGCTGGGGCTCCGATCAGAAGAGAGGAGGTGGGGGACCCTGTGGCCACTGCCACCAATGATATCAATACTGAAGGGATGGGGGGAGGAGGGGGATGGGGAGGGCTCACTGGCCACCAGTGTTTTTATACTGTGGAGAGGGGGGCTGAGGGCGCACTGGCCACCAATGATAATAAAGTTTAAGATATTACAAACGCAGGCATTAGAAACACATTGCCCAAACCCTGCCTCTAATAGAGCACTGCGATCTGCGGCAATTATCCCCTCAGGTGCGGCACCTGAGGGGTTAATTGACGCGGATCGCAGCGCTCTATCAGAGGCAGGGTCTGGGCAATGTGTTTCTAATGCCTGCGTTTGTAATATCTTAAACGTTATTATCATTGGTGGCCAGTGCGCCCTCAGCCCCTCCTCCTCTTCTCTCATTGGTGGCCAGTGCGCCCTCAGCCCCTCCTCCTCTTCTCTCATTGGTGGCCTGTGCGCCCTCAGCCCCTCCTCCTCCTCTTCTCTCCATTGGTGGCAGTGCGCCCTCAGCCCCTCCTCCTCCTCTTCTCTCCATTGGTGGCCAGTGCGCCCTCAGCCCCTCCTCCTCCTCTTCTCTCCATTGGTGGCCAGTGTGCCCTCAGCCCCTCCTCCTCCTCCTCTTCTCTCCATTGGTGGCCAGTGCGCCCTCAGCCCCTCCTCCTCCTCCTCCTCTCTCCATTGGTGGCCAGTGCGCCCTCAGCCCCTCCTCCTCCTCTTCTCTCCATTGGTGGCCAGTGCGCCCTCAGCCCCTCCTCCTCCTCCTCTTCTCTCCATTGGTGGCCAGTGTGCCCTCAGCCCCTCCTCCTCCTCCTCTTCTCTCCATTGGTGGCCAGTGCGCCCTCAGCCCCTCCTCCTCCTCCTCTTCTCTCCATTGGTGGCCAGTGTGCCCTCAGCCCCTCCTCCTCCTCCTCTTCTCTCCATTGGTGGCCAGTGCGCCCTCAGCCCCTCCTCCTCCTCCTCTTCTCTCCATTGGCAGCGCGGCACAGGGGGAGGGAGAGACACTGCCTCCTTCTCCCCTGTGCTGCTGAGGGAACATGGCCGCGCTGAGACCGGCGCGCTCATGTTCTGTGATAGCACAGTTATCGGTATATCGGCCTGGTTAGGTGCCGATACCGATAACTGTGCAAATCATGAATATCGGCCGATAATATCGGCCAAACCGATAATCGGTTGACCCCTACATCTTACCACTGGGGTTTTTGCCCATTCCTCCTTGCAAAACTGCGCCAGCTCCTTCAAGTTGGATGGTTTGTGGTTGTGAACAGCAATCTTTAAGTCTGACCACAGATTTTCTATTGGATTGAGATCTGGGCTTTGACTAGGCCATTCCAACACATATACATGTTTCCCCTTAAACCAGGGCTTGACAAAATTCCTTGGAATCTAGGAGCCAGCTAAAAAAGTTAGGAGCCAGACGGAGCCGCGTCATAAAGCCCCCAGTAGATGTCCCCATAGTGCTTCTCCGCCCCCCCCCCACTTCTCCAAAGAGCCAACCAATGATGCATGCCAGTACATAGGGCCCCCATAGTGGTCCTTCCCCTCTTCTCCATAGTGCCCCCCATATTGTGCCAGTATATAGGGCCCCCCATAATGTGCCAGTATATAGGGCCCCCATAGTGCTTCCCCTCTTCAATTGGTTATATGATACGTCAGACGCTGCCAGCATCCAAGTGATCGCCCCTGGCGGCCGCCATGACATGTGGAACCCTTTACAAGGATTACAGGGTCCTTATCATTCACTTCACTTTCCCCCCCCTTGTCATTAACTTCCCCCCCCTTGTCATTAACTTCCCCCCCCTTGTCATTAACTTCCCCCACTTGTCATTCACTTCCCCCCCTTGTCATTCTCTCCAACCCCCCCCCCCCCCTCCCTCCCTCCCTCCCTCTGGCCGAGCTCTGTATGGTCCACGGTTACAGGAGCTTTAGTTTCTTGTACGGTGTGCGCACTTCCTGTCAGTCCGGCTGGGTACAGGAGACAAATGCTCCCTGTACTCGCGAACCATACAGGGCCCAGCCACGCTACAATGAGGGAGTGACAGGAGGGAGCGCTGAGCGCTTCCCTCCTGTCAGTCCCTCTCTTCATGCTGTGCTCGGGCGGTGCGCCCTCATGGATGCTCCAGCCTGAGCAGTGCTGCAGCCGCCTGAGGCTCTATATAGAGCGCTCGGGCGGCTGCAGCATGAAGGGGGCTGGCACCTTAGAAAACGGGCTGACAAATACCCAGGCGCCAGGACCAAATTCCTGGTCGCCATGGCAACCTGCCGCCTGGGATTTGTCGAGCCCTGCCTTAAACCACTTAAGTGTTGCTTTAGCAGTGTGTTTGGGGTCATTGTCCTGCTGGAAGGTGAAATTCCATCCTAGCTTCAAATCACGCACAGAGTGGTATAGGTTTTGCTCAAGAATATCCCTGTATTTAGCACCATCCATCTTTCCCTCAACTCTGACCAGTTTCCCAGTCCTGGCTGCTGAAAAACATCCCCCCATGATTCTGCGACCACCTTGTTTCACGGTGGGGATGGTGTTCTTTGGGTGATGTGATGGGTTGGGTTTGCGCCAGACATAGCGTTTTCTTTGATGGCCGAAAAGTTCAGTTTTAGACTCATCAGACCAGAGCACCTTCCTCCATACATTTTGGGAGTCTCCCACATGCCTTTTTGCAAACTCACAATGTGCCTTTTTGTTTTATTGCTGAAAGTAATGGCTTTCATTTGGCCACTCTACCATAAAGCCCAACTCTATGGAGCGTACGGCTTATTGTCGTCCTATGCACAGATACTCCAGTCTCTGCTGTGGAACTCTGCAGCTCCTCCAGGGTTACCTTAGGTCTCTGTGCTGCCTCTCTGATTAACACCCTCCTTGCCTGGTCCGTAAGTTTTGGTGGGCAGCCGTCTCTTGGCAGGTTTGCTGTTGTGCCATGTTCTATCGATTTGGTTATGATAGATTTGATGGTGCTCCTGGGGATCATCAAAGATTTGGATATTTTTTTATAACCTAACCCTGACTTTTACTTCTCAACAATATTGTCCCTTACTTGTTTGGAGAGTTCCTTGGTCTTCATGGCAGTGTAGTGATGCCTCTTGCTTAGGTGTTGCAGCAGTTGGGGCAAAAACCTCTTTTCTATAATTGTCAGGGTCCCAATTGAAGTGTTCTTATGAGCACTCAGAGAGCTGACACAGACACACTGCTGAATCAATTTCTCTCTCTCCTTTATTCCATACAAACATACATCTTTATAACACTACAGATAATCATAGACAAATCTGGCACCCCACCAAGGGGGTGGAAATTGAAACTAATGATTTGATTCGTTATTCATAAAAGGCAATACTTCCGCACAATACTAACAGAATTCTAATAATTAAAAAGTTGCTGCAGCATCTTTCTCAAGATTAGCATTCTCCAGCAGTACATCCTGAAACTCAGAAGGAACATAAGTCTCTCTTGTATGTCAAACTCTGATAAGGAAAGGAGGGAGTTGCTATCTTGACCTTGCAGCTAGTAACTTCTGATCTATATACACAGAAACTCCCTACATCCTTCCAGCTGGCTCATTAATTTTCCATATGTGCACAAGATGGAAGAAATAGTAATACAAAATTGATTCTTATCTCTCGCACAGCCTCTGGGACCTTTCAAGAAAGGTGTGTATATGTAATGACAGATCATGTGACACTTAGATTGCACATAGGTGGGACATCAGTTGACTAATTATGTGACTTCTGAAGGTAATGGGTTACGCCAGAGCTTTTTATGGGCTTCCTAACAAAGGGGGTGAATACATACGCACATGCCAATGTTCTGTTTTCTGTTTCTGAACAATAGTTTTATTTACATATTTTTCTCATTTCACTTCACCAACTTAGACCATAGTGTTCTGATCCATCACGTAAAATTCAGATTAGCAAAACATTGAACTTAAAGAGGACCTTTAATCACTTCTAAAGATATTAACTAACGGTGCTCACATGTAGAGCGGCGCCCAGGGATCTCCTTGCACTTACTATTATCCCTGGGCGCCACTCCGTTCTCCCGGTATAGGCTCCGCTCTCTGTGCTCACAAAGTTATAGTAGGCGGGGACTTGGGGGACTTGGTTATAGTAGGCGGAGCCTGCCCTTCATCTCCTTCTCCCAGGCTATGAGCTCTGCGCTGCGATTGGCCAGCGCTACAGCCTGGGAGAAGGAGATGAAGGGCAGGCTCCGCCTACTATAACCAAGTCCCCGCCTACTATAACTCTGTGAGCACAGAGAGCGGAGCCTATACCGGGAGAACGGAGCGGCGCCCAGGGATAATAGTAAGTGCAGGGAGATCCCTGGGCGCCGCTCTACATGTCAGCATCGTTAGTTAATATCTTTAGAAGTGATGAAAGGGCCTCTTTAAGGCTGTAATGTAACAAAACACAAAAAAAGTCAAGGGGGTAAATACTTTTGCAAGGCACTGTATCTGCTGTCAGGTTTTTAGGCTTACAAAGGGTGTTTTCCCCAAACAATGGAATAGATCGTCACACTAGGTTACTTCAGGTTTATTAAAAAAATTTTTTTTTTAATGTTTTCTATGTAATTAAATTCAGTTTACATATGTACATTGTATTGCATGATTCACACCTGTAGAGCATTTGGACAAAAACAGGGAGGATATAAGGTGGTTCTCCACCCCCTCCCAATAAGCATTGAGAAAGCATCTGCTGACCTGAAACGGCTGTAGGCTGGTTTGCGTGTATCAAGTTATACCCAGGATATGTACCCACTGTGGAGCAAATAAAAGAATGTGAATTTGTCCCAAGGGAAGTGCCATGCTGTTTCTTCCTAACTTGGATGTTTATCATATCTGTGACCTCTAAATAATTTGTAAAGAACTGGGCCTTAGTATGGGCCTCCTCGACCCACCTAGTTTCCTAGTTTGCATATGTCAAACACTACCCAGTCAATGTGGAACACAGACGTGACAAATGTACATTTTTTGCATCCAGTGGAAAAAAGTTTAAAAAAAAAGAAAGGTAATAAAAAAGTCACCCTCCACCTTACCAACTTTAGTTGACTTTATGTTGGAAAAAGTCGGACAGATGCTTTATTAATATGGAGCTGTGTCTGAAAACCTAGTGGTGGATGATGGAAAATTCAGTAATGATATGTGAGGAGCAGTTCAGCACCAGCCACCCTTCCCATTGACCCCATAGCAGCCACGTGGTCTGCCTCTATGATGGGTACGCCACTGTTCTTGCCTCTCCTCATTACGATTCTTGGAAATGTTAAAGAAAAACAGCATTTTACAATATTCCACAGTTTTTAAGAAAAATATACTTCACTATATACATCAGATAAATTTTAAGCTCACGCAAAAACATTGAGGCTAATTATTTTAAGTTATTCAATTTTATAACAGGTGAACATTCGGAGTTGTGCCGAATTAGAGCTTTTTTTTCCGTGTATGGAGCTGTGTGAAGGCTTTTTTTTCCTGCATAGTAAGTTTTCGTTTTTCGTAAACTCTTTTTGGGTTACATATGACTTTTTGCTAATTTTTTGTACTCGGTTATATTTGGGTGGGGTGGTGACCAGATGTGGTAATTCTGGCATTGTTCTTTTTTTCAGCACTCATAGTGCGCAGATGCAATGATACTAATTTATTTCTTTATATTGGCAAAGGGTGTTTTGGAATTTTTAGTTATATATATATATGTATAAATTGTTTTAACCACAACTGCTTGGTACTCTTCTAGTACCTGGGTGGGGCATTGTAGAGCAGATGGACCATCTTCCTTTGTCGAACTGTTCAAATGCTGCCGTTGGTATTGACTATGGTACCTGTAGGGTTATATGGGTGGGTTGGCTAAATGCGCATCAGGGTATTAAGGTGGTGGTCCGTTGCTGTCTTATCTTAGGCCCCTTATCGGTTTGTACTTGCTTTGTCCTTTATTGGTATCTTTGCTCATTGATGTTACTTTCTCTATTCCCTGAACGCTTGTATTTACCTTGGGTCCCTTATGGGTTTGTACTTACTTAGTTCTTTACTTAGAATTTTTGCTCATTGATATTACTTTCTCTGCATGTATATTTTTGTATGTGGGGCTATATCAGCAATTGTGCATTCCCGGGACATTTATATTGTGTGTGTCTATATTGCCATAATACTTAGTTTTTTCAGCATTGTGACCACCTGCTTGAGTTAATTTTAACCATTGTTTTTAATATTTTTACTGTGACTTTTTGTGCATTATTATTGCATGTTTAAATAAAGTTTTTGTGGTGGTACTTACCGATACTACTGGTTGTCCATTATTGTTCTGATTGTATGGATTCTATTTGGGCATATGGTCCTTGCAACTACTATGGAAGTACATTTTTGGTTGGTTTTTATAAGCTACTAAACCACCAGTAAGAAAAATACACTTGTAATCGCTGTACATATACGAATCGGGGAAATTTTGCTGATCTCCTCTCTTTCCTGTACTTTTCTATTTTCCATTATATCTATTTTGTTCAGTAAGTGCCCCTCTGTGATTATAAAATGAATGGAGCCGTACTCATATTTGTTGGTTTTCTTTTCCTATAGCACTGGGACGTGTTCAAGAATCTTACGGAAGTCTTCATCTTGGTTCCTGCATTGCTTGGCCTTAAAGGAAACCTAGAAATGACATTGGCATCCAGACTCTCGACTGCAGTGAGTGACTACTTTTACAGATTGGAAAATAAGATATTGCTGATGTACAAACAAATAAAAATAATAATTGAAATAAAATAATGGCTCAAAAAGCCTTCATTAAAAAGAAAGCCTACCATCTGAAGCTTTTATGTGTATGGAGGCCTCGTTACAATTTGTATACACTAAACTGTGGGACGTTGTTAATGAAGACTATTTGTATTGTTGCTTCTATTTTTAGATGCATCAGAAAATTAAAAATTGTGATGTACTTGGCCTCTAAATTTGCTTATAGACAATAGGCCAACCTCACGGATTTCAGTTGGACCTGCTGACCATCTAATGTGTATGGGGACATCCCAACTCCTCCCCTGATGTCGGAATTTTGGATTTCAACATGCCCTATCTTCTGCAATGATTAGGAGAAATAAAATGGCCGCCGTCCTATTATTACATACAAAACCTGTCCTAATCACACAGGAGGACAAGTTACTTCACAACACTGAGGTAAAGAGCTGCCTCATCCTCCTCTCCTACTTGTCAGGGATTATGTTCCTGAATACAGATGATAAGATCTTCAGCTGAATCTCTGTAGAAATGGAGTTCATGAGGAGACATGAAGTAGAGGGTGGGGATTTGGTAATGAGCAGCAGCACTTGTATGCAGTCTCCATTACCACAGTCTGTCCTGTCCTTCCTCTCTGTACTTGATGTCTCCTCATGTCTCCATTCCTACAGAGATTAAGCTGAAGATCTTATCAGTGCTAGTCAGGATCATAATCCCTGACATGTAGGAGGAGGATGAGGCAGCTCTTTACCTCAGTGTTGTGAAGTAACTTGTCCTGCTGTGTGATTTAGGACAGGTTTTGTGTGCACTAATATAACGGCGGCCATTTTATTTCCCCTGATGATTGCTCCCCAGACAAACCAAGCCATTATAACTAATTAAAGGTATTTGGGAATATATTTATAATAAAGTAATATTTAGGTATATTAATTTTCTTAATTCTCGGACAACCCCCTTTAAGTGTAGAATAATTTATTGGCGTTCTGTAATATGCTCACGAAGAGCTGCTAGACGCAGACAAGTGAATGGGCTTTTAGTGCTGTTCCAGCCTCTTATTCATCATGAGAGGAAGCGGATTTGTTCAAGGTCACCCACACTGTGGATGGAAACGCAGAAGCTAGCAATCCGATCGTAATGCCTGTGTGTGTCATGTCTAACCTGATCCCCACAAAATGTTATTTGTGCAGCTTTTTTTTTTTTGTAGCAGAAACGTATCACCCAGAAAATCAATGCCAAGTTTAATTGCTTTCAGGTTCCAGATGCCGGCAGGCTCATTTCTCTTTCTAACGTCCGTGTCCAGTGTTAGCGACAAACCTTTACTTTTGTACTTGGAGACGCGAGATAATGGCTTCGGCTTGTTGTATAATGGCACACATTGTTAAACAAAGGGCTCAACATTAAATAATCGATAACCATTCTGCAAAAATGCAGTGGAGTTGTGAAGTAATTACCAAGGAACGCGGTCCAAGAATGTGTAGAACAGTATGAAATAAAAAAATTCAAATTGATGTATTGCTCTCTCTGGCTTGCTGTGGTTGGGTCTGGTAGAACGTATTTTTGGGAAATTGATGAATTTGGCTACACATATTTTGAGGATTTTTTGAGAATGGCCTTTTTTTTTTAACCTACCTATTACTTTTATTATTTATTTATAATTAGTTTATTTTTAACCTATTATTTTATAATTATTTATTAGTAGTTTATTATTTTTTAATCTATTATGCTCTTTCCCCTGCACATTTTCTGCTTGCTCAACTGACTACTGACTCTTATCAGTTGGGGCTGCGTCTCTACACAGTCTTAGGGTCCATTCACACGTCCGCAATTCTGTTCCGCATTTTGCGGAACGGAATTGCGGACCCATTAGTTTCAATGGGGACAGACGATGTCCCGGCCAGGTCCGCAATTGCGGATCCGCACTTCTGAGTCCGCAATCGCGTTCCCGAAAAAAATAGAACATGTCCTATTCGGACAAGAAAAGGCATTTTCTATGAGAGTGCCGGCGATGTGCGGTCTGCAAAATGCGGACCATGCACATCGCCGGTTTCCGCGTTTTGTGGATCCACAAAACACACACGGACGTGTGAATGGACCCTGACAGTGTCCAATCAGTGATGACAGCCGGTGTGTATAGACACACCCCTTTGGCAAATTGTAAATGCATTGATTTCTAGGAGGAATGACAGAGAAACAAGACACTGCAGAGAATTGTTATTTTTGGGGAGAACAGCAGTATTTACCTAAGTAGGCGGCATGTGAATGACAACTGAAGGGACATACCCTTTTTACTGCAAGCCAGGGTGGGTTTTAGGTGATTTTTATTGTCCACAGTACAATTACTGCTATTTACCGGGAAAAAAAGGATGGATGACGAGAATGACTGACTTGAAACCCAGATAAAACTGATAACTGAGCCTACATGCAACCATGTCACAGCAGCTACGTAGTCTGTAGCTGAAAAAGGAGTAGTAAAATGGCGGCGTCTGAGCAGTCATTGCAATGTTTTTCTATGGGGAAACCCCTAAATATTTTCATATTTTAAGCAACAGCTCACCCTTACCATTTCCTCAAAAGCAGTTCACTCCATGTTCTGCTTTACAGTTCTACTCTGTTTGCTGCTTTTACTAACTTAATACATTTACTAACTGTTTAGCACACTTTTCTAAGCTTTTTCCACCTCGCCTGGCAAGAGGGACTTGGCTTCACTGGAAAGGGGAGTGGCAAATGTGCCAAATGTTTTGTGTATTTTTGGGGTAAAACTGAACTTAAACTAGATTTTTTTAAAGGTTTTTTTGGCACATAGACAAAATGCTATTCTAGGACAAATCTAGTGCAGGATTTATGACACTCCAACTTTACAGAGCTCAGTCCACCAGGCAGCGTAAAGTACGACACTGCCCCACTGTGCCAGTGTCGGTCACATACCACAGAAGGAGGGGATAACTCACAACTAGAAGATTACCTTCACTACAATTTATTTCATGTACTCTATTCTAACAGGCCAGAGAAGAAAGATTTTGTGGCAGTGCTTCTTTAATAAATATGGCCTAACATACATCTCCTTAGAGAGCACACCCACTTTCAGATGTGTAAAGTAGGGGAAAAGTCACAAATTTGGCTCACCTCACAGTACCACTAAATGTCACATTTTACGCCAAACCTTGCTTAAACAGTTTTATGATTTACCGATCAGACTACACCATGAACTCTCTGTAGTCGGCATTTTGGAGACCACCTAGCTTTATCACACGTGTAGAGCACTTAGGGCTGGTTAACCAACCGTAGTTTGTATATATATTCCACCTGTTCCTCTCTTATTATTTCCTTTAATTTGTGAGGTTTTTTGAATGGAAATACCTTTATTAAGGCTCTGTTGACATCTGCATCATGTAGTCAGATTCTGTCATTTCACAGGAAGAAAAGTGATGACTTGTCTTTATTTTAGGTTAATGTTGGGAAGATGGATTCACCTATAGAGAAGTGGAACCTTATTATTGGGAATCTGGCCTTAAAACAGGTAATTAATAATGAATAATTCTGGAGTTCCTTGGATTATTTTATGTAGTTTTTAATCTCATAATTTCATATCAAATTAAGTACACTGTCTTTCACTATTTAGGCCATAGGGGGTCTTGATTGATGCTTATATACACTATATACAGAATTTGTATTTTCAAATTCCACCAGCATCTGATCTCCTAGTGGAAGCTTTTAAAAGTAATTACGACTGGAGTGCTAAAAGTCTTACAGCCTACCCACTTAATGTGGTAATACATTATAATGTGTGAAATAATGTTATGAAATGGTAATCCCAAAATGAGATTTAAAAAAGGTTATAAATGATGTAATAAAAAATGAAATAAAATTTCCCCTTAAAAAAAAAAGAAATCACATATATTAGTTATCGAAATGTTTGTAATAACCTGAATTCATTTGAAACATGAGCGGCGCCAAAAATAAATTGAAAAACTGCATGAAAAATTGCTATTCTCTATATTCCTATGGAGGCAGAGAGAGGGGCTGGCAGAGGAAGCGGGGGGAACAAGAGTGCACAGAGTGGTTCAGTGCACTTAATCCATATCGTAATGAGCAGTTAAAAGTACTTACATTCAGCTAAGCTTGTGCCTGCTATAACAGTGAATTTTAACCCCTTAATGACCAGGCTTGAAAAGACCATAATGATCAGCAAGATGTGTCCGTTTTTGCCTTTCTGCATTTCAACAGTCATAACATTTTTATTTTTTCACTGACGTGGCTGTCTGAGGTCTTGTTTTATGCAGGAGAAATATTGTTTTTGGCATTGTTTGGGAGTACATATAAATCAAAACTGTCATTTATATAATTGTTTTGCTGTGGAAATAGAAATATAGCAATTTTTTTATTTATTTTTTACGCCGCTCATGTTTTAAATTGAAGAGGACCTGTCACCGCCCCTGACATGTCTGTTTTAATAGCTTCATGCATTTCCCATGTAATAACAATTGTCTGTATGTTGTCCCATTTCTTGATTATTTCTACTAGAAGTTATGA
The DNA here is from genome assembly GCA_033119425.1 of Bufotes viridis. NCBI lineage: Eukaryota > Metazoa > Chordata > Amphibia > Anura > Bufonidae > Bufotes > Bufotes viridis. The sequence goes on from CM065590.1 coordinate 280,036,574, forward strand.
ATGAATTACTAGCAGTCTGCAGTAAGGGTACAGAGGGGAGGTAACCAGTTGGGGGGGTGTACCTGCACATACTCTCTCTATCCAATCAGTGCTGCTATTTTCAGACCCCCAACTGGTTACCTCCCCTCTGTACCCTTACTGCAGACTGCTAGCAATTCATTCATAACTTCTAGTAGAAATAGTAAAGCCACAAGAATAGATAGATGCTCCAGAATTGTTATTACATGGGGAAGGCATGCAGCTATTAAAACAGACATGTCAGGAGTGGTGACAGGTCCTCTTTAAGTAACTTGATAATTAAATTCTTCTGGTTATTATGAACATTTTTATTGTTATTGGGTTTTAACCTACCTGTAGGATACCAGCGCTGTACATGTACGGCGCTGGTATCGGGTCACAAATCCCAGCGCCCGACCGGTCAGCTGCAGAGGTCCAGCAGTCACTGATAGCCAGACCCCTGCTGTATGTGCCGGCATTGGTGAAAACACTGATGCTGGCACATTAACCCTTGCACTGCCGCATTCAGTGCTGACAGTGGGATCACGGGTGCGGGGTGGCCATTGGGTCCCTACGCTGCTGTGACAGGGACCCGATGGCAGGGTAGGCAGCCCGATGCCTTCCTTAGGCATAGCGGCTGCCTTCCGTGACAGCCTGTGAGATCCAGCCCCCTGTAGGGTTGTTTCGGGTATCGAACTTTCGATACCCAATCGATACTTTTCTCTGGTATCGCACTCGATACCAGGAAAAGTATTTTATCGATACTGGGCTGCGCTACTGCGGCACCTGAGGGGTTAATAGCCTCTGATCGCAGCGCTCGGTCACAGGCAGGTGCCGGCAGCCTGTGTCTTCTGCCTGCATTTATATATGAACGTTATTAGGCTGGCCAGTGCTCCGTCCCCCTAGTATTAAAACATTGGTGGGCAGTGTGCCCCCCCCCCTCCCTAGTATTAAAACATTGGTGGGCAGTGTGCCCCCCCCCTTCCCCCCCAGTAATAAAATCATTGGTGGCAGTGGCCACAGGGTCCCCTCCCCTCCTCCTCAGTGGCAGGTTCTGATCGGAGCCCCAGCAGTGTAATGCTGGGGCTCCAATCGGTTACCATGGTAACCAGGACGCTCCTGAAGTCCTGGCTGCCTTGGTCTGCTCCCTGCTGCTGTCTGCACAGGGCAGCAGGGAGAGGGCGAGATCCTATTCACCCTGATAGAGCTGTATTAGGGTGAATAGGATGAGAATATCCCAGGTTCTAGTCCCTAAGGGGGAAAATAGTTAATAAATAAACTGTAAAAAAAAAAAGTATGTCGAACTAACCCCTCAATTTTATCAGCGTGAGGGTTTAGTATTGCCGCAGAGTGAACCTGCTTTTGCTATGGTTATATTTTGCTGTTAACCCTTGCCATGTTGCAATAAAAAATTGATCAACATAAATAAATCTACCAAAAAAAGTGAAATTTTGAAATGTCACCTCCATTTTCCTTTAATTCTTGTGGAACACTTCAAAGGTTAACAAAGTTTGTAACATCTGTTTTGAATAATTTAAGGGTTGTAGTTTCTAAAATGGGGTCATTTATGGCTGGTTTCCATTACATAAGCCCCTCAAAATCACTTTATAACTGAATTGGTGCTTAAAAAGTGGTTTGGGAAATTTTGTTGAAAATTTGAAAAATGGCTCCTATAATTCTAAGCCTTTTAACATCCTAAAAAATAAAATGACATTTACAAAATTATGCCAACATGAAGCAGACATATGGGGAATGTTGATTAATAACCATTTTATGAGGGATTACTATCTGTCTTAAAAGTTGAAAAATTGTGAATTTTTCCAAATTTTGGGTAAATTTTATTTTATAAAAAAAAGGTCAAAAATGTTGACTCAAATTTACCACATAAAGTACAATGTGTCACGAGAAATCTCAGAATGGCTTGGATTGGGGCTGCACGATATGGGAATTTTGTGCGATTGCGATTAGAGCCCTAAAAATTGCGATAACGATATGCGATGCGATATTTTAAGGGAATTGTGCTAGAGGTCTATCTGCTTGGATTTTTAAGGTAAAAGCACACACAGATGATTGATAATGTGAAATGTAGTTATGCTGAACTCAAGAACTGAAATGCGCGGTGTTTTTCAAAATAAAATACATATTTGCATTACTGCAAAAGTACAAAATACAAAACTTGCCATTTTCTTAATAGCGCTGCACAGAACAGATAAATAGAATAGATATAAGAACATGTGTTCATTAAAATAACGACTTTCCACCGGCCCCTCCTCCCTCCCCGCACTGTAACTGATGTATCGCTGGCCGCGCTGTGCAGCATAGCGACCGGAGATAGTGTCAGTGTCACGTAGAAAGTCAACCATCGCTTTATAAGACGCACTGCTATTCCCCCACCCCCACACTTTTGGGGGGAAAAAAGTGTGTCTTATAAAGCGAAAAAACTGTAATATAATTGCAGTATTTTTGAGTCAGCAAATTGCGATTGCGATATAGCGATTAATTGCGATTGCCTTCGCGATATATTGTGCAGGCCTAGCTTGGATAAGTAAAAACGTTCAAAAGTTATAACCACACAAATTGAAACATGTCAGATTTGCAAAAATCGGCCTGGGATTTAAGGTGAAAAGTGGCCCGGTATTGAAAGGGTTAAGGACTGATAATGGCATATCTGTAATATGTTAGACGGGGTTCCCGTTAACTGTTTACACACTGTAGGTACAGTGGATGGTCCAAGGTGGTGGCTGTGTCTTGTACTGCTGCACGGTCCTATTCAGTTGAATGGGAGAGCCATGTCCCTTTATTGTTCTTATTGGCGGGGTTTGAACTCCATCAGTGAAACATTCATGGCCTCTCCTGAGGCTAGATTATCAGTGTTTCTCCTTGAAGGACTAAATCTGAATAAGTTAAAATTTGAGAATTTAAAGTTCTACATGGCTTTCTGTAAACCGTAAATTGCTAAATAAATTGTTAGACTGTGTTGGAGTATCCAACATATAGCTTGACCAGGAAAGATTGAGAAATGAAAATCACATACTGTAAACCTGCATGGTGAGCGGCTGAGAATTGATTGTCTGTTCCAGTAACGTATGAACGGCTGTTTCTCTTTCCTGTAGGTGCAGGCGACAGTAGTTGGGTTTTTGGCTGCTGTTGCAGCAGTTATATTGGGCTGGATTCCAGAGGGCAAATACCGCCTAGACCATGCAATACTTCTCTGCTCCAGCAGCGTGGCCACTGCCTTTATAGCATCCCTACTTCAAGGCAAGTATACTTCCAAATAGAATATGGCCAACCTATACCAGGAGGCTACTCTCAATAGGATGTCTCTCTGTATAATGATGTCCAATATGCAATCTAGCTCATAACATAAAATAAACCATTCACAAGGGTATAGAGAGGCAGTTTACATTTTACAGGTGTATTTGACATTTTTGTGCCTTTACAGACACTCCAGGCAAACTGAAGGCTTGTGCTGTGTATAATATATGGCCTAAGGAGGGGATGCATGACATGAGGATTATCTCTGGTGTTATCTTAATCCCTGTGTCATGCTCTAACCCCTATACTAGTCATATCACAATGAGGGTGATTTACTACGACAATTTTGGCTTAATTTGCACCAACTAGTGCAGGAATCAGCAACCTTCAGCACTCCAGCTGTTGTGATACTACAGTTCCCAGCATACTGAATTTATTTCTATGAGAGTTCTTAAAACAGTGTTTCCCAACCAGTGTGCCTCCAGCTGTTGCAAAACTACAACTCCCAGCATGCCCGCACAGCAAAAGGCTGTCCGGGCATGCTGGGAGTTATAGTTTTGCAACAGCTGGAGGCACACTGGTTGGGAAACACTGTCTTAAAAGAACAGAGCAAGTATGCATGCTGGAAGTTGTAGTTTCACAACATCTGGAGTGCCAGAGGTTGCCTACCCCTGAACTATTGTATATGCCTTGCTTGACACTTATTATGTATTTGAACCCTTTCTGCACCTCACTAAAATGCAACAATGTTAAAAAAAAAAAAATTGGCACACAGTAAGCCAATCAATAGATGGTGTAAACTTAGATAAAAGCATCTAACGTGTCTAGAAAGATGCAAGACAAAAAAATTAATTAGTCAGCGCATCCCCATGTGCAGGTGCATTTTGCGATGGCTGAAAATACAAATCCAAACACAATGCAACAGCACTCTGCAAATGCAGAATTTATCAACTAATGTTATACACACTATAAAAAATATACTAGTACTACTGCTAAGCTGATTATATAAAAATGTGAGATCAAAATAATTTTCCACCACTGCAAGGTAATCTCGCTAAATGCTACCTCTTTTGGTGACAGCAGGCCTCCAATAAAAGTAGAGAAGGCCGCTTCCACATATATACTGAGCCAACTATGTATCCTACCTCTGTTGGTGCCTAAACTCCTCCAATGAATACAGGCAGAGCACTCTTCAGCTTTATACCATCTAAATTAAAATCAGCCTGTAGGAAAGATGGGTTAGTCAGGAATACATGACTAAAAACCCTCACCTGTCCAAATGAAATTACCTTGCTGTGGTGGATGGGCACAAATTAATTTGATTACAATATCTTTGCCAAGAATCTGACAGTTATATAATGAGCATAGTATTAATATTAGTATATTTTTTAAGTAATGTTTTGTGATTGCAGAGTGCTGTTGCATTGTGTTATGTCTAGCAAGATGCACCAAATATATCATCCAGCGTGAACCACTAATATAGTGTGCTGCTCCTAGTGACCTCTATGTGCATCAGCAACCAATTAGAGGAGGAGCACGCACAGCTATATGTACCACCTAATCAAGATCACCTATTAGATATGTGGGGCAAAAGTGCACACGAATGCTACTCCAAAGATAAAATAGGAACGCATTCACACTTGAAGGTGCCACTCCCTCAAGCAAATACTACATAACAAAAATCACAGAAAACAAAAAGATAAAAACACCCTGCACAATATAATAAACAAATATGTGGATGTCCCTGGCTACATTTATGAAAAAAATCACAGAAATAAAATAATAATGCACTCATAAATTAGATGCAAACATTATATATGAACTAAGCCCTTCTGATATAAGGTCTAAGACTCTTAGTTAATATAACCTGAGACCACCTTGACCCCTGGTAGGTGGGCATAGATGTGTTTTGATCAAAATATATTAACTAAGAGTCTCAGACCTTATTATATCAGAATGAAGGCTTAGTTCATATATAATGTTTGCATCTAATTTATGAGTGCATTATTATTTTCTTTCTGTGATTTTTTTTTTTTTTTTTCCATAAATGTAGCCAGGGACATCCGCATTATATTTGTTTATTATATCGTTTTTTTGTTTTCTGTGATTTTTCTTTAAAGGCTTGTCCAGTTTTAGAAGGTAAATACCCACCGGGCAGATCTCATGCCCCTGCACTGAATCTCCCGGCCAGGCTTTATTTACTAGGCTGTTGCGGTGACATCACTTCAACAATATGTGGCCACTACAGCCAATCAGTGGCATCATTGGTGTTTGCTGAGGGCAGTCATTGGCTGCAGCAGTCACGTGTTGTTGATGTGATGTCATCAGTGCAGCCTAGTAAATAGAACCCTGCTGGAAGAACTGGAGCAAGGGCACGGGATCTGCCAGATCAAATAAAAAACACAGTACGTGGACAGGACATGAAGCTCTTTATTGGATTTACAGCATTTATGAGTTTACAATGAAGACATTTTACACTATTATGATCATTGTTCTTTGTCCCTGTATATAATGGTGAATGTGCATTGTATTGAAAAATTTCAATAAAAATGTAAATATAAAAAAAAAACATCCTGTTTCCGGTAAGTCTGATTTTACAGAACTTCTTCTGTAATCTTTTCTTAAAATGAGGACCTTCATCCTATGACAGAAATGAAACAGAATTTTCTTTTGCCCAGCTTGCTAGGAGGAAGTATGTGGCTTGTTGTATGAGGTTATTTAATATGTTTGTTATAGTTTGTGTCAGTCATTCATGTCACGGAACTTTATAATAATCTAATTTTTCTTCTCATAATGTAGGTATCATTATGGTAGGAGTGATTGTTGGATCAAAGAAAACGGGGATAAACCCAGACAATGTAGCCACACCTATTGCTGCCAGCTTTGGCGATCTTATCACGCTTGCCATATTGGCATGGATTAGCCAGGGTCTTTACAACTGCATTGGTAAGATTATTTTATTTGAATTAAGGTTTATGCCACAAACATGTTTTAAAATATTCAGCCACTTTGACTCAGCCACAGCCACTTCACTTGGATTCTTTAACTGGACTACCTCCGGACTTGCCTCCCTTGACCTCCAGTGGTTGCTAGTCTAAAGTAGTAGTGGCACTAGGAGAGTTCCTTGACACTTTGTTGCCTGGTTCTTGGCTGTTTCCAGACAGTTGCCTGGTCAGCCATGGGCTACGAAGACCAGCTGTCTAAAGAAAACAAGCAGAAGTAGGACTGCACTTGCCTAGTCTTCTCCGTTTCTTCACTCCAGTAAACCCAAGCGGCAAGGGTAGTGTTGGTCAGACCCCTGCCAATTCGATATTGGCGTTGTGTCCTAGTAAGGCTACTTTCACATGTGCACAATGGATCTGCACAAACGTATCCGTTCAGATAATACAACCGCATGCATCCATTCAGAACGGATCCGTTTGTATTATCTTTAATATAGCCAAAACGGATCGGTCTTGAACACCATTGAAAGTCAATGGGGGACGAATCCGTTTTCTATTGTGCCATATTGTGTCAGTGAAAACAGATCCGTCCCCGTTGACTAACATTGTTTGTCAGGACGGATCCGTTTGGCTCAGTTTCGTCAGATGGACACCAAAACGCTGCAAACAGCATTTTGGTGTCCGCCTCCAAAGCGGAATGAAGGCAGAACGGAGACAGACTGATGCATTCTGACCGGATCCTTATCCTTTCAGAATGCATTAAGGGCTAAACTGATCCGTTTTGGACCCGTTTGTGAGATCCCTGAACAGATCTCACAAATGGAAACCAAAACGCCAGTGTGAAAGTCGCCTAATATGGCATCAATGACATTGTAAAGCTTTCATTGAGCTGTTTATGAATTGTATTCATAGCACTTATGCATTCTGCAGCACGGTCCCCATTTAGGCTCACAATTAGGGTTGAGCGAACTTGTATTTTAAGTTCTGCATCCAAAGTTCGGGTTCGTGTTATCTTAGAATCCCGTTATGGATTCGCTACCACGGACCATAACGGAATTTGGGATCCAAGTTCGCACAACCATACTTCACTGCTCTACTTCCTTCTTCTCCTCCACACAGAGCACAGGAGCTCCGCCCCTCATGTCACATGATCATTATACCAGGCCCTTTACCACCTCTTATCCAATCCAGTACTGAGCCACGCCCCCTGCACTGATCACATGACGGTGACGTCACCCCAGGTCCTTAGTGTTGTCCAAGGTTCGGGATCATCGAAGAATCCCTTTATGGATTTAAAATTTCATTATGGTCCGTGGTAGCGGAATCCATAACGGGATTCTTCGATAACCCGAACTTTGGACGCCGAACTTAAAATACAAGTTCACTTAACCCTACTCACAATGTAAATTGCTTCGTAACTACATTTTTAATTACATAGAAAGTAGATGCTGGAAATTGAAATGCCGTATATTTCTACCACTGGAGGTCTCTGTTGTCCATATGACACACACATTGCAGGACAAGCAATGAAATCAATCTTGGTAGGATACGAAAATGAAATTAAAGGTCAAGTAAGGGTACTTTCACACTAGCGTTATTCTTTTGAAATCCGCTAAAGGGTCTCAATACCGGAAAACATGCATCAGGATGTCTTCCGTTCTGTCCCTTGTATAGTATTTGACTGGACAAAATACCGCAGCTTGCTGCAGTATTCTTTCCGGCCAAAATTCCGGAACACTACCGCACTTACCGGATCCAGCATTAATTTCCATTTAAATGTAATAATGCCGGATCCGGTACCAAATGTTCTAGCTTTAAATAAGTTAAATACCGATACGTTATTCCAGATGATACCGGAAAGACGGATCTGGTATTTCAATGAATAAGTCTAACGGATCCGGATACGGCAAAACAGCTTTCGGTTTGCATACGGTTTGCCGGATCTGGCAGGCAGTTCCGTTGCCAGAACTGCATGCCGGATCCGAAATATGCTAGTGTGAAAGTACCCTTAGTTAGGTATCATGATTATTATTTATCATTACGATGTAATGTATCATGATTATTTATCATTTTTATTTACTGTATCATGATTATGTTTTTTATTTATTGCATCATGATTATTATCTATTTATTTTTATCTTTTACTACTAATAGGTTGCTTCTAACAATAAGTAGAGAGTTTAGGAGTTGATGTCTGTATATGACCGGATCCATTGTTCAATTAGAATCAGTAATACATGTAAATACTTATTTAATCACATATTGAAAAACATATTTTTTGTAAAGGGGTCCACAGGATAGGTGATAAATATATGATCAGTGAGATGCCTACAATGAGAGACTTAGGACTGCAGAATGGCCGTCCTAAGTGAACCGTTCGTCCTCACCGCTGGCATGTATGTTTGTGTGTAGCGGCTCTCCCACATGCAGGCTAGTTACGGTAAATGTGTCCGAGCTCTCTCTCTTGTAATGAGCTGCGCACCAGTATCGGTTAGGCTATTTTCACACTAGCGTTTTTTGCAGATCCGTCACGGATCTGCAAAAACGCTTCAGTTACAATAATACAACAGCATGCTTCCGTCATGAACGGATCCGGTTGTATTATGTCTTCTATAGCCAAGACGGATCTATCTTAAAGACCATTGAAAGTCAACGGGGGACGGATCCGTTTTCTATTGTGTCAGACTGTGTCAGAGAAAACGGATCCGTTTGTCTCCGCTTCGTCAGGCGGCGTTTTGGTATTCGTCTCCAGAGCGGAATGGTTACTGATCGGAGGCAAACTGATGCATTCTGAGCGGATCCTTTTCCATTCAGAACGCATAAGGGCAAAACTGATCTGTTTTGGACCGTTTGTGAGAGCCCTGAACAGATCTCACAAACGGAAAACCAAAACGCTAGTGTGAAAGTAGCCTTAGAAATGATCATTAAATGAGTTCTAATATTAGTGGACAGCAAGTAGAGAGTTTGAAAACTATGAGAAAATGTAACAAAAACTAAGGGGTACATTTATTAAGACCAGTGTTTTAGACGCCGGTCATAATAAAGCTCCATAGCAGGCCTCTACATAACTTCGGCGCATCCAGCGCTAGTTCTAAATGTATGATGGCTTCTAAGCTGTCTAACATTTCGACCATTTTCTACACCTAAAACAGTATTGGTACAATTGGTAAAAGAGACGGGCCCGCCCGCCCTTCCGACGCCACACCCTTCCCACGCCACACCCACAATTTTAGACCTGGCTTGAGCGGGGAAAAATCGCAGATAGCTAGCCGCGCCATCTGCTCCTGAAATACGCCTAATATAGGCGGCTTTCAGTATAATAAATGACCCTCTAAGTGACTAAAATGCATGTTGCCCTTGGGAGATCAGGTCTTACATTTTAGCATCAAACACAAAGTGCCTTATGGCCTCTGTTCAGGCCAAGAGGGGTCTGTGGAGCAATCTGCATCCCAAGTACTGAGAAGACTATACCCTCGAAGCGTCTAGTAATATGAAACTTGTCAGTATAATATTTTCGCTGTTTGTGTATGATAATTGAATATATATATGCTTTAGTCCTGTGTCCATTTGTAACTGAAATACTGCCACCATGTGGTTCGATAATCACATGACACAGAAAGACATTTATATGTGTGGGCCAATAAAGGGGGACTTGACGCATAATAGTTTAAACTCTAGAGCAGTGGTGGGAACCCATGCACGGGTGGCAGAGGCGGGACTCAGAGCCATCTAAGTGGACACCCGCACCCTGGAAAAAGTCTATGGTGTACAAGTATGCAGACTTTTCCTGCCATTCATCAGTGCAGGATACACTATGAACTGCGCAGGCGGCACGCTGAATGTAGGCAGGCTATTATAGAGAAATGATAAAGTACATGGAAGATATACTATACTGGTATTCAGGGTAAATCGCCGTGTTGGTACTTTGTGATAAATAAGTGGGATTTGGGTTGCAGTTTGGGCACTCGGTCTGTAAAAGGTTCACCATCAGTGATCTAGAGCAGTGTTTCCCAACCAGTGTGCTGTCCGGGCATGCTGGGAGTTGTAGTTTTGCAACAGCTGGAGGCACACTGGTTGGGAAACACTGATCTAGAGGATACTGTGGCCCTGGCTCCTCAACTGGGAGGTGGGGGTTGAGGGCAGAGGCGTAGCTAAAGGCTCATGGGCCCTGGTGCAAGAGTTCAGCTTGGGCCCCCTTCCCTCAGTGCTTTGTGTGTCTTCTTATGTGGCACAAGTGTCTTTGGGCCCCCTCAGGCTCCTGGGCCCGGTAGCGACTGCTACCTCTGCACCCCCTATAACTACGCCCCTGGTTGAGGGTGAATGATTCCGTACCACCCACTCATAGGTGTTACAGAGACCGACCTGCTTACAGCTACAGTTAGTGCCCACATTAAAGGAGTGTGCAGTACCAAATGGGGGTGGGGGGCTGCTCCTGAGAGAGAGAGAATGAGAGAGAGAGAGAGAGAGTGAATGAGAGATCATCTCCCTGGGACAAGAACTCTGCTCTTAAGTGCTAGCATTTTCTATTACAGTCACTGTCCTGGGATGGGTTATTTAGTAGTAAAATATAACTTCTGTATCACACATGCCAGCTATGACTATTAAACTGCCCATGTACTTTAAAACCTTTGATATGTCGCTATGACATACAAATTTATTATTTTATTTTTTTTATTATTATTTTTTTTTAGAATACAGGCAAATTCTGCTACTTGTATCATTTTTGTTTACTAGAGTCTTGACGTGGCAAAGGGACCATTGGGCCTCCTCTGATACCAGAGACCTGGTCGTCACTGCAACCTCTGGCCCTCCTGTATTTGTGCCTCATCGGAAATTGGAAGACACTGAGGAAGCAGCAGTCAGTCAGGAGTGGACATTTAAAATAATCATTGACTAGGGGATTGCTGCTTCATATTGATGACATGGAATTCCACAATATATCCTGTTTTTTTACCATGAACTTGCTTATGTTTTTGGGAAGATGACAATCCAGCATGTGTCCACCATCTTGATTGTAGAAATCAACATATAGAAGAAGCTATACTTATACAGATCATTCTAGGTCGTGATAAGGATGCTGAGGTACCACAGATGTGGCCACATTAGAGGCTACAGGGTGCAAACTCTAGCCCGCTATATACTGTAGATGAGCAGAGACGACTGTATAGCAATAGCAGGAAGATGGTGGGGGTTGAATGACAACAGGGCTAAGAAGATTTTCAGTTGTCACCCAGTGCATTCATGGTTTGTTGCTATGCAACATCCTGATATTTTATTCAGAAACCTAGAGGAGACATCAGGGACATCAGATATCATTATAGCTGAGAATTCACTTGGTTTTCACCTTTTAATTGAGCATTGAACAGGAGATCCAAGCCTTCCTGGAGACTACATGAAGATGAGAGCTGTCAGACACTGTCACCTTGCAGAGGAAGGAGGACGTCTTTTGGTGTAGCCTTCTTCAGTTGGCCGTCTAGAATTGCCTCTTGATGTGTGCATGCTGCAGAATGTTGGCACGGGCAGTTCTCATGGGTACTATTTGTTCTCTCTTTTAGATTCATACTCATTTATCTCACCTTTGGTCGGTTCTTTTTTCCTGGCACTAACCCCAATATGGATTGTAGTGGCATCCAAACATCCGGCTACAAAAACTGTTCTGCACTCTGGCTGGGAGCCAGTCATTACTGCAATGCTTATTAGCAGGTTGGTGCTTTCCTCTATTCATGTTTTCTGATCAATATGCACATACTATATTATATGGCACATTTAATGCTGCAGGGCCTATACCACCCAATATAGTCCTGTCTAATTTCTGCTGTAATGGATGACGCCTGTCTTAGTCAATACCAATGGGGCCTCCATATTTATTGAATCAACACCTCTTTATGTGCCAGTACAACATGCAGTTGTGTGAAACCCCACTCGGCCCAGCAGGATGGCTCAAATTCATGCGGTTACATAAAGATGACAAATAGACATAAACAGGTATATGCACTCACATTCCCCCACATATGGTTTAACTCTCGGCAGGAAGCAAATGAAATCTCTCTATAGTATTTTTCCAAACACACATGGACATTTGTCATCCAATGTGAACATTCACAAGGTCTGTTTTTATTCTTTTTTTTTTAATTCTTTTTTTTTTTTCAAAAAAAAAAAGCTAATTTAGAATAAATGATTCTCTTTCTGCCATATTTTCTTGCAGACACAAATATAAGAGAATAAATGAAACCATACCCTGTATTCCTTCATTTAGTCTGTTTAAAGCAGGGGTGCACAACCTTTTCTGGTTGGGGGCCACATTGTCAGCCTGAACCAAGGGCCGAAAATAAAACTTAAAGGGGTATTCCCAACTGAAATACTGTATTTTTGGCATATTGAACATACAGTATATGCTATAAATGTTTAGTTACACTTCTAGGACTCCCATCTAATAGGAGAATACATGACAGATACATGTAAGAAGCCATAAGACATAGACCTACATGTCTTTTACCAGACGTTTGGGGGCCGCACAGAATGGTATCGAGGGCCGCATGTGGCCCCCGGGCCAAAGGTTGTGCACTCCTGGTTTAAAGGGAACCTGTCACCATGAAAATGCAATGTAAGCTACAGGCAGCATGTTATAGGGCAGGAGGAGCTGAGCAGATTGATATATAGTTTTATAAGAAAAGATTTAGTAAAACTTGTATTTTATTCATTTAGATCTCTGCTCAGTCTGGACTTTGAAGTCAAGGAGGCGGTCCTATCAGTGTACACAGTCATAGAGAGAGCTGTCAATCACTGATGGGACCACCTCCTTGACCTCAAAGCCCAGAATGAGCGGGAATTTAAAGGAATGAAAAAAAGTTTTGCTGAATCTTTTCCAACGATACTAACAATCTGCTCCGCTCCTCCTGCTCTATAACATGCTGCCTTCAGCTCAGACACCATGTTCTACATGACATTTCAATATTAAAGTTTACGTCCATTCCTGTCCTAGGAGGTCACAAAAGTGACAAGCCCGATTGTTTGTCTCTGATGTGTTTTCAGAGGGGTTATCACCATCCTTACTTCACACAGTTATGAAGAGGAATGCATTTTAAACTGTATCTGACTGCAACGTTTCAGGGTTATTTTGTGCCTTTTTTAAATTCTTCTGGATACTTTAACTTTTGATGGGCGATCCTTAGGATAGACCATCAATATCTGATCGGTGGGGGTCCGACACCCGGCAGCCCTGCCGATCAGATGATCTCTGGTAGCTCCTTAGGATAGGCTATCAATCGTAAAATCCAGAAACACCCCTTTTTAAGTTATATTTTGGTTTCAACTCGGTCCACTTACATATAATTTCTACCAGATAATAAAATAATGTCTAAATATACATTTTGGGCTCATTATCCTGTATGTTCTCCTGAGGTTTCTTATCAATAGCTCCAAGACCCAGAACTGACATCAATGAGTTCAAGTGCTGCTTTCACACTGGCGTTTTGGATTCCGTTTGTGAGATCCGTTTCAGGGATCTCACAAACAGTCCAAAACGGATCAGTTCAGCCCCAATGCATTCTGAATGGATAAGGATCCGTTCAGAATGCATTAGTTCGGCTCCGTTCAGTCTCCGTTCCGTTCTGGAGGCGGACACGAAAACGCAGCTTGCAGCGTTTTGGTGTCCGTCTGACGATGCGGAGCCGAACGGATCCGCTTTGACTTACAATGTAAGTCAATGGGGACGGATCCGTTTTCAATGACACAATATGGTGCATTTGAAAACGGATCCGTTCCCCATTAACTTTCAATGTAATTCAAAACGGATCCGTTTTGACTTTGACAATTTTTTTTAAAGCTAATGCAAACGGATCCGTTCTGAACGGATACAAACGTTTGCATTATAGGTGCGGATCCGTCTGTGCAAATACCAGACGGATCAGCACCTAACGCCAGTGTGAAAGTACCCTTATTATGGAATTATGAGCCTCATTTATCCATTGCATAGCGGGACAGCTGGCCTTATTGTCCAAAACAACCAATTACGGTGCGGTTTCCATTGCTTCAGAGCAGTATTCAAAATTAAAGCCAAACTTTCATTGGTTGGTTGGGCAACAGGGGCAATGTTTAGTTTTACTAAATGAGGTCTCTTGTATTTTAAGAATTACAACTTTTAATGGGTTTGACCCACAGTTACAAGTTATTAGCTATCCACTGGATAGGTGGTAAGTGTCTGGTCGCTTCTGGGCCCCGATCAGTCGGAAGATGCACGTGCCCTGCTACTACATTAGTACAGCGTTGGAATGACCGAGATAGTCAAGAGCCGTACTCTGCTATGTTCATCAGTCCCGTACTTATTGAAATGAGCACCAGCATGCATGTGCAGATGTTGTTCCATTCAAATGGGGGAGCATGGGACCCCAGTTCTTGTGATATCCCTTGTTTATGGTGTGATTATATTTTTAAGATATTTATAGATCATTAAAGTTATCGTTATAGTGTTTCTAAATTCCTGATTGCTAAAATATATGAAAAAATGTAATAATTATAAAACTAATTGGAAGAACAAAAAAAAAGCCAGCAGCATTAGGCAGCGGGATTTATAAAATCTGCAACGCTTAAATAAAATATTGTACAAATACTATAGGAATAATCCTGTATATTTTAATGTGATCTTTCTGTGACATCCCTTAGAGCCTGTCTTGTATTTTTTCTATCTTTTTTTCCAGACCACCCCTGTGATTTTCGCTCTGATACAAAACTGGTTAATAGTAGCTGCAAGACACATTTTTGAAAGTTTTTTCTTTTTATAATTTTTTTTATTTTGCTGCCATATCTTGTAAGTTCCTTGGCTTTACTCAGCCGCTAATTAAGAAGAGGCCTGCAGCCCCTCGCACATCCCGGAGACTGACTACAAAGGAAGTCTCACATCTGGTAGCATAACTTGTCACAAAAGCTCAGCGAATCCCAATAGAGTTCCCATCGTATTTGAACTTGTAGCATTTTCCAATGAAATCAAGATGTTAAATAAATGATGAAGTACCTGGTACAATCTGCTTCATTAACTGAATAAAACGTGTTTTTCAGCGTTGGTGGCCTTATACTAGACACCACTGTATCCGACCCGAATTTGGCTGGGATCGTTGTCTACACACCAGTAATAAACGGTATGAATGCAATTTACTGCTCTATATTTTAGCCATTCTACAAGCGTGATTACTAAAATAATATGTTGCTGTGTGTAAGAATTGCACATAGGTACTTGAAGTGGTCCCCACCTACCACTTACGTGTTTATTTAGGTAGCAGTAATACAGTATGCGCTTGTGAAAGAACCGAGCTACCACAAATAATTTACAAGCCTCTCACCCGCACGCATAAAGATAACATTTATGTCACAGCTGGTGAGGGAATTTTCATAACCATCAGCTCCTTGCAACGCATTGTGATTATTGTGCTGTAATAAGCAAATCCGCGAAGGAAAAAAAACATGCAGTCTGTACAGTGTTTTATGTGAGGGCTGCCTAACTGGTTTCTTTATTCCGAATCTTTAAGGCTACTACCACACAAGGTGGACTCTCCATAGGAACGAATAGAGGTCGGCCCCGCATGAGTCTCTCTGGGACTTTGCCGGCTCCGTTCTAAGTATAGGTGCAGGTACCAGAGGTGGGACCCACACCTATCAGACCATTGGGTCTCACTCTCTGAGATGGGAAGAACCCTTTTAAAACCCGCACTGCAGCTCAGTCTTCATTGCAGCTTTTTTTTCCTCAACGTCGTGGATGAGATTTTTGTAAATATCCATTTCGCTGGGTCTGTAACATGCCACAGATTTCCTACCACTATGGGAAATCCACATTGTAGGCATCCTACGTGGATGTATGCTTAATTTTCCATTAAGAAAAAATCTACTCTATGCTGCAAAAAATGCTGATTTCAGTTGTAAATAGAAACATTATGAAACTATATATTCTAATTTAAAAAAAAACTATGTAGTTTTAATAAAAATAAAATAAAGAAAAGGCATGGAAAAACAACCCTATAAGGTACCAGATATGCAGATGCTAAATTATTTTGGTAGCCCACCATAGTGCCGTTTAAGCCACAGTATACAGAAAATTGCTGAAAGGTTTGGATTTGGAGGACCAAAATACTCTGGTCATTGGGGTTGAAAACAACCAAAAAAGCAAAAAATAAATAAAAAAATAATCATCTCTAAGCAAATCTGGATTTTTTATGGTTTCTGTCCAGCTTTCCTTGAGTCTTGCATGCCCTAGTTAAGTATAAATACTGGAGCAAGGGATATATCATTACTTGTCAGATATGTCAGTCATGTCTGCTAAGCTGCCCGTCACATAACATAAATGTCAGTCAAGAGTTGTTTAGAAATGACATATGAATGATTGTTCGCATGGCTGTACTCAGCTATCTCCAGAATCCCATGGTAAAGATTTGAGCGGCTGCATTCATGCCCTACTGGCCGCTTTGTTCACTTTAGGGGGGTCCCAGCAGTAGGACCCCCTGATCTAATAGTTATTCCCTATGCTGTGGATAGGTGATGACTTCATATAATCGTAATACCCCTTTAAGAAATGGCTGGACTCTGAAATAAGAAAGAACTAGTGTTCATTGGTGATTTTTACTAAGCAGCATGATGTTCTATAATGCCTATAGAAATGGGTGTATTGCCTTGTTAAGCTTCTTTTAGATCAGACAGTGAGATTTATAGGCCGTCATTGGCGAGCTGATGAACTGCTTCCTTCACACTCCATTTATCCGGCAGGGCCGAGGTGTGGGTGACCTTTCTCTGATTTGTGAGAGGACAGTCTCCGCTCTTCTACTGTAGATGAGCCCAACTTTCCATGTTCTGTCCTAGATTTACATGAATTGGCACAAGGTCCATCCTGGAATAAATTGGAGATAAGCGTTACATTATAAGTTTATTAGGAAATAAGACGGAACATGTCTTCCTGCTCAAGTGTCCGAGTAAACCCTGTGTGCTGGGGTTTGCATTTAGTAGGTGCTTATTAGGCACACTTACAAGGTTGCTAGTAAATAGGTAATCATGATGAACTTTAAAAGGGGTTTTCTGGGATAGGTTATTATTATCTGATCGGTGGGGGTCAGCTGTTTTAGAAGGCACAGGTGCCCTTGTGAGCGCCACAGCCTTCTCCGTGCTTACCAAACACAGCGCAGTACATTGTAGAGCTGCCGTACTTGTTATCACGCTCAGCCCTATTGATACCAAGCACAGCCGCAGTACAGTGGACGCTGCTGTGCTTAGTAGGCTGCAAGAAGGTTGAGAGCCAGTGCCTTCTCAACCAGCTGATCGGCGGGGGTCCCGGGTGTCAGACTCCCACTGATCAGATATTGATGACCTATCCTGAGGATCGGTCATCAGTATCAAAATCCCAGAAACCCCTTTAATCTTGACCAATACTACCCAGATTTCTCAAATAAGCCCAGCATAGAGGGCACACAATTGACATGTTTTCTAGAAAATAAGCAGATTTTTTTCTCTAATATTACACAGGACTTTAGAATAGGTTCACACATACATAGGTGGGATCCACATCTGTCTGATATTTGTGGTATATCCTAGTGAAAAGCCACACATGTTGAGGTGGAGAAACCCCTTTAAGATTTGATGAACTAGGATAGTGATCGATGGGGGCCTGACTCCTGGCACCCCCTGCCGATTGGCTGTCTGAAGAGGCCACAGCGCTTAGACTTTTTGGCATACAAACATAGAGGCATACATTGTATAAGTCTGCTCGGCCGAGTCTCATTCACGCACATTATACACTGCTCGTTGCGAGGGGTTATTGCCATTTGCTGAAGTGAGGTCCATTAGTAGCTGTTGTATAGGTAACATTTTCCTGTAAGGTATTCAGATATTAAATGGAAATAGAAGTCATTTTTTGCATTTTTCCTTTCGTGTGACCGCTATTATTCAGCTGCTCTGCTTATGTGTCAGTCTTTACTGAAGTTTTGCCACTCTGTTCATTGACCAGAAAGCACTAGATGAATACTGCCGTAGATTCTGACTCGATAAGAGGGGGTTGACAATGCTGCAAGTTGAAAATAATCAGGCGTCAAAGTTGCAGGCTATGGGAATCTCCTAATCGTTCTATATATATGTCCAAAGTCTCTAAATGCTTTATATTAAACTAGCTACAACAGCGAAGTATGTAATGGCCCATGGTATCTGTCCGGAGCAGTGTTTATGTCGTGCACATTCAATCTTCACATGTCACAGCATTACTTTCAGATATTTACTAGAAGTAAATGTCAGGCATTAAAGCAGATTTGCTGTCCCTTATGTCATTTGACTTTCAACCAACCTCTTCAGTGGTTCCTAGGAGGCCACTTTAAAATACCTGTGGTATGAAATGCAGGGTCTCATCCAGCCTCAGCTTTTATGCAGAAGTAGCTTTTATATAGCGGTCTCTTTTCTTGGGGGCGAGGTCTTGTCTACTTGACATCTCTCTCATCTAAATCCGTCTCTTGTGAGACAAGAAACAGTCTTCTGACATTGGCACAGTATAAGATGCTTCACTATTTTTACAGATGTCCAGTGCAGTTTAGAAGATCAACGGCGTATCCATCTGTCAGCCACCTGTCCATATACAGATGTAGCAGAGTTGAATTTCTCTTTTTCGTTAACATAGCTCTTGCTACTGTTAATGGGTATTTTAGCTCATGGAACCAGATATCAAAGTTACTTAAATGGAAACATGGCAGGAAAATAATAAATGCAGCATTACTTGCCTAGTAGATCCAGCACTGCCGCTCCATTTCTCCCTGCCGGGCTTTATGTACACGGCGGCAGCGATCACATCAGCTGCACATGGCTGCTACAGCCAATCACTGGTCGTCGGGGTGTTTAATGGGGTTGGGCCACTAATACCATTTATCCCCTATCCACAATATAATGGAGGGGTGGTGCACATCCAAGACCACCGCTCCATTCACTTCTATGAGACTGCTGAGAACAGCGCTTATGGCAGTCCCATAGAAACGAATGGCGTGGTAGTCACTCACACGCACTACCATTCCATTTTTATGGGGCAGTTCAATGGTACTTGAGGACCGTCATTTTCATGAGTTCCAGCAGTCAGCCCCCCCAGGAATCAAAATATGCAAAAGTGAGGATTTAAAAATAAATAAACTACACCCATTTGTACTAAAATGTATCCTTGATGTGGTCTCATTTCAATTTATGTTAGTGGGATAACTGCTTAAGGGGTGTGGAAATTTTAAAAAAAACTACTAAAGCGGGGGCTCGATCTACTTGTCCCTCATGACAATCTACTTGTCCTGATACAAAAAATAATTTTAAATAAAAACCATATTTAAATAAGGTCTTTATTGATAGCAACTTAGAAGACAGGCCCAAAATGTATGGGGGCCACAAGGAGACCTTATACTGTGTGGGGGCAGTCACAAGGGGCGGTGTGTGGTATTGTAGGGACGCCTCTTATGATCCATGTAACTGGGGTCAGATCCTATTAGGGTAATTAGTGCAGGAAGTCGTCTTTGGGAGATTTTAAAGAAGGGGACAGGGCTCCACATGGGCTAGAAGTGACAGCTGGTGTGCGGGGGGTCATTCTGTGGAGCTGTCACTCTCCACCCCCAAAATAGCAGTACATGAGGAAGCTGACTTCAAATAGGAAGTTCTCCTGCCCCTATAAATCCCCCCCCATGGACAGTTGGATAACCTGAAGGAGCAGTGGAATTGCCAGGGGTTATGTTAGCAGTCAGTAGTGGGCCGTCAGGGGGCGACGCCTCTGAAAACACCATCAATGTAAACCATCAGTCTGCCGGAGCCCAGTACACACGATATATACAGATATTCACATCCTGTATGTACACAGTGACCTCTCTATTTACATGTGTGTCACATCACAGGGGGACAACCTGTGACACTGGAGTGGGGAAACGTGTGTTGGTGACATATTAAAGGAGTCTTTCACCACAAATGTCCATTATATAACATTAACACCATTTTGTCCATAACCGTCCCCATATTAAATGCTTCTTACCATATTTCAGTCCGTTGCAGAGTTGGGCTCAGGGGCATAGCTAACAGCTCATGGGCCCTGGTGCAAGAGTTCAGCTTGGGCCCCCCGTCCCTCAGTGCTTTGTGTGTCTTCCTATGCGGCACAAGGGTCTTTGGGCCCCCTGAGGCTTCTGGGCCCGGTAGCGACTGCTACCTCTGCCCCCCCTATAGCTTCGCCCATGGGTGGGCTAACACTTTTATTTGATATGCAAATGAGGGTCTGAAGGTGCCCAGGGGCGGCGTTCCAACGGCCGGTGCCCAGGCCCCTTCGCTGATTTTCATATGCAACCATTCCCCTTTCACCCCTTTGGCCCAATTTGTTTGGCTGATCACCTCTGTCCTCAGTTCTGAAATCCTGCGCCGGTCAACGGGATGTCCGCGCCTGCGCACTGTATGACCCATTATGGGCAGAGGCATTAGAGTTTTGAGTGCGCATGCGCCAGCCCGTACGTGACGTTACACCTGGCGTCGCATCAGAGGGCTGTCATCGGCGCAGGCGTGGGATTTCAGAATGGAGGAAGGAGGTGATCAGCCAAAGGGCGGGCCAAAGGCGTGAAAGGGGAGTGGTTGGAAATGAATATCAGTGCGGGGCCTGTGCACCGGCCGTTGGAACGCCGCCTCTGGGCTCCTTCATACCCTCATTTGCATATCAAATAAAAGTGCTTTTTAGCCAACTTTGCACCGGACCAAAATATGGTAAGAAGCATTTTAATATGGGGACTGTTATGGACTAAATGGTGTTAATTTTATATAATGGACATTTGTGGTGAAAGACTACCTTTAATGATTATACAAAGTGGTCCTGGTAATGTTCCAGTAGATGGCAGCAGGATCACTTACTGCTGTATATGTTAGCTGCCCCATGGCTCAGAGAAAAGGCTATTTGTTAGGTCCCACCGAGTTGTAGGCATGTCACTCAAACGTCTGCACTGACAGGGGGCGGAGCCAAGTGACGCAGAACAAAGCAAGAGGGAGGCGTAGTCGAGCAGGACAGAGGCGGAGCCAAGCGAGGCAGAGCAGAATGAGGGGGAGGCAGAGCAAAATGAGGAGGAGGCGGAGCCAAGCGAGGCAGAGGAAGACAAGAGGCAACAGAGGTGGAGCAGAGCAAGATGAGAGGCGGCGGTGAAGCACCAGACTTGTGCGGCAGTTTATGACAGGTTTATTTATGACAAGTCAGGTGCTCGCCCCCTCCTTCCACTGCACTTGTGGTCATGTCCAGCCCTCCACGATAGTAGTAATGCAGGAGGCATATTGCCCAACCCTATCTCAGCCCCGCAAGTTGCCCGAAGCAGGGCTAAGCTTCTGAACAAAGTACATGCACGGCGCCCGGAACTGCATGTCCCGGGCGTCGGGCGATACGATTTCCACACCCCTGTGCTTAAAACACAGTTGATCCCAGGACCACATCCACTTCTTTAGGACATTAACGGGGCCACAGCGTTAGTTGATTGGACATGATTTGGAAAGGGACACCCCTGTCTATATAAGATCTTACAACTGACGATGCATGTCAGAGCAGAAACCAAGCCATGAGGAAGAAAGATCTGGAGAAGGATACATAAAAGTTTTTCTGCTGCACTGAAAGTTCCCATGAGCACAGTGGCCTCTATAGTTCTAAAAGTTTGGAAGAATCCGGACTGTTTTTCGAGCTGGTCTCCCCACCAAACTAAGTAATCGGGGGAGAAGGGCCTTGGTAAGAGAGGTAACCAAGAAACCAATGGGCACTCTGGCTGAACTCCAAAGATCTTGTGTGCAGGTGGGAGAAACTTCTAGAAGGTCAACCATCACTGCAGCGCTCCACCAATCTGAGCTTTAGGGTAGAGTCGCCAGAAAGAAGACTCTCCTCAGTAAAAGACACGTAAAAGTTTCTAAGAAGGCACCTAAAGGTGTAAGAAACAAGATACTCTGGTCTGATGAAACCAAGCAGCTGGGACAGCGAGACTGGTCAGGGCTGGGGGAAAGCTGAATGGAGCAAAGTACAGAGATATTTTTAATGAAACCCTGATCTACAGTGCTCTGGAACTCAGACTGGGCCAAAGTTTTACCTTCCAAAAAGACAGTGACCTTTAACACACAGCCAAGACAGCACAGGAGTGGCTAAGGGACAACTCTAAAAATGTTCTTGAGTGGCCCAACCAGAGCCCTGGCTTTAACTCAAACATCTTTGGAGAGAACTGATCCCCATCATACCTGACAGAGATTGAGAAGATCTGCAGAAAGAAATAGCAGAAAATCCCCAAATCCAGGTGTGCAGACCATGTGGAATCAAACCCAAGAAGACTGGAGGCTGTAATTGCTGCCAAAGGTGCTTCAGCTAAGTACCGAGTGAAGGGTCTGAAAATTTTTGCACAAGGCTGCAACATATACAACATGTATACAATATATGCAGATGCCTCTCTCTCCACATAGTCGTAAGTAGGGATGTCCCGATACCGGCATTTTCACGAGTACTTGTACTCGTGAAAATGCTGTCGATACCGGAAGTTCCGGTCCGGCAGCTCCCATACGCTATTAAAGTAAACCTAACCTCTATTAATGTCGCCGGAATTACTAACTATTGATGCCCAGTCCCCCTCAGGTCAGGCGCTCAGTCCCTCCATGCTCCTCCTGCCCCGCCTGCCTTCTTCATTCATAAAAGTGGGCGGAGTGAGCATGCGGGACATGAGGCACATGGAGGAACTGAGAGCTCAAGTTGCCCGATTCCTCCAAGCACCTCACGTCCCTCCTGCGCGCTCCGCCCACTTTATGAATGTAGAAGGCGCGCGGGGCAGGAGGAGCATGGAGGGACTGAGCACCTGACCTGAGGGAGACTGCACATCAATAGTTAGTAATTCCGGCCACATTAATAAAGATTAAGTTTACGTCAATAGTGTATGGAAGATCTCTGGATGACACTATGGGGGATCTCTGGATGACACTATGGGGGATCTCTGGATGACACTATGGGGGTCTGTGGATGACACGTATATAGCATAATATGCTATATATGTGTCATCCACATAGCCCCCTGACAGTGTCATCCAGAGATCCCCACAGTGTCATCCAGAGATCCCCTACAGTGTCATCCAGAGATCCCCCACAGTGTCATCCAGAGATCCCCACAGTGTCATCCAGAGATCCCCCACAGTGTCATCCAGAGATCCCCACAGTGTCATCCAGAGATCCCCACAGTGTCATCCAGAGATCCCCCACAGTGTCATCCAGAGATCCCCCACAGTGTCATCCAGAGATCCCCACAGTGTCATCCAGAGATCCCCCACAGTGTCATCCAGAGATCCCCCACAGTGTCATCCAGAGATCCCCACAGTGTCATCCAGAGATCCCCCACAGTGTCATCCAGAGATCCCCCACAGTGTCATCCAGAGATCCCCCACAGTGTCATCCAGAGATCCCCCACAGTGTCATCCAGAGATCCCCACAGTGTCATCCAGAGATCCCCCACAGTGTCATCCAGAGATCCCCACAGTGTCATTCAGAGATCCCCCAACAGTGTCATCCAGAGATCCCCCACAGTGTCATCCAGAGATCCCCACAGTGTCATCCAGAGATCCCCCATCAGTGTCATGCAGAGATCCCCCACAGTGTCATGCAGAGATCCCCCACAGTGTCATGCAGAGATCCCCCACAGTGTCATGCAGAGATCCCCCACAGTGTCATGCAGAGATCCCCCACAGTGTCATGCAGAGATCCCCCACAGTGTCATGCAGAGATCCCCCACAGTGTCATGCAGAGATCCCCCAATTAGTGTCATGCAGAGATCCCCCAATTAGTGTCATGCAGAGATCCCCCAATTAGTGTCATGCAGAGATCCCCCAATTAGTGTCATGCAGAGATCCCCCAATTAGTGTCATGCAGAGATCCCCCAATTAGTGTCATCCAGAGATCCCCCCCCCCCATTAGTGTCATCCAGAGATCCCCCCCCCATTAGTGTCATCCAGAGATCCCCCCCTCATTAGTGTCATCCAGAGATCCCCCCCCCATTAGTGTCATCCAGAGATCCCCCCATTAGTGTCATCCAGAGATCCCCCATTAGTGTCATCCAGAGATCCCCCATTAGTGTCATCCAGAGATCCCCCATTAGTGTCATCCAGAGATCCCCCCATTAGTGTCATCCAGAGATCCCCCCATTAGTGTCATCCACAGATCCCCCCATTAGTGTCATCCACAGATCCCCCCATTAGTGTCATCCACAGATCCCCCATAAGTGTCATCCACAGATCCCCCATAACGGCGTCATCCACAGATCCCCCATAACGGCGTCATCCACAGATCCCCCATAATAGTGTCATCCACAGATCCCCCATGACAGCGTCATCCACAGATCCCCCGTGACAGCGTCATCCACAGATCCCCCGTGACAGCGTCATCCACAGATCCCCCGTGACAGCGTCATCCACAGATCCCCCGTGACAGCGTCATCCACAGATTCCCCATAACAGTGACATCCACAGATTCCCCATAACAGATCCCCCTGGATGCACATTGGTTGGAAAACACTATTATATTCCCATTTATCAATTTATTAACACTTGTACAAAGGAAAAGAAAAGCCGTTGTCCATAGCAACCAAATTCCAGCTTTAATTTTTTTTATTGCTATCAGCAACTGCGCCGCTGTTTATACGAGGTATCGGTAATTGGTATCGGCGAGTACTTAAATAAAAGTATCGGTACTCGTACTCGGTCTTAAAAAAATGGTATCGGGACATCCCTAGTCGTAAGGAATGCTGAGAGGTCTCATTTGCTTCCATGTCCTTTAGACTTACCCTACCATGTGGTGCTTAAATCTAGCTTGTGGATGTCATGATGCCAATAGGTTATCTGTGCTGGAGTGCTCAAGTACTGACAGAGCTTTCAGTTGTTGTTGTTTTTTTATCATGTGGTCCGTTTTGCACTCCACTCGCATCTTACTGGAGAATGTTCAGTAGACACAATCGCTTTTAATGTATAGAGATCTCTTACTTGACAGTCTTAATTACATTTTAAAAAGTACATTATTAAAGGCTAATTTTGATCAATACTTCACCCAAAGATCTGCTCACATCTCCGCTGTGAAAAGAGCCTTAGACAGTAACCACAGTGCCATATCCTCCAAATGATGGAAATCGGCAGCGTCCAGTGGACCCCATTGATTTATAATGGGATCCATTTGGTTCAACCAAGGAGTCTATAATTTTGATGAAAGAATAGCGTTGCATGCAGCAATATTTTTCTATTAAAAGCAACTGAACTACCAATGGAAGCTCAGTGCCGATGTGAATAGGGCCTAACAGAAGATTGCCAGAAGAAATATTGTTCCAAAAAACATTTGAAAGTTACCTTCAGTTTTGCCTTGCTATCTGTTATATATTTTTTAATGGATTGCATGTCTCTTGATCTAGCGATGAATGTGTTAATGTTAATATTCCTAATAGAATAAAACCTTGGCAAGTGCTTTACTCGTGTCCATGCTGCCATTGACATAATGAGGCAGTACACCAGACGGCAGAAATTATTTGCATGTCTGCAGCCACTAGTTTTGCTTGCTGTACTGCTTCCCGTTCAAGCAATATGTTATGCTCGGATCCGTGGCAGACTGCCAGACTACTTATTTAGGCTACTCGTGATCTAGACCCAGTGTTGGCTGATGACCTATATGAAAAAGGATAAAAAGCTTAGGATGACGACAACTGAGAAAAAGGATGCTTTTAGCATCAAAAGGAGGGCACCGCTATCATCTGTACATACATAACAGGATGCTGTGCTCTGAGGATTAAAGGAAAGAGATTTCAAATATTGTTTAAAGCCCACAGGGTTCTTAATAAAATACCACTGGCATTTCAGATGAAACAGACACGTTGTGGGCAGTAATGAGCAAAGAAACTGATTCATTAATCTGCACTGGCCACAATGGGAAAAGCACAACATGGTAATGTCCCTTCCACAGCATTATATCACAAGCTGCAGTCCTCCTGCAAAGGCGGTAGGAATCTGCCAGGGTCATTTTGCCTGTGTTCAGAATGAAACGGTGCCAGGCTATGGTTTATTTGTTGTCATCCTCTTCCACGCGGCTCATGCTGCACACTACAGCATCTAATGTATATGACGGCATTACATAAGATATTTTATGCAAGTTCACGTGTATTATTGCTACACGTAGATATTGTGGAGGATTTTACGTCTTCCTTCCCTGCACAAGTGATAAAGCTGTTCAGGGTATTTTTGTGTGCTAGAAGTGTTCTTTATGCTTCAGCTTGGACTCGCTCTGAAAATAAGTTCTGTCACCTGGACACATCCACTTAAAATTGGGGCTCATGCACACGACCATGTGCCGGACGCGCCCATGCTGGGACCGCACAGGCAACTTGAATGGGGTCCGTGATCCACATCCGGTGGTCCGAACCACAAAATAATTGTGCATGCACTACTTTTTTGCGGTGCAGAGGTATGGACAGAAACCCCACGGACACACTCCATAGTGCTTCCGTGGGGTTCCGTGCCTCCGTTCCACACCGACCTTGCTGATTGTGGACCCATTCAAGTGAATGGGTCCGCATCCGTAAAGCGGTGCCAGAACGTCCGGGACCCATATTTTACGCAAAACGGGCCCGGCCGGCACACGGTCGTGTGCATGAGCCCTTAGACTGGCTGTACATGTTGAGGGTTTTTTTTATGCAGTTTTTGAAGCTAAAGCCATGAATGGATCATAAATAAAGGACACACTTACAGGAAAGGTTGAGTCTAATCCTCTTTTTGAACCCACTCCTGGCTTTGGCTTCAAAAACTGCGTCAGAAAAACTAAACGTGTATACCCAGCCATATCGGAGAAAGCGATTCACTCCCATGCTGGATTTCCTCGCGCAAAGTATTCCCTGGATGTATGACTAAACACCCTTTTTTTTCTCTCTTTTTGTTATTGCATCTTTCTCTGACCATTCATGACACCTTCTCTCTATTAATTGTGTGGGTTCTTTTATGAATTAAAAAAAAAGTATTGTGTTCTTTTTTTGTTTTTGTCTAACCCACTCAGACTTTTGCTTCTCTAAGGCCTCTTTCACACTTGCATTGTGAGGATATGGCGTGCACTTCCGTCGCCGGAAATGCCCGCCGGATCCATCACAACGCAAGACAACTGAAAGCATTTGAAGACTGATCAGTCCACAATGACGTCAAAGCGCCCCACACGCATGGATCACGTGAAAATGCTTCCACACAGGGCACGGACCTGCTTGGCCAAACCGCCTTGCCTCCACATAACACATAAGGGTTTTTTAACATGACCGTTTTGTTTTCCATTCTTCTGATCCATCAGAAGAATAGAAAAATACTATACACATTAAAGTAACATACGGAGGCAGAATTTTTGAGCGAACAAAAGCTCCAATGAAAGCACCACGCAAAATACCATATGTGTATCTAGCCAAACTCTCAGTTCTCTGCTTACATTTCTGGAAGAGTAGTTTGTGTGCTCTTTCCCACTGAGTCTCTCTCCCCTCTCCCATTGTTACGCTGGTACTTCTTTGCTTCTGGCCACGTGCTAGGTCTGCTTCTCTGGTCATTACAGCCCTTATATGTAGTGATATTTGTGGGGGTACTGTCACATGGACAGTTTTACAGTAGTGATAATTCACTATTCTTATGGTTTAGATTTGGTTTCTTTTACAACTTTGTTGTGGGAGGTTGGAGATAACCAGTACTGCATGCCATCATTTTTGCTTCAAATGTTGCAACTTTTTGGGCTTATTTGTGCAAAAAATTGTGACATTTTGCATTTTTACACCACTCCAGTTTCAAAAAGTAGACGGGAAAGTGGACATGGCTAGCCTTTAGGCAGATTTATCAACTTTTTAGAAAGTTGAAGAAATTGTATCCAATCTCACTCCAATAAACATGTCATGTAGACAGTGCAGTAACATTTCAAGACAGAAGTGTCGAATCTAAAGAGCATCTATCGGCAGGATCAACTCTATTAAACCAGGCATAATGCCTGGTTGAGCTGACCCTGCTGATTAAAAGTGTTCTTTCTTTTAACAGATCCTTTGTCCTGTTAAAGGTGCTCCAAACTTATCAAGACTGCGGCTGACTTTAAAATTTCCCCTCATTATAAGTCTTCCTTATGGGTTAAAGTTTAAACATTTCATTTCTGTATAAAATGTATTCACTGTGATTAATCTCTGTAGGTATTGGAGGAAATTTGGTAGCCATACAGGCCAGCAGAATTTCCACTGATTTGCATTTACACAGCATTCCCGGAGAGCTACCCGATGAAGCAACAGGCTGTTTCCACCCCTGCAGGACCTTTTGTGGAACAGGTAACCTGAAAATGGGTGTTCTAAAGAAACTAACACTTTGCAAATACTTGATTAGACAATTATGAATGAGTAGAATGTTATCTGCATAGAATGGAGTCAGCAAGTCCAAGCATGTCACAGGCAGCCCACTAATTTAAGTGGGTATTGTGTACCATATTTTTCTCTTTAGAAGGGCCCATTCACGCGTCCACAGTGTTTTGCGGATCCACAAAACACTGGGACGGCACCCCAATAGAAATGTCTATTCCTATCCATAGCTGCGGACAAGAATAGGACATGTTCTATTTTTTTGCGGAGCCGGGGACCGGAAATGCGGATGCGGACAGCACACTGTGTGCTGTCCGCATCTTTTCCGTCCCTATTGAAAATGAATGGGCCCATAAAAAAATATTTACCAGACCTCAAATCACACCCCTAATCTTCATCAGACCTCAGATCAGACATAAAAAACAACTTGCCCCTCCAGCTCTGGACAGCGTGCTCGTCCTGCACTGACTGCTCCCTGGTCTTCCTCCAGGCCCTGTGCTGCTCTGTGACCTGACTATGCACAGCGTCAGGTCAAGGTGCACGCCTACGTGCACTTACCACCTGATGCTATATGTAGCCAGGACATAGCACAGCACGGAGCCCAGAAGAAGAACAGGGAGCGGTGAGTAGATCCAGTGCTAGCATCCCTACACTCAGGGAGGGAGAAAAAGTGTGTCTTAAAAAAAATACGGTAATTCCTAATTTTACCTGTGGAGGCACTGCAGGGAAATGAAACACTTAGGCTGGGTTCACACGAGCGTGATGGATTTAGGTCCGGATGCGTTGCGGATGCGTTCAGTGAAAACTGTGCGTTTTCACAGGCAAAGCCATTCAATTTTGCCTGCGATTGCGTTCAGTTGTTCAGTTTTTTCCGCGCGGGTACAATGCGTTTTGATGCGTTTTTCACGCGCGTGATAAATAACTGAAGGTTTACAAACAACATCTCCTAGCAACCATCAGTGAAAAAACGCAACGCACCCGCACTTGCTTGCGGATGCAATGCGTTTTTCACGCAGCCCCATTCACTTCTATGGGGCTGCGGATGCGTTTATAACGCATAAGATAGAGCATGCTGCGATTTACACGCGTTGCAGAAGTGATGCGTGAAAAAAAACGCTCATGTACACAGCCCCATAGAAATGAATGGGTCAGGATTCAGTGCGGGTGCAATGCGTTCACATCACACATTGCACCCGCGCGGAAATCACGCTCGTGTGAATGCAGCCTTACTGTCAACGTCACAGTTTGCAATGGAA
The DNA here is from genome assembly GCA_033119425.1 of Bufotes viridis. NCBI lineage: Eukaryota > Metazoa > Chordata > Amphibia > Anura > Bufonidae > Bufotes > Bufotes viridis. Next base: position 280,066,369 of record CM065590.1, read on the forward strand.
TATTTATAGATTTTGTTTGGTTCTAGAGCTGTTCATGATCACATTTACTCTGGCATTGATTTGGTGAAGTACCTGCCATAAAGATGGATTACCAGAGGTTGGCAATTACTGACATAGACACGCCAAACTGCTGTTTTATCACAGCATAATGATTCATGAAAGTGAATACTTAATATAAATTATTGAACAGGATTTCATTACACTAATGACTTCATGACCCGCAGACCCATAAATGCAATACGCTTTCTTTTCCAGGGGTGAATAAGAAATCGGCTCAAGTTCTTCTCTCCCTTGTTATCCCTGGACACTTGATTTTTTTATACACCATCTATTTAATGAAGAGTGGCCACACATCCCTGACACCTATCTTTATAATGGTCTATTTATTGGCAGCTCTTCTACAGGTAGGCTTTATGGCACTGCAGTAAAGTGTCCTATGCCACTTCTTGAATCTCTCTTTGTTTCACCTCTACATTAGTTTACACAAAGTCTGTACATGTGTCTATAAGACTAGGTTCACGTTTGAAGTGGAGCTTCCGTTAGCAGTCTGTTTTGCAGATTCCATCCCATTTTTTTTTTTTACTTTCACGCAGCACTATTTTGTGAGGTAATTGATTGAAGCCATGACTGAAACTAGAAGGACCACAGTATAGTTAGTGGGATCCTTCAGGCACCTTTGGTGTCCATCATATGCTGCATCCAACACTTCCAGTGATGTGTAGGTATACGGAACGGTACTGCTGCAGCCAATCACTGTCCTCAAAGGTAAAATGCTGAGGGTGGTGATTGGCTGCAGTAGTCAGGTGCCATATAGCGGCATTTTACCACTGCAGTCTGTAAACAAGCAGCGGTAGGACTACACCAGCACGGTAGAAAATGGTGCTGGAGAAAAAGGAGAGTATCACATCATTTTTTATAATTTTAAGCAGTTGCAGGACTTGACTCAAGACTTTTAATTATCTTGGACAATCCTTTAAATTTCTTTCATTAAAAAAATTTGAAATTTCAATAGCAGATGCTGACTTTTACAAACATACTTGATAATTTGTTTTTAGACTATGTTCATCCACTGTGTTTTTTCCACAAATCCAAATATTCCACCCTGTAGGATAGGATACAATAGGATGGAATATTTGAATGTAATCTTCTCAAGGAAGAATTGTAAATATAAATTAGCTGCAGCATAGCCATACCACCCTACACCCTATGGTAAAATACACTTTTGAACACATTTCACCCTTTGCATCACCTTCTATAATTGTGTATTTGTTGTAAATTTTCGTAGTGGATTTCATCCTTTGCAATGCTTTTAGTTTGAAAATCTGCAACATGCCCAAAAATGCACATGGATTTCTTTTTTTAATGAACCGATGGGTGGGTTTTTTGTAAGCAAGGTGACAACCTTTGTGGCTACTGTCATATATGTCAATAGTAGAGATGAGTAAAGTTTTGAAAAATTTGACTTGGCAGCTTCGCCAAAGTTCGACAAGAAATTCAATTAGTTACAAATTAATTTGTCACGAATTGCTATAAATCAGGTATACCCAGGCCAATCTGCCTAAAAGCAGTGTTTTCAAATCTGGCATAAAAGCAGATTTCACGAATTTGGAGCAAACCGATGTCAATACAATGGCATACCTCCGCCATTGAAGTGTAGGTTAAATAAAACAGAATCATTTGTTACCATTTTAAAGAACAGGCAGACGGATCCGTCGGATGGTAGGCTGAAAACCAGCGAAATGCTGGTTTGACCCCACCCTAAGGCATATTCTTCCCACTTGGTGGCCTGATCTCAGTATGAAGGATTGGAAGTTACAGCTGCATAACGCAGTATTTTTAACCAACTTGGGGGCCAAAACCCAGTGTGCTGGCCAAGTGTCTAATACATTTCTTAAAAAGTTGTATAAAGTAGTGGCCCCATGAAAGAGTGAGGGGGAGGGGGCACCAGCAGTGGTATACAGCACAAAATGGTGGCAGATCACAGTAGAAGCAGAACCCAACAACAGCAGTGTGATAGCAAGGCCCAGTGGTATGCATATTCTTTTAAAAAATTAACTTCTACATATCAGTAGGCCAAGAAGCCCCATTGTAGGAATGGCAGTGAAGGCTGCAGGCGGTGGCAACATCAGAATGGTGGCAGCAGCACGTGGCCAGAAGTAACGGCCCATATTTCTAACAGAATGGGTTAGCTATGAATCTTGGTGCACTGCACACTTATGTACATGGCGATATATTGTTGCATATTCTGTAGTTCATCAGTTTTCTGCATTCTCCTTGCACTCTCCCTCGCCAATATTGTCCTACACTCTCTGTTATTAGTTTACAGCAACACTGTCACTGGTGCATGAGCGTCTTGTCACGTCGCTTCCTATGCACAACTCGCACGAAAATGGCAGCTACTTTGCAGGGTTTTATATGGTCTCTGCCCAGCTGTGACATCACAGGGGGGTGGCTACCTGCGAACTGGCTGGCTGCAGCACATTATGGGTGATGTCTCCTGTACACTTACTTTCACTTTCTAACACGTGCAGCCACCATTTTAGGGTAACTGATTTGTTAACACGAAAGGCGAGGAGGTTCGGATTCCTTTAGGGTGCTGGCACACACTGCAGTTCTAACATGCATTCAGGATGCAGTTTTTTATTGTAACAAGCTGAAATTAATTAAATCATTCCCACTATGCAGAGCACC